>JAWLRI010000157.1:3161588-3206300 GCA_034781795.1 Crypturellus tataupa
GAGGAGAGGAGAAAAGAAAAGAAAAGAAAAGAAAAGAAAAGAAAAGAAAAGAAAAGAAAAGAAAAGAAAAGAAAAGAGAAAAGAGCTTTAGGCCCCAATTCTGACTTTCCTATTCTGTTTTCCTTTACTATGAAGTAAATATTTTAGAACCATAGTAGTCTATTGAACTGATATGGATTTAGGAGGGTTGCTTTTAAGTCTCTGTTGTATAGGAATGTCTTTTAATTATATCTGTGCTAGGGATTTTTGGACAGTTTGTTTCCATCATAAATATAATGAGTACTCTTGAGGGTCCAAGGGACAAAAGCTTTAGGAGAACTTTTGATCATGAAAAGTGGCAAGTAATGCTCCAAGGAAAACATGTTCATGGCTTTAGTGAGAAGGTCAGATGCAAATGGAAGAAAATAGTTGAAATGTGAAAGAATGGAAAGGCAGCTAAGCAGGGCAATTCTGAAACGAGGAACAGGAAAGCTACATGCACTTGCTCGATGTTGACATGCGTCACGTTAGTCCCTGACCAGCTGCGCTCACGCTGGTGGAGGTGCCTTTTCTCTGCACTATTTGTACTACCACCAGGTTCAATGACATGCCCCCAAGAGGTACATTTTTTTCCGCAGTGGATGTGAATACATAAATTGCTGCACTCATTTTGATGTGTCTCATTGGCATCATAAACTACTCTGACCTGAGAGAGATGAATGCCAGAGTTTTTCCTATTTATTTTCATAGGTTTTCCCTATCACTCGCATTAGTAATTCTTTAGTCTGATATTTTGATGTTCTGATGTCTGATATTCTTCTGTTCTTAATAGTCTAACAATGAAATCTCCTGCCAAATAAAGCAAGCATACCAGAAATAATCTTTCAAAAATGCAGAAATAATAGCTGCAGACACAATTTACAAGTTCTCTGATGATCAGTTGGCATACAAAGGAAATTACAAGGGCACATCTTCATTATGAAGGATATATATGAATCTAGGAACAATGATATAACTGATCACTAAACCATTTTTTTAAAGCAACCAAATGAAAGAGAACTTGACTTCCCAGAGACACAGTATATCGATCAACTAACCCTTTTGGCTGCAAGGCAAACTACTGCAGAACTCTATCTCCATTTTACCTATTAAGATGCAATCTAATTCTTGATTGCACACATTTCTTAGACGTAGCTACTTGTAACTGTTCATGGTGTGTGCAAGGCACTGAGCCAAAAATGCAGGATGCATTAACTTGTTTGTGTTGTGGCCACAGAGCTAAACACTGGCTCTTCGGGCTCCCACCTCACTCAGCATGTCCCACTGATAAGGCAGCTGCCAAATAACCTCCTGGGTACTTTGCAGAGAAATCTCAGTCTAAAAACACCTTTCAGAGTCTTGTTTCAGTTTGTTTTGTCACTACAGCACAAAGAAATGTATTTTTGTTTTTTTTATTATGTATCATATCTGTTCCCATAGAGCACCTTGTGTGAGGATGGCCCGGAGGCTGTTAATTTTTGTTTGAAGACTGGCCTAATGGAATGTGGTGACCCATTTCATTTAAAATGCTTGAACATTTACCTGATATGAGCAGATTTTTTTTTGCAAAGAAAGAAAAAGCTCTACCATCTTTCTCTCAGACATGACTTCCCTGTAGATACTCCTCAAATTATCAGATTTTAAAATAATTCAAAGAGAATAAATAGCTGACCTATAAATTATCTCCCTAAGAAAAAAAAAAAAAAAAAGGGTTTGTTGATTGTGGATTTGATTTCCAGAAATCATATTCTGCTGCTTATTCCTCAGTCTTCTGCTAGCCAGCATCCTGTATGCCTGCTGGGAGATGTGCTGGTACCACCTTCAGCAATTTGTCAAATCTCCCCCTTTGCAGATGAATGAGGAAAAAAATAGTACTAGTACAAATAAAAATAGTACAAAAAATCTATTTTTAAGAACCTTGCATTATATGAACGACTAGATGTTAGAAAATCAAACCCTTCAACTAATGAGATGCATGAATTTGTTTACATGCAAAAATAAAAAGAATTCCCTGTAAAAAGCTGAGAGAACAGCCATTTTTGGTTGGAGACTTGAATTAGAGAAAAATAAAAATTGTATGGACATATGAAATATTAACTACTTCAAAGCTTTCTCTATGATGTAGTTAATAACCGCATACATGAAATCAAGATCTAAATTCAATAAAAATTTCACAATGCAAGGACGAACGAGTTCTGGGCCCTTTCCCTTTCTTCCGGTCTCCCCTGACAATACTCTGTTGTGTGGATCAAGATCTAAGGGAGAGAAGAGCGTGCTCTACAGCTGGAAGTGAGGGGCTGCACAAAGAGCAAGGATGTTTTACTGCTGCTGCTCAGTTTCATTCTTGCATGAACTACAATGCTGCTTTGCACAGGCAGACATGGATACAAGCTCAGAAACTGCCACTGCTTTAACTGAATCACCTTCTTCTCTAAGTATGTACAGACAGAATGCCGTAAGAGACAATAATAGACACTGATTTTTCTCCTTTGTATATGCGGGTCAACGTGGTCATTCTGCATGAGGAAATGTAAAAATCTTCCTACGAATGAAACCAATATTTCCATGACAGATGAAGAGAGAATGGACTTAATAGTTTTTCTGATTTTATAATTCTAATATTGCTTTAACTGGGAGAAGTAGAATAGCAGAATAGACTCTTTCCCTCCATTTCTCCCATAGCTTTGCTCTGTGTAAAAGTTGATCCTCAATACTGGAAATGCATTTTCCAGAGTGATTAGACTGTACAATGAAGTAAGATCTTCTATTATTATTATTATTATTTAGTATTCTTATTAACCTTTGCCTTGCTTTGTGAAGTCATGAGGGAGCTTTTTAAAAAATTAATAAAAATAAAATGACCAGATGATGATCCTTTAAAGCTATGTGGTGTAACCTTTGAAGGAGGAGGCATCTGAGAATAATTGGGTCTGGCAGGCAGTTCCTGAAGCTCCTCTGCTTCAGAAGATGCTGCAAGTTTTAACAGGCCTAAAGGAATCGTTTAAAGCTCCCCATGAATAGTAAAAAATAATATTGTTTTTCTCCCACTGGCAGCTAGGTTCAGGATGGAAGGATGGACCACACTATTATGAGGCAGTGACCAGATGCTGTCTTGTTTTCTGTGTAAAGAAACACAGGACAGAGATATAAGAAGCACACTTGCCTTCCTTGCATAGGGAAATGGGAGTTTTGAGACTTCATTTTTGCGTTTCAAATTTCCTTTTTATTGCTTTGGGCTCCCAGCCAAGGTAGTGACAGTATTTATACATTGTTTAGCTTGTTCTCTGAAGTACTAAGCTGTGCTCTCTCTCTCTCTCTCTCTCTCACATTTTAATATCTCCAAATCTCCATGCAGGGCACAAACTGTTCCACAACATTTCTTAAACAACAGTCTTTAACAAAGAAGAGAAATACGCAGAACCTCTCTTAAATGACTAACAAAATATTGAGTCAGAGAGCGTAATTCAGTCTCCGCTGAATACAAGGTAAGATAAATAGCTGCACATTGCACGTACCCAAAACCTCCCCTCTTTGGAGACATGAGCAAGACTGCTAATTCACGAGATGTATCATGAAGTATTCTCTGACAAGCATTGCCTGCCTCGACTCCCCTGATTCTTTCCTCTACAAGGAGGTCACAGCAAATGAGAGCAAATACAGAGCTCTTCCCTGCCCCGGGCTCTGCTGTATGTCTCATTTTTACAACAAAGCAGCCAGGTCGCTTGTGTGGCCTCTCCAGTGGCATGGATTTCTAAAGGCTTCTGCTTCTCTACTGAGAGTGCAGGAGCCTGTCAGGTACTCAGCAAAGCAGAGGAAGATGCTAATGCCGCATGTCTGGCACAACCACGCACACGAAGAATCCCAAATTCTGTCCTGGGAATAGACCTCGGGTTCCAGCCTGCTTCTGCCATGGGAACCTTCTGCTTATCTTCCTTCTGTTGAGCGGTTAATCCCTTCCACAGGTAGCAGTTTGCCAAGAGGCTTGCCCTCTCCCATTTCTCTGAACTATGGTATGTCTGCTGCTTATCCTGTGATTCCCATATGCCAGTAAGCGAGATATTAAGAGCAAAAGCAGCTTTAACCAGTAACCTAATGCAGATAGATAAACTGATTCATGCTGTGCCTCCACATGTCAAAAGTCAGAGGTTGCACTTACTCTGCCCTACAACCTAAAGACCTTTTCATATGCCAAGGATAACCAAAGACATCCATATCTTGCTAAAATATTCATCATGTATAAGGTCTTCTCATTTTTGTATCCTTCGAACTGACCTCAGTAAAGAAGGTGTTTGCTAATAGCAGTGGTATCTTGCTCTTATATCAGCATCATGTTACTGTACCCTTATTTTAAAGCCCTGTTTTCCTCTGGGGGTGGAAACTCACCATGTTTCAGAAGCAGTGCAAAAGGGCAAGGTAAGTTGCAATTGTTGGCTGAGAAATTGCACACAGGGGCCAGAGAGGTTAGGCTGTGCCTGCAGTATGGATCTGCAAGCAGATTCTAGCTTCAGCTGGGCAGAACTTTATCTTTTAGAGGACACAGAATGGCTAGTACTTCTATTTTAGAATCCAGTCTATGTACTCTGAAGCTAGTTTGAGCATGTCTAAATTAAATTGCATACATAGGCAATCAAAATGGAAATTTTGGCCCTGTAAAATTGTAATAACTTACCTGTTCCTCTTCCTTCAGGGCTGTATGTTCTTGAGGAGGGAGAGAGAAAGGCTTAAAAATTCTGTCATTTGTGCAGTTAGGATTTCTCAGCCTGTGTCTTTTTCTTCCTCAAGCCAGGTTACCAGGATCCAGAACCAAACTTGCTTTTTCACCAATTCAAGGTCAAGGCTAATTCTTTCAGTCTGGCCCCTGATAAAAACAACAGTAGCAAGTTGTCTGCTGGAGGCTCACTTGAGCCTCTTCCCCTTCTCACTGCAGCGTTTGGGGTAAAGGAACGTTTGACCTCGGGTCCTGCTGTGAGGCCCGCGCTGGAACTTGCTGAGCAAAGGCACTCGCTGAGCGGTGTGTGTTCAGGAGCATGTGTCAGTGTTTCCCTCAGCAGCTATTTAGGTTTATTTCTGACCTCAAGTGCTGAGTCTGTGCTTGAGGCTCATGGCTCTCTGCAGCACAGCACACTGAGCGAGCAGCGTGAGGAACCGGGATTGCTCTGGCGGCTCCGGTCTGAGGAGCTGCGAACTGCCGGGCGGCTGCGCTCACGAGGTGACGCTCGTGGCAGCAGCTTCTGGTGCCACATGGCCTGGGAGAGCCTTCCTGAAAGAGCAGCAGTGTTGACCGCACGAGGCTGCTAACGAAAATGCAGCCCTCCGTTTCACCTCAGCTCACCCCTGGCAGCAAATTAGGGTTAATTTATAACATGCAGTTAAAAACAGTTTAAAAGTCTGCATTTCCTTCAAGTGATTAACTTCTAATGTCCTCCAAGCAAGTGACAGAGCATGCTGTTGTCCTCAAGTCTCTCTGGGAGCTGGGGGTCTTGAGGGCACATTGCCCCTGTGTAAGCAGTGAGGACTTCTTTCACACTTGCCCAAATCCTATGGAGTGAAGTGGGCCTGTGCCGAACTGAAACACTGCAAGCCTTCGGATAACCCCAGGCAATTCGGGGGAAAATGAAATGCTGCTGGCTTTCAATAACATTCTTTTAGAAGATGAAACTGCTTTTTTCTTTTTTTCTTTTTTTTTTGTCCCACATCTGCTGACCTCATACAGAGCAATGTCCTGAAATGTGTGACCCCAAATAAGCCCTTCAAGCACCTCCTCTCCGAGTAAAGGAAAAACAACCCTGCGTTTATCTTCACTGTTGCCTAAACAGCAAATTGATCCTGGCTTTTGCCTTGTATGACCTTGCTTCAGTAAATTTTGGCTGTTTGACTTCTTTTCAATAGTAAATAGCTACCTGTGGTTGTTCCTGAGCTCAAATCCCAGAGAGCATATTTACTTAATATTAGATGATCTATGCAGCAACATATGGGCAGGTCATTAAGAAGAGTTCCCATTATCTAATTAGGATTAGTTTTCTGTTTGCCTTTCTGCACAACAAATCAAGGCTTGGCCTGCAGCTCTGCTTCTCCCCTTCCCCGAGAGCCCCAGTTCAACGCCAGGTGAAATCTGCTGCTGACCTTAGGTAACCCCTTCCCAGCAAACCAGCCTCCGAGCCCCCAAGCGCCTGCGCCCTCCCACATAACCTCGGACCTCGTTCAAGGTGTGAGCTGGGTCGGCTTAACCTCTGCTCCCCTCCGGAGCAGCCTGTGGGCAGGAGGCAGGTGGGACAGGAGCCAAGACACCATGAGCTGCCTCCACCTGGAACCCACAGGTCCACTTCCCTGGACACACACTTCATACTGTCAAGCTCTCTTTGCTCTCAGTAAAACATCTACAAAATATTTATTTTTATTGATGTCATAAATCCCAAGTTGTAACCACAAACCACCTCCAGAATCTCCTAGCTTCTCCTTATCCCATCACCATTTATTTTTGCTCTTATTTTCCCTTTATTTCCAGTCTTCCAGTAGCAAAGAAAGCACTCGTAATAAAGTGTTCATAAAGAGTTCAAGTATTATGATTTAAAATCAGAACTACTGGTTTTATACTGGTAGACTACAAAAGTGAATAGGCCCCCAGACTTAGTAACTAAAGTCTAATCAACCCAGAGAACAAAGTTTACTGTTTGCTACAGGATCACTGTAATTGAAGGTCTTTTTCGTGCTTTATTCATACAAATGTTGTGTCACAATTTCCTTAAAGTTGCACTGTAAATCTCACATAGAAGAATGAGGAACACATGTCTTAGACCACTAAACTTTTAAAATATTTTACCATAAAGAATTTTTTAAAAAGAATTTCTTTAAAAATAAATTTTTAAAAGTCTTTTTTTTTTCCTAACAACAAATTAAAATAATACCATCTGCTTTACAAATGATGAATTGATATTCCTCCTGGATTTTCAATCAAATATAGCAGGCCATATTAAATTCTTGGATTTCTCACAGTTAAAAGATTTGCCCTTCATTTTTCAATTTATATTTTTAAATATAAAGGCACTTTTCCCCCTTATATAATGGCTTGTAGGTTGTTAAAGTAAAGGTAGCATTTTGAACTCTTTGAATTATTAAAAAGCAGATTATTGCAAGATCTTCATATTTGTTTAGACTACAGCGAGTGTTCAGTTGTTTTGCCCCAAAAGCGCGTGATACCACTCACGGCAGCTCTCAGGAATGGGGAGGCGGCATCCTGCAGCATGGAGAACATGAGCCTGCGTTCAAAGTCTCAGACTTGCTCACCAGGTCCTTTTAGATATTCCCCACATGGAGGGTGAAATGCTTAACATCAGATTTATCTACTTGCATATGTTTGGTATTTGGTTTTGATTTTAGTGTTGATAAATTCAGTTGACTTTGCAGCAGCTGTGGTTGGCCACATCCCACATGCTCCCAAAGCTCATGGGCGTACAGGTCTTGCCCATATTCTCTGCATTTTCTTGCGCTGCTGAGGTTTATTGCTTAGACACAAGTCAGTGTCTTAAACGCAACCGATGCATTGATTGTCAGGGTTATTTAATTTGGATAGCGGAACATTTTGGTTGTGTATAAACAACTACAGAGGAGCAAGTCCTTTAGTTGGAACATGCCAATCATACTGCACGCTACTGTCATTATCTCCCGTGAGGAAAACATCTGTGTGCAGCAGTAATCAAAGCAGCCTCTTAGTGAGTTGGCCTCTGAAGCGGGAGGTTTCAGGAACTTGCCTTACTCTTCTTCCGCAGGGCCATAGTCACCTGTTGTATCAAGCACGTGGCTCTGCCAAAAGGTCTCAGAAGGTCTGTTAATGGTCTCAGAGGCAGGTGACCTGTGGTCTGTGGATTATGTGTGCTTTTCAGCTCACCAACAGCTATCATCTGTTTCTCACCCCTCCTTTGAAAGAAGTATATGTTACTTGTTTTGCTTGTAGTGCAGCCACTTCTGCCCTCCTCTGACCTAGCTGCTGTAGTCTGCTGAAACCATACACCTGTATGTTTCACTGATTAGGGGTAGGTGTGAAGATTTTTCTGCATGACCCTATGTTCCAGCTTGCTACTCCAAAAAATTGCTATTGTTGCTGTTGTTATTATTATTATTATTATTTTCTTTTTAGGAAATTGTGTAATTAGACTTACCACTATCACAAGCCTCAAAGAAAATAGTGTCACCACCACTCTGCTCCTTTTAAGGAAAAGTTCTATAACCTATCATTGTAACTACAAACAGAGTTAAAAAACAGCAAGGGATATGGTTTCTGCAGGTGGTGTTTCCTGTATAACACAGGATTACTCAGCTTTGGCTTCCCAGAACGTTGTCTGAGAGCAGTGAACGAGTTCACACTTCTTTCCTTACAGTGCGTGTTGATGAATCAACCTCTCTTTAGTTCCCCTTACACACAGACATTTCTTAGGATGACAGCCGGGAGAAGGTACTACTAGTGCAGTGTTCACTTCTCAAGTCTGTACTAAAAAAAAATCCCTAAACTACCTAGACCTGCTATGTGCAACTGTCTTCTCCTCTTATTTAAAAGGGAATGAGTTAATCTTTCCTATCTGACCTTCAAAAGATCCTACGTAGCTCAAACTAGTCTTGCTGTTTCTGAGTTAAGTCACTTCTTGAGTCACCCTAGCTTTATTTCCATTTCTGTTCTGTGCCTTATCTTGCATGTTGCTGTTGCTGCTCTTGGCTTTCTTCTAAGCATTGGCCCTATAGGTCTATGAGGGGGGTTCCTAGGCTTCTTTTTATATACTGTCACTGGTCCTTAGTGTGTGGACTAAACATGACGTACATTTAAGTAAATCTGAGGAGCGAATTGCTCAGAATGCAGGATACACACATCAGGCTGGTTAGCCTACAGGATGCCCTGGCCCACTGACTGATGGAGACACGCTTATTGCAGTGCCCTGGTAGAGTTCAGGTTGGTGGACTCTTGTGAACTTCTTATTCAGCTCCTGGATGACATGAAGGTAATGCTGTAAAACAATAAATGTCTTTAGAATTTTTATTCTAGCAAACTCTTGCAATTGCTAAAGCAATTAAAGCAACTGCATTTCCTAGTTTCTAGACAGTGGCGCCTATAATAAATAAAGCAATGTTCTGTTCTGTTTTGTTTTGCTTGTAACAGGTTTTGGGGTGGATAATCTCTCCTCATTGACAAACTTGTTTTTGCTGCATTTTGTAATGGTTTCATAGTGTTATGGTATGTAAACATATTGTAAGAACACCTCAAGTAATCCTGCTTGAACTGGTTCAGTAGATTTGTAAATTCTGAAAAGTAATTCTCTTTTAGACTGTGAACATGTTGATACAGCTTCACCCATCTAAAAATTCTGTGATTTTTAGTCTAAAGAGGCCACTGTGGAAACTCAGTGGGTCTGAGTTAGTTAAAGGAAGTGCTGTGTATATCTCTAAGCTATTTAATTTGAATACCTGTGTGTTTCAAAAATGAAACAAATGCAAATCATTAGAATGCTAATACTCATCTTGAACTGACTTGAAATAACTTGTACTTGTTTTTTATGCACTTTCAGTGTCTAGACTGTTAAGACGTCAGGAGACTTATTAAAGTGTAGAGCTAGATATTTCTTCTGGGTTTGCAGTGGGTGGGTAATTAGACTCAGAGATCAAAAAAAGAGAGACAGATCCTTAAATACAAACCTTTCATACTTTGTCTTATATCAGTGGGTATCTCCACTAGTGGTCCTATATGTTTTTAATCACAAATCTGTTGAAAATGCACATAGTGTGTATATATATATAACTATGCACTATGTGCATTTGTGTATGTATATATATACACTATGTGCATTTTCGACAGATATATATATATATATATATATATATATTTTGGGGGTAGGGAAAGGAATCAAACCAAATTAATTAGAGTTAAAGGTGGTATGTTTATTCTTTTAGCAAACTTTTGATGAAAGATGACTGCCATATACTGGATGTAATTCAGAAAAGTCTTTAATATGCAAGTAGTTCTACATGTTTCAGTTGGGTTACTTACGTACCTAAACATAGAAACTGACAGAAAGATATTACTGGCCTAGGATTGCTGCAGGAAATACAGAATACATATGCTTTGAGGTTGGTAAAGTTTTTCACCTCCCAGGGTTTACAGTGAAGAGGATTACCTTTAATTTAACTGAGATGAGATGAAGGGTGAGATGGAAAAGAGAGCTAAATGTGCCAGAGATTTATATGGTTTCTTTCTTCTTTTCCATCTCTCCGTTTGTCACCAGGCATGAACATTTTATGGTTCACATTCACTTACTCCACTGAAATTGGCAAAGTTCTCTCAGGGCCACCAACCATCCCTTGTCTTGATACAGCTAATCTTTTTAAAAAAGAAAGGAAAAAGGAAAGGAATTTTGTGGAACCTTGCAAGGGAAGGAACAAAACAGAGAAAATGGGAAGGAATGCTTTGGTAGGAATTACTGCTTTTACTTAATTGCTGCTGTCGTCATATTACTTCTATATGCGACGTTAATCACATCAATGCAAGATTTCGACTTCTTCTATGCAGGTTTCATGCAACATCAGCATGGTAACAGTTAGCTATTGGATATATTCTTCTGAAGTTAAATACTTAGCTTTTCTAAAGAGTATAGTCACCTAAACGTAGGTCAGCAACTTATTTCAGCTTGCCTGTATTTTAATTATTTTAGGAAGTAGTAGTATTTCCACCTTTGCAAATACAATTTTTTAACTGAGATTTTATATCAAAATTTACTATCAAAAATTCAAGAGCAGACAGCATTGCCCAGTTATTGCTTGTCAAATAGATACCTGCTGCAAAAGTGATATTAATGTAGAGGATGATGTAGACCATTTCTTGGGAGAGACTTCATAACCGAAATGAAAGAACGATATAGCAAGGTCTCAGCCCAAAGATTGTCAGAGAGGCCATCTTTTCTCTGTATGCCCTTAAGTGTTTCCCGAATAAACGCAACTCGAGGCATCAGGCACCAAGCTTTTTCTTACAAAAGGCAAAAGTCCTCAGCTGTGAAAGCTGTAAAATGGGATTTAATTATGTTACTAACTTAACAACTAGGCTGTAAGTTGATCTTTTCTTCTTGTTGTGTTTCAAGAATGAAATACCAAAGTTTGAAACTAATCTTTGTCTCTAGCATTCTGCAAGAGGTGCATGGGCAAAGTGGATTACAGAACCATCTAGGGGAGGGCAGTAAATTAAGGTCACAGTCTATCTTCGGTGCGCAGAGCCATGAAAGGAATAACTTCACTATTTTCCAAGACAGCCAGAGCATTCTTGTTCAGTTTCAGTTCCTGTTTGTTATGGGAAAATGGATGAAAATGAGCCACACTATGGGAAACTATAATGAGAAGAAAACATCCTGAATTTCAAATAGCTTAAGGATGCTGTCTGCTGCAGAAACATCTTTAACAAAATGACTCAAGAAAATGAAACATGGTAAGACTTAAAACTGCACAAAGTAGTTCAAGTGGGTAAGAAGTAATTGATGTTTAAATACACCCATGCCTCTACAAAATTACTGTAGTGACTTTATTAATGTTTTTACCTCAATGCAGCAATGGAGTTCCTACCACATATTTAAATATGGTGTTTCTCATGCTTAAATGAATAATTATTCACCTTAGAAGGGCTCATCTTGCTACTCTCAGACAATGTCCTAGAGTAAAACCATCAAAAGAAGTCACAAGTGAGGAAAGAAAAGAAGTCATATGCAAGATACTTAAATACTATGCTCATTTTCTTCTGGCATATGTGCAGCTCCGTATGTTATGGTGGTCACAGGAGAAGTCCTGGGGCAAAGGGAGATGGTAAAACCATGAAGCAAGTGGCAGTTTTTATGGAAGCATTCTTTGATCACAGAACACATACCTGTTAATGTCATTATTGGTATTCAGTGGCGTATCCTATGCAATGGGGAAAACCTTGGTTTAAACTCTCATACAGATGAAACTGCATTAAGCTATTTTCCAACAGACCTAGCTGAGCTAAAGCCACAGTATTTGATATTTAAGACTTCCGGGGAAGTAAAAAAGTGATATTTTAATCACCAAGCCCTTCTTTCATGGGTAAGGGAAAAGCAGAAGGTACAGTTGGCCTTAACCTTGCTTTTTCTCCCCCCTATTTTTCAATTAGATTGCTTTCTCTAGACCTTTCTCAGAGCTGAAAGCAAATTTCTAGAGCATTAGAGCATAATAGTATAGAAAAATATAAACCATACTTCAGCATGGAGTCATTATGATGAATTCAAGTATTAAAAGCAGGTATTTTGCTACTGGAAGACAGACTTGAAGGTATTAGGCCTTACTCCAAATTGGATGCAAACCCCGGATATTGGTATGTATAACCAACTAAGAAGTCATGTCTTCCTCAAGTTTTATTTATATTCTTGAGAGCCTTTATATGGAATTTTGCCAGCTAAATCACATCTTGTGAGGGATTTGGAGAAGCAGACAGATTTCAGAGGCCAAACAAGCCTATTTGGCTAGGTAAACTTTACCTTCAATTACACTTGTGTAAATTTGTATTAACTCCACTTATATGAGAATTAATTCAAATTTACACTAGTATAATATTTAGCAGAAATTGGGTCCAAACAGCCAATATGAACAAACAAAGGCATTGTATTCTGATGTAGAAGACTTTGTCCTATTTTTACCACATTCATTCAGTGAAGATTATGTTGCCTTTCATGAGTTTTGGGATCTCTTTTTTTTTTTTGTTTGTTTGTGTGTGTGTGTGTGTACTTATGATAGCATAGAAGTTACTCCAATTACGTGGAGTTTCTAGTTTCTATAAAGCTTCCATTGGCCAAACCCAGTTGCAGAGAGGATTTGAAATTTATTACTTATTAGGAGGACAGAAATCTTAATGTTTGAGAATGTTCCAAATTTTTATGAGAAGTAGAACAAGAAAGATCTTGGAGCCCTATCCATATATCTTGAGACAGAGGTTTCATTTTTGTTATGATGATGTCAATAACAGTGTTCTTACACTTGTGGAGAGGCAGAAACAGATGTCCAGGCACTTTAGATACCACCAATCCTTAGCTTTGTGAGCAGGTATCTCATTGTGGCTTACTTGTTTGTGAAGAAAAGCATGATACATATTTCCTACATGGAAAATCCAAATGTGTACAAGATCTAAAGGGCTAGAACCCACTCCTTCTCTTTGAAGTCAGTGATGGCAGTGGCTTCTTTGGAATCATTATTAAAATGCTCATGACTTTGTGACCCTACTCTTATTTCTGCAAACTTAACTTATTTAAGACTGTTTCAGCCCGAATGTTCCTTTGGATTCATAAATTGGTTTTCTTTTCCTCTTTAAAAGTAGCCCGTAGACCCAGGAATGTTTTGCTTTAGATATCCTATCTAAAGGAAAATGAATCATGCGTTGGAATTAGTCTGTTCCTTTTTTTTTTCAAGATAAATTGATCCATTGATCTATCAACCTATCTACCTTCCTATCTATCTATCTATAGATATAGGTGAAGACAGAAATACACAAGGACATATAAGTAAATAGCATCAAAACATAAAGCTGTCGAGCTAACTTTTTTTCTCTCACAAACTCTTATAGGTCACGCCTTCAACTCATATGTTTTATCTTGTGAATCAGATACCACTAATGTTACTACTTTAGCCATATCTCAAGTCTGAGGTGAAACAGCTGGCTAACTGTGTAGCCAGAAAATCTATAAGCAATGATTCATTTTATGATGAAAAAATGTGCCCTGCAATGAACGGGTGCTTTGCCATGTTAGGTCAGGACACTGATAAACATTGCAAAGCCTCCTGTGTTCTAAAAATCTAATTTTGTTTGAGTAGATATATGTGCGCTGCATGCTGCCAAGGTCTCCAGACTCAGAACCCCAAAAGGGAGATTTAATTAAGAAATTAAGATTTAATATAAATTTGACTGGAGAGGCATTCAGTTGCTTTGAAGGCTTAAAGAAATGCTTTTCATTTTAAAGGGTGGAAGAACTGTGAAGAACCATCTCCTGATGAGTTTCATTGCTTTTATACCATCTCCCAATGAGTATTGTAGTTTTTATACAGACCCATTTGAGAAGTAAATCTACATGCCTTGTTCCCTGCTGTTTCTCATGCACCTCTTTGCATAATAGCTTCTCATTCCTGATTCTCTGGTTCTGGAGCCTTATGTTTCTGAAGACAGGGAAGGCAGTGAGCAGGCTATTCCTCAGGGAAGAGACTGATCACACACTGGTGATTGCATAAGTGGGGTCTAAAGTAATTGGAAAGTCTAAAGTAATTGGAACCTGAGGGCTGATGTTGGGAAAGTATCAGGGGAAACCCTCGAGCAAAGCTTATGTTTCACCAACTGAAAATGTAAGCTGAATATTTCCCATAGCCTAGAAGCATGCCTCCTGGTTTTTCACTGCAGAAGTTATTGCCTAGTCATATGTGCTCCAAAGAACACTACAGGGGAGTCTTAATTTTAGGACTGAAGAAATAAAATCTCAGTCAGGTAGATGTGGGTGAACTCCTTTAACAAAATTACTTGAGAAGTGATCTAACTCTTCAAATGGTGTGCCTCGGGGACCTTCAGGGAAGTAAAAAATGCAGAGCTTCACCATTTCCTCACCAGCATTTGATAATTATGTTGCCACAACTTGTATTCTAGCTCAGGCAATGGGACAGAATAAGAGTTATGAGGAAGCTGTTTATTGGAAGGCCTATTCTCACAATCTTAGTAAGGTTACTCCTCCAGAATTTTAAGACTTTTATTCATAAATATTTTTTTTGGTGTTAAGACAGTGAATATTAAATAGTTATTGGAATGTCTGTCTGACAGGAGCATGAGGATGTTCATTAGTATCTTCTCAATGCACCACTTCAGCTGGCAGCTGTACCGTTCTATACACATATACATATACCGTTCTATACATTCATGGAGATGAAAGCGACATTATCAGATTTTCCTGAAAGACAGTCTAGATTGCTTCAAATAGTATTCTAGATTACAGTTCATAAATTATTGAGATTATCCCAGACATCAGATCCTAACAACTATTTTTACCAGTGAGCAGGAATACATTCCCACATTACCAATGAGTGGGAATACTTGTTCTGCAAGCCTTTTTTATATTCTTCCATGCACTTCCATGCATATTATGTAGGCCTACTTTTTGAAGTAAATTCTAGTCAAATTTAAAGAGTAGGACAAACAACAAATGATGAAAGAGTTCAAAGGATTGCTTGCAAATTAGTTAGTAGGAAAACAAGTGGACAGATTTCAGAGAGACTGCAAACTATCAGAAAATTCATTTTTATCCAAAAAGTCAGTTGTTAGAGCTGGCCTTTGGTATATCCTATGGGTTTTGTTTTCCAATTACACGAGCTGCGCTACATAAGATGACAGTTAAGAGAGGGTCGTCTTTGTTACAAGAGTTCCTGTCTGCTGACCTCATGGTCGGCATCCAATTTCTAAAGCAGTTCCAAGAGCAAAAGAGCTCAACAGCAAATACCGAGGAACAACTTACAAACAGCATGTGCTCCTAAATAAATGAGAACATTGGGAAACCTCAGTGTGTGGTATCCTACTCCTGTTTGCATTTTTCTTTGGTGTTCCAGACTAATGCTCCGGGCTAGAGATGCTGGTCTTCAGCAGGAGGAACTTCAACTGGAAACATCCATAGCACACCTTCCCTCACAACGATGGATTTCCAGTATTTCTGGTCTATTTCTGAAGTAGCTGTGAACTCATTTCAGGCTGTGTGCTGAAGCACCTCGATTATATTTGACCAGAGAGACCTGTCCTAATTAAGCCACTGTACTTTACAGCAGAAGTAAACACAGGCAAGAAAGTAGTGAGCTAATGAAGCTATATTGTTTTTGGTACTGAAATTTTCCTCTTAGTTAAGTAAAGACCCACACAGACTACTAAGGAAATCTATTCTTCGCATCACAGTCCTTCAGATGTACCAGGTAGAGCAAATCACTTCTCCAGTTCTGGTGGGAAACATCTGTTTTTTCCAAACACTGAAGCACCGCACTTTGCCAGGCCAATTTTAGGTTGCTTACAACAATTCTGAAAAGGAATCTGAAAAATGCTAGTCTTGCATCAAAATGATCTCATTATTGTAGTATTATAATTTTAAACAGAGAAAAGGACCAAAATTATACTGAGAGTAGTTCTTACAGTAATTTCAAATGCCATTCATCAAGCACTTTTATGTAAACTGACATACACAAGGCTCAATCTATGAGTAATTGCTTTGCTAATCTTTTTCAATTAAATTATTTTCAGTTTATTTTGGTGTTAGGCTTAAAATATTGAAGCTTTCCAGAACACAGGGAGTTTTGGCAGTAGAACTTTGCTGGAAGGACATTTGCCCATCAACATTTTGCAAACATAAGCCCAAACAAACAAAACATTGTTCTTTCTACTAAACTAGCTGAAGGGCATCCTCTGTGCATATAGTGCAACTAACACTAATCTGTGAGTGTTGTTTTGTTTCTTTTATTCTTAAGTCCATAAATAACTCTTAACTTGTTGATACTTTTCTTCCATTTTTAGCTGAATTTTCTCAGATCATATTTTTACTTTGTTTCTTTAAATTTTCCTACAAAATGTGTTTGCTAAGGCTAAGATTGCTTTAGTTGCTAATTTTTACAAATGCTTTTCAATAAGATCCTTTAAAAAAATAGAAACAGATTAATAAAAATTTCCACCACATATTTTTGAATGTATTTTTATTTTTTTATTTTAATCTAGGTTTTCTACATACTGTTAGAAAAAGAGTATATTTTCCTCAGTGTCTGTTCTCTGTAAATATAATTTAATAAACCAACAGAACCTGTTCTGACATATGTTAGAAATACTGTATCAAATCTCTGTCTTTTATTAATTTTATTAGGCCTTTGCCAATTTTTTATTGTTGCCTAATATCAAACAATTACAATTATTATAGAAATTAGAGCAACACCTGCGCAAAATATATTGAACCTTATGTTCATTGAGAAAAATTTTCCACTCATAAGTTTAGGCTTTTTTTTTTTTTTTTTTTTTCCTCCCTTAAGTTGCTGAAAAAGTGGGAGTTTACTCTAAGGACAGGTGCATTGTGAATAAAGCAGATCTTCTGGTGGAGTGCACTTTCCAAAATGAGATTGGAGAAAGTAGATCTTAGCAATGATCTGCAGAGGTACTGCAGATCTGCATGTGAACCTGGGTGACGAGATACTGTTAGTAATATCAGATCTTGAGGTCTTGCTGGTGTTGTTTCTTGAGATTATCACTGACATTAATTAGTACTTCCAGCGATGGATTCACTCAGCTTATCTCAGGCTTGAAAGACTTAGGATCCCTACGACTAGAACGGGATCCAGTCAGCTAGCTATTTTTATTTGGCCCAGCTGAAGTTTCGTGAGACCAAAACCATGCAGAGTGCAAACTGTTGTATTTAGGGAATTCAATCTGTTAATGTTCAGGTGCCATAAAACTGAGACTCAAATAATTGAGACACCACTGAGAACTCATTACTAACCCTTGGGATGGGAGCTGTAAATTATTAGTGCACTCAAGCCCAGGGACAGTATCAACAACGTTGCTATGTAGCCAGTGCTGAGCTAAGGGGGAAACAATATGGTATTAATGCAGGGATAAGACAGATTGGACAGTAAAAAAGTAAGTGCTAAGACACAAAACAGCTCCTTGGCTCCCCCTCAGAATGCTTCACTGCTTCCTGGTGTCGCTTTCCTACTCCTGCACTGGAGTGAATCTACAAGAGGAAGTGTCATGAGTGAGGCAACTGCAGCTCACCCCGCAGCCTGCGTTCATTCACCTTGGCATAATTTAACGGAAAAACAGAGTTAACATTCATAGAAGATCAATTAACTCCATGAAGACTTTTACTTAGTTGTTACGCTTTTGTCTGTTGTCATCTTAACCTACTCTACTTGGAAAGAAAGGAAGAATTTGGTGCCAGGTACATATAGATCCTGTTTTTGAGTCAACAGAGAGGTTTCCTTGATTTTAGATTTGCAGGTTTAAGATCTCCTTCAGTTTCATGTCTTAAATGTTGGCCTGGTAATGAGCCCACTGTAAATATCTGAAGGAAAATATTTTCTTCATTCATTTTACCAGGTAAACAAAAGTTAAAAAAAAAAGAAAAAAGTGGTAGGATGATTTTGAGCAGCCTTTGATTCTTATTTGGGAATGTTTGGCCTAAATCAAGTAGGTACTGTGGCCTTCACTGTGTTCAACAATATTCAAGAGCCTCTTCAGATTGCTGCTAAAAATTCATTTTGTTTCATAAACCTGAAGGCACTTTGCAATATTAACTGAAGGGAATCTCTATGACCCCACGATTTCTCTTCCTCAAAGTTGCTCACATGTGTTGTGTCTACAGCTGTTGGCATTACTGAGCCTTTGGGTCACTCAGAAAGGTCAGACTTAACCAGACCCACAGAGGAGGTGTCTGCTGTGACCACACCAGAAAGAGCTGTAAATCAGAACTTCAGGGTTACTTACTTTCACAGACCAGTCCTAGTGAAGACAGTCATCAAGAAATGATGTAAACGTCCTTCAGAAAGAGAAGAAAGTTCAACTTGCTGTTTGCTTAAAAAGACCATTCTGGCACAGCAGTAAGAGGGGAAAAAGAGCAACTTGGTAATGGCATTGGTAATGTGAACATGTGTTCAAGACATGCTGAGACCTAGGGTTCTACCTGATTATATGTCATCTGAACACACGTGAACACACACACACACACACACACACACCCCTATGTGTGTATATGTACACGGGAAAGGGGATTCGAATGAGCCAGCTTCCTCCTCCATCCTCGACAAAATATTTTTGAAATCATGTAAGCAACACCTTACTGGAGTCACTGGGATTCCTTAGTAGCATACTGATGAGGCAGGCATATAAAATCTTCTGAGAAATTAAGATCTTGACATTCTATAAACAAACTGCTCCTCTAAGGAAATCTATTTTAATTGCACTTTAGGTCATTGGTACCAGGAAAAGCTGTTCACAGATAATGCAACTCAACCTTCTAAACTCCAGGGATGGACGCACAAAACAAGGGCAAGCTCTAGTTATTTCTTTCCAAACCTGAGGAATTCTACATGCATATTATTAATTATTATTATTGCCTTTTTTGGTGAGCCATCTAAGCATAAAAATTTTTCTATTCCAAGTAACATTATCAAAACACAGACTAAAATTATTACATATTATCTATATAAAAGAGCCAGGTCAACTACTAGGTCATATAAACCAGCCCCCTTCTATCCCCACCAAACCTGTAAAGTTTCCTGATACACAAATAATCATGTTCAGATAGTCTTCTCATGACAACTGGTTCCTTTAAGCAAAACGTTGCTCAGCTATCGCAAGTCTAACATGAAATTTTGGAATTGTTTTTCAGTAGTGTTTTGAATTGATCTCGCTGCTGATCTTTCTGCAACCTCATGATTTCAAAGTTACTCCAAGAATTTTCAGCTCCCAGACTGAAATATTATAACTGTTTACCTAAAGAGTCACTGTTGGTGTGCTGGTGTATTGAACAACCAGCTAGTTTTCTGGCACATCCTTCCAGTGAAACTGATTGGCAAAGTACTATTCATCAAATGGCAGGTGGAAACCATCACAAGTTAATTCATGTGGATAGAACATATTCAGCTGAAATAGAAGGGAAACTACTTTAAAAACATTACTCCTAACACTTTATTACTCCTATTTGGAAAGAGTAGATAAATCAGGACTGATTCATCTAGGAAATATTCACCCTTGGCTGTGTTTTAGACAGCATCAGAAAACTTAGAGGGTAACAGAAGAAGAATTAAAGGGATCTGAAGATTAGATTTTATTAACCTGCAGTGCCCCATCTCCCAGTTTGAACAAAACCTCTGACAGATACCCTAGAGCCAAACAATGTAAGGATTCTGTGTGAGAATGAACCGAGAGGCACAGACCTATTCCACTTCTGTGAGTTGATTTTTGTGAATATCAGCTGCTTACTCAGCCACTAAGTCATAAGCAGTAGGGTAAGTTGAAGGAAGAACGAGGGAAGTGTAATAGCAAATACAAATATTCATGCCTAGGCAATGATGTAGGCAACAGAACTATCAGATACTGAAATACGGATATTTAAAAAGACACATACTGCTCTAGGGGTTGGAACTTAGTTTTCTAAACTAGTATTTATGGCCAAGAAATAAAAGGAAAGAATGAAAGTTTTAAATTTACGGAATATTTTGCCCCCATCCAAACTCATTGTATCTTCAGGACATTTTGCATTTGACATAGGTTTTTATATTCTTTCTTTATAAAGTGCTTGCTTATTTAGTTTGCAGTGTTAATTACTGTCTGTTATGTACTTTGAAAATACAGCAGCTTTCATACAGAATTTGTAACAAAATATGGAAGTAAATAGTCACAAAATTAATATGGGAAGAATTTAAAGCTACATTACTCCACCTGTATGTAGTAGATAGTTAGGGGTTGCCATATATCTGTGGTGGTGGTAAAAGCTGGATTTCAATATTATCTTACACAGAAATGCTGTCTGTGTACTCCAGTCCTTTGCACTCAAGTAGACAAAAAAAAGGAAAAAAGACGTTAGACATTTTACCCAAAATTTAAAGTGATTTAAATAAGTACCTAGCCTGATCACAACTCTTTCTGACCTCTTTCAAGCTGAAGATCTTAGACAAGGTATAAAAAATGGATTTTGTTTTCTTTTGATTTGGTTTGTTTTTGAAAATTAAATACACTGATGTTGAAAATAATAAAATTTCCCTGGGTTTCGAGGCTTTGATTCCTTATCCTTTTCTTCTTGCATGTCATACATTTCAAAGTCATTGTTAATTGGGGTGGAAACTCTATTAGCAAAACTAAAATGTATTAAAAACATTTTTTGATTAGACTCTCAACACAAAACAGAAAAAAACAGAAAAAATGAAGTTGATGATTCAGATGAATGTCTGATCACAGAAAGCCTGCTTCTTCCCTGAGAAAGAGTATTCCATTAAAGATCTTTATTAAGCATAAAAGATAAGGAAAGCAAAACAAAAATTTTTAATAAGTTGGGCAAAAGTTGATATCTCTGACAATGACAGCTCTAAATATTAGTATAAAAAGCTAGGGCAATAATTGCAGTCTATTTTAAACCCTACATTTTCTAATTCTAATATAAACCATTTGTTGCTCATGTAACATATATGTTCCCAGGATGCTCTGCTAACTTCCAGTTTTAGCATAGTTTTCAAGATAAGGTAGTCCAAAAGTCTGAATATTTACAGTCACATATCCCTCAAGCACAGACATTTATTATGATTATGAAGGAAAAAAAAAAAAGATAACGTGATCTTACTTTACTATGATCTTTCTGGTGTGCTGAGAAATAAAATAGTTGAGTAGCAGCCTCTTATGGGCAGCCTCTTAACAATTTCTGAATTCTCTTTAAGCACAGCAAATATTCTTTCTTGTTTAATAGTTTTGCCATTTATCCCACAAATGTGGAAACCTTGGTGATTATGGTGAACTGTGGAAAATGCAGATATTTCACTGGTCTGTTTCAGTAAGGTACACTGCATTTGTGCAAGATGGTGTAGTAATTTACTAAAAAAAGGAAGCCCTTGAGGAAAAAGTAAGTGTGTTCTGTCAGACTGAAACCCTGCCCTATGCAATTGAAGTCTACTGTCTGAAGGGATGGCTGTGTCATAAAATGCAGTTCTCCTGTCTCCACAGCATATTGTCCCAAATCTGTGGTTCTGCTGGCCAGTGCAGACACAAACTTGCACATACACAGTGTGCTAATACCTGCAGCAATGCCAACACACTTTCAGCTCCCCTATTTATGAAACTAAAGCAAAATAGTAAGCCCTCTAGTATTAACACATGAAAACCCCTAAGAAAATTTCTTGTTTTACTGTATATCCCGCTTCTTAGTTGTTAGTTCTGTTGTATATGCTTTCTACTTTGTTTATAGAGTTATTAACACAGAGAAGGACTGGAAAGCATCAACAGTCAAAACACTGAGCACTGAAAAGGTTAAATATATTGTAGGAAACCATCAGCATTTGCAGATTCATTGTCATGGAAAACTCTGCCATAAGGCAGAATGTTAAGAGGAACTAACCTGTGGTGAGCATGCTGCCAAATCAAACTCTAAATTCTATTAAAAAAAAAAAAAAAGAAATTTAGGCAAGTATCTCAAAAAAATTGTACATACGGAAATCTTTGCACCTTTGCAATCTTTCACTGCCTCTAGTAGTGAAAAGTAAGTAAAGTAAGTAAAGTAAGTAAATACCTTTAACCAAGATCTATTGTGAGTTGGGTGGTAGCTGCTCAGAGACAGTGGCTTTGTGAATATTATATAAAATAAGATTGGTCGATCATTCTTTTATGCCCCAGGACATTTGGAGTGCTAATACTTGCTTTGGCTTGGTGGTTCTGTGGATGAGAAAGAACTCTAGGTAAACTGAAAATCTTTCACAGAAAAATTCAGAAAATATCACAGGAGTCTCTGTGGGTCTCTTTATTCTACATTAATATTTTCTTCTACATAAATTGCATAACAAGCTTCCATCTGACATAAACAAAAGAGAATATGTTAAGCAGCATTGAAAGAATTACATTCATGAACAAAATATTTTATCTGCTATTTGGAGTGTCATGATTTGCTCAAAGATGCTTAGGATGGAGGAAATGTAGGGCACCTGGAGACCTTGCCTGTGTTTGGACACTTGTTTCTATGTGTGTCCTTTCATTAGTGTCTTGCAGAGAGGCAAAGCATTTCATCCACATCAGTGCTCCTTCAGCACAATAATTGTTGCGTCCTAGATTCTAGTCTCACTATATTCAAATGTCCCACTTTTGTTTTTAAAAGAAGGTTATAAGAAGAGCTCTTTTATAACGTGTGAAACTTTTTCTTTTGCCTTTAGTGTTCCAGTGGTGACACTTGAATATTCTAATCACCGCAAAGTGGGAACAGAACTCATTCACACCATTATTTTGGTCTGAGGTTTGAAGTACAAAAAAACACTCTTATGCTGACATTGGTGTTTGTTTTGCCACTAATATAGCGAAGGCTATTCAGATGGCAAATTTTCTGAACTGAACTATAGCTGTAATTTTAACTATAATATTTTTAAAATACATTTAAAAGTGTATGCACTTCTTAGACCCAGAATAGACAAGAGCAGAGATTTAGAGGAAAATTTCTGCATACAAATATTAATAAAAGAGTGCTCAAGAACAGATATTATATGAGGGTCTAGTGCATGGGACTTGCTGTATATATAAATACATATAATATATTTATTAGAGAATCAGATGCTTTTCATACATGCCTATTCTGCAGCACCCACCAGCAGCCATCCTGTAGACTGTGATACCCGTGCATCTTGCTTCAGCACAGAGAGCTTGGGCCATCCACGCCCCTGCCTGACCCCTACATTGCAAGCAGCTCCCAGCTCAGAGCTGCAAGTCTCAGGAAGCCACCCTACACCTTCCTGTGATGCCACGAGTGCTCATCGGCTCTCTGAAGCCCTGGTCATCCTTCCTGTTTTGCAGACTGATGGGTAGTTAGTTATTTTGTGAGCTCCAGACAAATCTTTCAGTACTGGTTTCAGCTCAGGGCAATAATGAAGTGACCTTCTGTGTGCAACCACAGAAAGAATTATTTTTTTCAGGCAAACTAACCTGAGTGTCCAAAGTGAAATTATTCTTAGCTAACAACTACTTTATCTTCTCCTAAAGTTTCTTTTCTCCAACAGGGAAAATATTCCCTTTCCAGATTTCAGTTTGCATCTGGGCTGTCTTCAAAGTCTCCTTCTATACCGCAGATTTTCAATAACTAGAGAAATGCAAGATTTCTGGGAAGTGCTACATTATTAAAAAAAACCTAAAATTCCGGTATTGCTAAGTCACAATGATGGACAAAACTACTGTGTAGTACATACATATTGTTTGAAGGCTGGAAGATGTTTTATTATGGAAAAGTTCAGATTTTTCTTTGAAAAACAAAACCCAAGGAATCTTGATTCGCTCAGGAGAAAAGGATGTGTCAAAGAGTAGGGAAAGAAAAAGAGGGAAAATTTGGGAATTGAACTCTGATCTATTTCACATTCATCTCTACTGTTTTGATGGCTCTTTTGAGAATTCTGGCAGCAAAATAGCTCTGTTTTCCTTCTATCTGCAGATCTCTTTGACAAACCAATCAGACAGACAGTACAAAAATCAGGACAGATAAGCTTCTTCAGCAGTGGCATTTCTGGTATTTCAGTGTTTATAGAGAGAGGGGTTTTCAGCTCATGTGATTCCCTGGACAAGGAGGATTGATGCTATGTATTTTGCTGAATTCTGGTTTCCTGCAGTGAACTGTGAGCACTGAGTATGCACAGGCAGGGTATGAAGAAAGAAACAAAATATTTTGGGATAAACAAAATATATTGGGATCAATGAAAGGATTTTTTCCCATTATAGTATGAGGAAATGTACTATTACATTGTCAAACCATAAGGCCAGTGCAAACGGCTAAAAGTAGCTGTGCTTTGTATTTCAGAAGGATTTTTTCAAAAATCCTTAAAGAAACGTTTGAGTCAAAGTCGAGCTTCCTAATGTTGCTCAATCTGTAAACATAGGAAAAAAGCAAACAACAACAAAAAGACATCTTCCTCCCCCCTCCCCATTCCTCCCAGCCCACATGACGTTTTCATTCTCTGCAACAAAAGGGTAAGAAATAATGTACCATGCGCTGTAGGACCCTGATGCTGTAACTAATTGTTAGGACCTTCTACACTATACACAGTCAAACAATAATCAGCAGAAAAATGCAACCACTATTTTGTGTATGATCCCCACATTTGATGATATTAGAGGTCTTTCTGCTATGAATAGGCATACATAAGTGGTGAGTGACATTTTTAGCAGTGTACTTAGTTTGGCCTAGGTATGCAGAGATAACCAAGGATAACTTACTCTTAATTTTGTCCTTAATTCCACTGAAGTCTCACTGGGGGACTGCATGAATCTTCATATCTCTAAATAATTTTTAAATGTAGTTCTAAATTGGTTAGTTAATTCTATATTTTTCTTCTTATTATTTTATATTAACAGTACTGTGTGCCAGTGTACCTACAGGATAGTAGTGATGATTCTGGATTTCTCACATAGGGATACCAACATCTTCTAAAAGGGCCTACAAACAGGAGAGTCCCATAATTCTTGTTACTGGTTCTTGAAATATGTGTGTCCAACCCTGAAGAAATCCAGAAAGTTAGAAATGATTGAACAATATTAACATTAATATTACATAATTTTCTGAAAGGTCTGAAAGGTCTGAAAGCCTCCATTCAAAACACAGTATGTAATATTAAAAACTCATAATTGTTATGTACAAATCTTTGTAGTATGTATATGCTAATGATTTTGGAAATAAATGACTTTGTTCTGACTAGCAGGATATATGATCTTCTCTTGATGATATATTTGATTCTAAAAGGGTGTATTTCAGGCATGCATCATGCCTAGAGGCCTTCTGTGTGGGATGATGTGAGACACTGACAGGGGCAACAGTAAAAGTCACCTGGAAAGTGACAGCTTTTTTAGGAAACAAATGGGATTCTTGAGTATTTTAAAGCTGGTTGCTGTGCCGGAGTGTACAGATAAAGGGCAGTTTGCATTCCACATGTACTGTACGTATTAAGAGACAAAACACAGTGTGCATCTAAAGTACTGATTTCTGGCAGGGCTTCAAAGGAGTAAAACTGCGTCTGAGACACAGCTACTTCATTATACCATTAGTAGTTAGGGACATCAATTCCAAGCTGCTTTGTTTTCTTCTTGCTGTCTTCCTACCCGTTGCTTTCAGAGTCGTGGTTACATTCTTCATTCCCACCTCCAGCTCATCGGTGTAATTTTTTTAATGGCTTGGCCAGAAAATGAAGGCTGTCTTAGAAGGATATCTGTTTAAGGTGCACCTTATTTTTAGGTGGGCACCCTATCAATCAACAATTTAAAAAACTACTGAAGCTTAACTCACTAATGATCATCTAGGGGAAACAACTTTTTTGGAAAGCATCATGCCAGATTTTGCTACTTTAGAGCTGCAGCAGCTTAAAACAGTTGGCTTCCTGCAGAACAAACAGCATCTCTGTTATGGGAAGAGCATCTCTCGTACAGGAAACAGAGACTCATTCTGAAAGGCAGCAAAACTGTTGTCACACACAGACATTCCCTAATTTTAAGGCATCAAAATACAAGTGAAATTGGACAATTGCCAACTTCAGTAATTATAAAAGTGCAAATAAAAGTAGCAGGAATATGACTTACTGCTTAAGAGGCTGTGTTCACAATATTTACAGGGATACAAAAGAAAATAAGTATGTTCTGCAAGAAAAAGGAACAAAAGAAAAGAAAAAAGAAGAATAGAAAAAAAAAAACAGCTCCGCAGTTTTTCCTGGAGGCATGGATTACGCCCTTACAATTTAGGCCTTAGTCCTAGAGTTTTATTACCATATCCAAAAATGCACCCCAAATTTCTTTCTTAATTGTGAAGCCCTAGATTCTGATGCATAGCTGAAGTAAGGGGCATGATGATCCTCATATATATTTTTCAGGGAAGAAAGGTGAGGTGATGTCCTCATATATCTACATCTACATCTGTCTACTCTACATCTTTTGGCTCATTTAATTGCTGAGTCTAGGGACCCAGGACTCTTGATTTAAAAAACTTCATACAATGGAAGATGATAAGAAAAGAGGAAAACAGGAAACAATCCTGTCTTGTCTTGAATAGTTTTTACTTTTAAAGCTTTTCAAGCCTACCCAATTGTCTTAGGAGATAGAGATGGGCTTATGTAGAAAAAGCAGAAATGTGGATGTTGTTATCATCTGGAGAATCAGATTTTTCTTGCAATTTTTTGTCTTTCTAGATTAACACTGAAAGGGCAATCTACCATGGCTGGATATTTTTAACACTGCAAAATTCTTAAAAAAAAAAAACAATATTATATTAGCCTTTGGTTTTTATGCTTATACAACAGACATATCTTTGTGTATCATTAAATTCCCGCCACCAAGCTGGACAAAGTTTTAGAAAAGTACTATAAAATGTAGGATAAAGTAAAGAAACATTCACTGTGCTCAAAAAGCAAAGATCAATGATAAGAACAAATTCCACTTAAAGGTTGTATAGGAAGCAATATAATTCAGATTTGGTATGGCTCTTAGTTCACAGGGACTCTGTGTTAGAGTTCATTGGTCTACTCAATCTATTTTTAATTAAAACTCTTTATGCCCTAAGCTTAGACTAATCCCTGGGAATTATAGATAGAGACAGATACATTATACAGACCAAAAATGAGAAATAATTGCTGACTGCTACCCGTAAAGAACTAATCTGGAATTTTCAGGTTATCATATGTGCGTTTCAGAAATGAGGATTAATATGCAGGTGGGTATCCAAGATTTTGTTTCAACCTGAAGTAAAATAACCTCAGAGCACTGAGGTCTGTAATTTATCTCTTGGCTTAGTTTACTAACTACAACAAACCAATATGTGTTTTGTCATGAGTTCAAAAATGTGGAGACTTACAAAAATAACGGCTCTTAATTTTAGAAAATCCATTCTCCAAACCTTATAAAATGGCTAAGTTATCCTACTATAAAACTTTGTTCTTAGTTTTAACTTTGTGGAAAAGGAAATTTCTATCTAAAAATCCATCTAATTGAGTACCTGTTGCTGTTAGTTAATCACCAGCTAACAAAGAAGTCCCATGTGGGACTACGGCTGCCTGTCTTCTTTTATAATGTTATTTTTGAAAAAAAAACAATGAAGACATATAATTGATAAATGATCAAGTTGTCCTTGACCCTTAGTTAGATAACCATCTAGGAAAAGCTTTTCTTTCACCAAATAACTTAGAATTCTCCACTGGTGAACAGCTTCCATAAGATATCTGCTGGAAATCTGTTTTTTTTTTTTTTAATTGAATATAAGTCTTTTGATTAGAGATGGAGCAATTTGGCAGCAAAATTATTATAGCCTTTGCCAATGTGCTGGCAGGAAACAGAACATTAGAAACAGTTGTCAGTATGAAAGCCAAAGGAGGACGTATTGTTTGGTTGTCTGCGTCGTTTATCATTTGAGCTGCATCTTTTTTTTTTTTTTTTAATGGAAAAAATGGCAAAGTAAATGTGACATCAAACTAATTAAGAAAAGCAGAGAGGATAAACCTTGAAACAAGAACCAGAGCTGTGTAATGTCCCCACCCTCATCTAAAGCAACCATGCTTAAAACTGTAAGATTCATCAGGCTAAGTCCCAGGATCTCAAGAGGCAAAGCACCTGATTGGTTTAGATCATTCACCCACCACCATGACTGCAAGTTTTGATAGCTATCCATTCTTAATTAGAGGAAAGGGTCACAACAAGGTCCTCCTAATACTCCCTGATTTGTATCTGTCACAGCAGCCTCCTGAGAGAGCTGTCATCTGGCAGTCCTTTCCTTGTTTGCTCTCTTCTGCTCTGCAGCTTGAGATTTGGTCCATTGACTTGAGTAATTTTGCCTTCATTTGCACATATCAAAGCAATTTACATGCAAGCATTCATTAATAAGTGAAGTATTACAGTCCTGTTTTTTACCTTCTCCTTACTGACTGGGAACATTAAAACAACAACAGTATATCTAAAGTCACAGTCAAATATTGTATTAATTCACTCTTTGTTTTATTCATGCCTCCACCTAAAATTATCTGTGGATTTTACAATAATATACCTGGGCAGCAGTTATATTCTAAAACCTTTTACTCATTTGAAACTTCTTATTTTTGTGTCTGAATCATTACAAAGGGCAAAAAAATCAATTATAACATATAAAAAGAGAATTAGGAACAACCTTTTTTATGTAACAAATATTTCACAAGATACTTATATATATATATATAAATCATGCTATGGCTGTGAAATACTGGCTTACAGAACATTTTTATTTCTCTTTTAATTTTATGATGTAGGAAGGCCATCAGGAAGAAAATAACAAGCTCTGTGTAAGGATGTTTTATCAAGATAATAAATCTAAATGGCCTACATTTTTATAAAATTCCTATTATATTGATAGATGAAAAATATTGTAGAGCAGCCTCTTCAGTGCGTGTAAACACACCCAAGGCGTGCTCCGTGATCCCTAGGGACTGTGTGGGTACACAGCTTATCTGTAACAGGTATTATGGCAGCTATTCTTGTGACAACAATAGAGGGCTGTTTAACATCAGAAATGTCTTAATTGTGAGGGGAGAGCTGATGACACATCCTCCTGGCAGCCAGTCAGACATCCCAGCCTGCTCAGAAGGTTCAGATACATCTGGAAACTCTGTTGTTGGGGAGAGGCATCTCGATCGGGGACACGACACACACATGCGCTGCAACACGGAGCTGCTGCTGCTGCTACATAAATCATTTTTTTCAAAGCCTTCTGTTCAGAGCAGGTTTTCCAGTTTCGTCTTTGTTTTCTCTGCTTCTGGAAATACAAAGTTGAGTGCCTGGAGAGCTTATTCTGCAGGCCGTCTGGCTGACGAAGGCAAAGGAACCAAGATCTGTTCACCCGTGGGCTATGTTAATACCTATAATTGCTTTATATACATTGACCAGTCTCCTCCCAAATTGAGGGCATGCCTATGACCTAACATGAAAGATGCAAAGTACCTACTGTCTATGAATACACTACCTTGAGTGTCTGCTTTAAGACATCAGGAACAGCATTCCACATGCCAAACATGGGTAGTGACATTCTTTCTTGTGGGATATCTTACTCTAAAGGCATTTTAGTCCAGGCAGTGATAGATTAAGCTTTTAAATACAATCTGAAACTTTCTCAAGACTACGTTAAGAGTTCTGAGGATAACGCTGGTGTTTTTGCACCATAGCCATCATTTCTGTTTGATTTATAGTGTATCTTTTGAAAAGACAGCATGTATTGATTTAATAGCTTCAGGTGGCATGGACTACTCCACTATTAATATAATGCTTTATTTTTAGTTTGAATTCACCTCCATCAACTTCCTACTGTTGGTCTCCTTATATTTTTCCTCTAAAATCCATGAATATTTTCTATGTAAGTACTTTTAAAGTAAGATCAAGTCACAGGCTAACCACCTGTTGGATTATTTGATGGATTGATACCTTAAATCTTCCACAGTAGAAGGATTCTAAATCTTTCCTGTTTCATCCACTTTTTCCAGACTTCAGACTAGCTTTTTAGAGCTTTTCCAAGTTTATATATTAGTTTCAAATATGTCTGCCAGACACTGTAACAACTTCACTGATGCCGTAAAAGGCAAAGACACCTTCTTATTCCTGATAGTATTCTCTGGCTTCTCCCAGCTCTGATCATATTTGGAAATATTTTCTCAAGTGCCTATTTAAATAAAAGGATACCTTTTCCAAAAAGGCGATCTTTTTTAAAAAAGCATACTAATTCATCTTTTAGACTGAGATCTCCTGAGTGGTTTCATTGGCTTTATGATATATTTAAAATAAAAAAGTCTTTTGATCTGACCTCTCGGCAGTTATTATTCCTACTCTGCAATATTGTTTAAGACTTAAAAGATAAGGTCCTAAGTCTGTAAAGGACCATAGATACTGTGTTACTTTCTTCTCAAATATCTTTGAAAATCTTTCTGCAAATTGAGACTCATGTGAATTGCAGAAAGAAAAAAGCACGCTGCCCAGTCATGCCTCTTATTACTATTGGTAAAAGCAAGGAAAGCAAAAAATCATATGTTACTAACCATATACAGGACTATCTTTTATTCTCTGTCTGCATTCTGAGGAAAAACACAAGAAAAGAGAGCATAAAGCACTTGGCCTGAAATCATACAATCATACACATGGTACTACTATATTTGAAAAATGACAAAAAACAGTCTGTAATTTATTTGAAAATAAAAGCAAACCAAACCAAACACAAATCTGCCTCATAGGTGGACATGCTTGAGCTGTGATGCCCTCTGAGAAAAGAGTAACAGCTTCCCTCCTCTATCTATGAGATTGAACTATCCTTTTAGCCAGTGCAATAGCACGTTCAGTAGTCCAGGAGGTAGTACATCACTGCACAGCTAGAGCAAAGTAAAAAATACTCCAGAGCCAGGATAGACCCAAGAAGAGAAAAAGCAATGAGGATATCTGCATAGAAACAAAATCTAAAGTGCTTCCTGCATTTTCAGCTCGTAGCTCTGCATAGATAGATGAGAATTCTTATACACAGGTCACCGCATGAAGGTCTGAAGATGGAGCACCTCGTCCAAGCTTGATCTGAATATGAGCTGGTGATGGGACACAAGCATCAAATCTTCAGGAGTTTTTTGAGGGAACTAAACAGCTGTAAACTACTCAGACTAAATTTCTTGGGAAACAGAACGTTTCTATGGTCTATGGTATATTTAGGGAAAAAAATGTCTTTATAGAAATCCTGAAACAACCTTTACATCTTGAGACTTTTCTACATTGTGATGAAACTTTGCATACTCTGCCTTGTTTTAAAAACAAATGTACCACTGTATTTTAATGTTATTCAGTATTAGATTCGGTTAATTATTTTTTATTAAAAATTTCTGTTGGCAAAAACTTTGATTTCTGAATTCCCAAGGTTTTGATTCTGTGATTTTTTACAGAGTAAACACCAGAGTTTCATTTACTCGAGCACATTTCTGTGCGAGTCCCTTAGTTCCCAGCTATGTGCTGTAGACACAGGTTAAACCAGAACCTTCCCAGGCTCCTCTGTGATCCTTAGGCAGGATCTCAGGGCTCTGCTGTGATGTCTCTAGGTCCCAAAAGGATTTTGCAGGATCCCTGGACTGGGATCTCTGGAAACTAAATCCCTAATGCATCCACTGGGAAAAAAAAAAATAGAGAGAGTATAACATTATTTATGGCAACTTCTAGCTCTGTAAATTTCAGGCAAGGATGCAGAATGGATTCAATGTTATATATGTATACTAACTAGGCACTAAGATCTAACTGCCTATGGATAATGGCTTTTAAAGAAAGTGGTGGTTTTCACTTCCTGAAGACTTTTCTAATTCATAGTACAAATATATGACAATAGTTTTCCTTGACGTCTCAAATCAAATTCCATAGTTGTAAAAAATCAAAGTGTTTCAGGATTGTGATCTTTAAAGGCATGATTTTAACTTTTCAATTTTCTTCTTCTTTTTCTTCTTTTTAATTATCCAATAAAACCACATTTTCAAAGATTTAACATTAAATTATTATCCCTTTCTTTTTATTTCCTGATGAAAAACATTTGATAATTTCACTGTAGAATAAATATCCCTTTGAAATGTTTGGGGGCATATTTCTCCATGTTATTTTCAAGAGTCCCAAACAAAATTTTTCTCCCTCTTCAGATCTTAGACACATGTTTGATCAATGGTCCTCAATTAACAAGAAAGCAAAATCCAGACTTGTGCTTAATAAAAGCGATGCCTTCCCACATTCCAAGTAACGCTGTATCAACCAGCTCTCGTTTCATAAGAAATAACATGTCTTTCCACTGTTATTACTCACATACAAAGTCTTTACAAGTACTGTTATTAAGGTCCTTTTGATGCTTGCTCAGAATAGCTGAGAGAGTGGTGATTTTGCATTGCCCAAGCTCCTTTCTCAAAACACCGTGATTCTGACTTTGAAGCAGTGCCTTAGAATTAACGTTCCTGTGGGCAAATGAATCTTTTTTTGTAACAGTGTTTTCACTAAACATGAGTAAAGAGTTTCTACTTCATCATAAACAATTCCCTCCTTCTAATAGGAACAAAAATTCCTGCATCTTTGCATATTCCAAGACTTCTTTCTCTACTGTTTCATGATTTATTTTAACAAAACCATATTATTCATTCCTTCTAATGATTTAGATTTCCACAACAGTTACTTTGGACAGTGACTGCCGGTTCATTAGTGTGATGTAGTGGCTATAGCTCAAGCATGGGAAAACCTAGATTTCCTCTAAGTCATAGCTTTGGTCTTTTTGTGCTTCAGTCCTGCATCCACATAAGATAAGTAACGATGGCAATTAAATTCAATTCAAAATTTGGAGGTTCTCAAGGTGACATGGTTGCAATTCTCATGCAATGACATGGTTGTGCCTCTAAATCATGTAACATTAATCATATAACTAATATTAATCTTGCCAGCTACCACAGCAAAGGATTTGGGTGAGAAAAAAGAAATCTAGAAGTACAGATTAACACTTAGCTAGGGTTATTGTAGAAATAGTAATGAAAAGATAAATCTCTGAGTGGTAAAATAGCCAGTAACAGAGAGCAGGGTGAGTAGACACAAAAGAGATCAGTCTTAAATCTTGTCTCACTAATGATTGGAAAAGAATGATAAACAGAATGTAATGACATTTACAGATTAGGAGATTCGGTGTGGTGAAAGGAGAACAATAAGCCAGAAGAGAATTGAGAACAGTTAGAAACTTGGGCAGGAAGTAAAAAAATGAAGTCCAATCTGGAAAATATGCAAGCTAATACATCTAGAGGAAAAATAACCTGGGACATAGATATTCAATAGCAGAGGGATTCAGCCAAAATCCCTCATGGTGCTACTGGAGAGTAAATTATAAGGGAGCTCACAAAGGAACAAAGCAACAGAAATGCCAGTTTAAATTTAGACAGTACATGCAGAGGCACAATTGAACTAGGGAGACAATAGCTCCAGCCTGTGTAGTACAAATGAGTCCACACCACAGATACTGCTCATGGTTACAAGCATCTCAGTGCCAAAAAAATTCAGAAAACTGGAGGTAGTTCAGAGAAAACAACAAAAATAAACACTTGGTTGTAGGAATTAATTTATGAGGAAAGCTTAATGAACTAAATTCCTAGATTTGGGTAAATAGGTACTAGGAGGGGAGGTGATTACATTCTTCAGATACTTCTGGACTGTTATCATCAAGGAAGAAGATAAATGAAAAGCATGTAATATCTGGCTCTACATCTACTTTCATAGTGTCCATATGCTTGAAAAAAAAACCTGAATGCTGTCTTCTACCTCTTTCATCTTAATTCAAATACTTCTCAAGATGGATTTCTTTTTCAAGTGGAGGCCAAACCGAAAGAAAATAAGTTTCATGACAAATTAAACATTTCACCTGTTTAAAAATATATATTTTTAAATTATTTCCCTAACTCATTTAGAGAAGAGATTTGCACAAAGGTTAGCCATTTGACGGCATAATGCCTCTTGTATAAGGCAAGGACATATAGTGGGTGAGTGTCTCAGTTATCCCAATAATGTTTCACTTTGCACAAGACATGTAAATATTTACTAACAGCAGTAGTGAGATTCAGGTATGTCATTTATCAGAGCACTAGTTTAGCCTTTAAACCATGCTCCTCAACACAGATCTCAAGAAATCCAAAAAGTCAAAGAAGGAATTGAAGTTTGGTGTTGAATGGACCCAAATGCAACATTTTGACATCTGAATGATATCTGAATGAATAATGGCCTTCAAGAAAAAAAGGGACTGCTGGAAGAAAGTACTTAGAGCTCCTTTTTTAAGACTAGATTGAAAATTTGAAGACCTATGTTCACAAGAAGCCAAAATGAATTCTATTGAGATATCCAAAATAATTTTCCCTTTAATTCAAACTAAACTGTTAACTGAGCTAGACCTAGATTTATAAATAACTTTTAGGTGTCCAGGTTATCATTTCTCAGTATTTCTAAGCAAATACTACTTAAAAAAAACAAGTCAAAACAAAAAAATAGACCTCTACCACCAGCCTTCTTTAGGCTGTAAATACTTCCTATGCAGTTCCATTTATCCAGGTCATATGCATATCTTAACTGATGCTTGTGAAGTCCAAATCAATTTTGAGTTTGATGGAGTTAAATCATTAATTAATTTGTTCCATGATTTGCAATGTTAATTAATTAATGTGAAGTTAATTGAAATTCTGAGCTTAGCGCAATGAGGGATTTAACTGCTAACTGAATCTTTCGTGGTGCAAAGATGTCTGGATAAGTCATACATAAGTATAAGTCATACAACTTTCCAGACTTAAATAAGTAGACAGTCATATAGGTAGCAGTCCTAATTAACTGAGAGGAGTCAAAATGTTCAAGATGACCATGAGGAAAAGGCATTTTTCCTTCATTACAGCACTCAAGGACCTCCCTAGGGGAATCTTACATGTTCCTTGACTACACATTTCCAGACACTAGGAAGATTTAAGAAGTTGGTGCCTACATCTATATAAAAAGATTTTCTGTTAAGTAGCAAGTTTAAGTGTGATGAGCATTGAGTTTCCCATTGCTGTTGAGTGCTTTGGGAAACCGGCTGCTTCTCTGAGTTCCTAAATATGGATTAAATTGCCAAGTTTTAGATAATGCAGTTTTAAGCTGTTGTTCTTGATTTCAGCACAATTTGTTTAAGTGAAATCTCCCACTGAAGTCAATAGAAGCAGTTAGGCTTTATCTCATAATATTGGAAAGAGCATCAATATTCAGCAGTTTATGTTAATAGAGGAAGTCTGTCAACCATAAAGGAGGGTCATATTGGAAAAATAATCAGCTATCACTGAGTACTGTTTGGAAGTGACCAGGCTACATACTTTCCATAGCATAAATAGCATAAATGAGCCCCAAACATAGCAATTCCTCCAAAAAGCAGTACAATATGATAAAGATACTGACATGTCAGGAGCTCTTCAAATCAATAATATTGTGTTTTACAAGAGGATTTTGAGAGGTGTTTTAAAGAGGGTGCAATAGCTTAATTTTTCCTTTTTTTTTTTTTTTTTTTTTTTTGGCCAATGAAATTTTATTTTTTATTATTTAAATTAAAATTTTTAATTATTTTAAATATTTATTTCTGTGAGATGCTGGCCCTTGGGTTTTTGTGTTTTTACACAAAGAGCTGGGAGGCTTTCATGTATAATCAGTGTGGAATCCCCTGGAGTCATTTTACTATGCTGTTTTTTTCAGAATGAAGTGAGTATAAATTGATGCGTTTGTTTTAATGTGATTACACTTCTTCCAGCTCTTCTCAGAATCAATCAGGCCCTTGTAAATCTTTCAAGAGCTCTGAAAGAATTTATCCATTTGAAATTTTTTGCCACAAAAAAAATATTATCATATTTTGACAAGAAAAACTATCATTGTACTCTTTCCCCCTCCGAAATCAGATCAGATAATCATTCCAAGTTCTTTCATGCTGTTGGGTTGTGTTAGTGCCTAAACACAATAAGGTTTCGTAAGCCAAAATTCTTGCATGTGCTGATGCGCTTATACCCAGGGGGAGGCAATAGCCATTGATTCCTTCTGCATTGCTGAATACTTATTTAATTCCACAGTCTATTTTATAGGTTCCTTGGTTTCTTGCATTCTATTTTATATAATCCATTAAATGTGAACCAGTCTACTGTTCATCTGAATGACCTTGAGCTTCACAGCGAATCAAATGAGCATTCCCCAAAGAATCTGGCATTTCCACTGAAAGCAAAAGAGATGCAGATTCTGGTAAGCATAAATTAAATTTTAATTCATGCTTTTTAATTAAAATGTTATTTGTATTACAGAAACAAGAGCTAGCTATTTGTAGCTTTTCTTGCGAGATACACATCTTCCAGTGTAAGATGGAATAACCAATGTGTAACAGAAATGAATTTTCTCTGTAGAATCAGGTCTTGAGTCTCTCTTCCCCATTGTGGGAAGACTGAGAGCTCCAAGTCTATACATTCTTCCTCAATTTAATTAAGTTCTCTCTGCTCTTAGATTAGTATTGATTTCTCCTAAAAGGTCTATGATTTTCAGAGTCATTATGCACATTTGTAAGGAGAATTCAGCATGGTAACAGCTGAGAAACCAGTAAATTGTATTAGTTTGTCCATCATGAGTAGTGCTGAGAGTCCGTACACTACACAACGTTTATTTTCACACACTTATCATTCTCCTGAACTACCCAGGACTGCTTGAATAAATAAATCTGCACAACTGTGTAAGTGCTGATAGAAATACTATTCCCAAACACTTTTGAAAAATGCAGTTCAAACTAAGAGTTTACTTTTGTACTTTCATTTAAGTGCCAACTACTTGTACACAGTTCTGGTCTCTCAGCCCTAAAATGTCAAGGTTAACTATATTCTGTTTATGTGGACCCTGAGAAGAAAATGGAGATAGCTTGGACATATTTCATTTTTTCTTGTTGTCTGAGGAAATCTCCTTCTGCTAACCCACACCAAGCACCAGGGACATTGTTGAGTATGAAAAGCCCTGATCACAAGAGAAATATGGTCATTTTCAGTAATATTTCTTCTGTTGCGTACACCAACTGCACACCAAACTGCAAGAATAGATTCTGATGCATCTATTTTCCTTTGTCTGTGATAGTCTCCCCATTTCATAACATCTTTAGGTTGTTCCTCTGTGGACATTGGAGAAATAAAAAAGGAAGAGGCTTTTATTATTTGTTTTATGTTAATGGACAATATGTTATCAGTTAAGAAGCATTAGCCAAAAAAAAAGGCTTATCTGAAGTTCAGCCTTATCAGTGTCAGCTGGAAATTCATAGAGTGACAATATAAGTGAATATATGATAGGGACCTAGCAACAGTATCCATACAGTAAGGTTATAGAAATGCGGCTATATTTATCTTTATTTCTGATGCTCCTACTTTTCTCAGTTTTAATAATTCATGTGATCTATTCAGGCAGGACATTAGCACAGGCACAAGAGCATGTAGCAGCAAAGTATATTATTGCGGTCCAGTGAAAAAAATCCAACAGCTTCCTTAGAAAAAAAAAAGAAGGAAAACACTGATTTTCTATAGGGTTAATCTGAAAATATTTGGCAAGACTAAAAGCTTTTAAACTAAAACTTTTAAAAAAATAAACAGGTACCACCGCATGTGCTGGCTGACTGGCTAGCATTTTCATTCATTGCCCGATTTATTTTTTTATTTTTCATTTAGAGAAAAAGAATGATTGAGTAGTTGATCTAGAATATCAGATTCCTTAAAGCAAGGGTGACTCTTATAAAGGAAAATTAGCTCATACTGCTTGATTATTATAACCATTACCTTTGCGCTGAACCCAGCCGAGTAACAATTTTAGCGACAGCTTTAGCAGAGAACACTGCTATGTGATGATCTCTGCAAAGATTAAGAAGAAAATGGCTGAATGACTGAAAACTGAACCAGCTTCCAGGAATGTGACGATTACAGAGGCGTTTTAACAGTGAAAATAATGAACTGTGGAGACCAAGTGACACTTCAGAAGACCGTTTGGCAAAGGTTCATCTGGAAAGAGCGTGTGCCTGCACAGCGCTGGCTCTGGGCAGCTGGACGGGTGACCAGCAAGATGCAGTTCCCGATTCAGCCAGGCATTTGAGGACATGAATAGTCCCATTGAAGTCAAGGAGATTACTCATGTACTTGAAGTTAACCACGTATTTAAGTATCTTTCTTAAAAGGACACCTACGCTTGCAGAATGGCAGTAGGAAACTGGTTTGCCAGAGACTGGCTGCAAATTGGCTTCTTAATGTTTGTTTGGAAAGTCTGTCAGAGCTTTCCCATGAAAAGGTACATTTCCCCACCCAAACGAGTTGCCAGGATAGCTGGGGGCAAGTAGTTAAAACAGATAAAATATTAATTGCCTTGTTCTTTAAGACCTCCTTTCACTTTGCCTTGCATGCCAGAAGAGCCAGTTTTTTTTCTGGACTTGATTTTCTGCTATTCAGATATTAATGAGTGTGCTTTTTCCTCTAGCAAACTCTCCTCCTGGGAAGTGTTCTGAAGATAATATTAAAGGAGATGTGCTGACTGCTTTGCAAAATGTTATTCATGTATGTTGGTCTTAAATACGGCCAAAATATCCCAACAATGTTATTTAAGGAGTTTGAAACAGAGTCCTGACAACTGTCAACGATCATTTTCAGCTCAAATTGAATCGAAACTTGAATTGAATCGAAATGGAAGATGGTATTTTTGTACTCATTTAACTGCAGGTAGAGCAAAACGAAGAGATTTCAATGCCCATGTTTAAGTATTAACTGAAAACAATATGCTCCAAAAATAGACTTTCTTTCAAAAATATTTTAAACTGCACAAAGAGGGACAGCAAGTATATAGAACAGTGTATGCAGAACAAAAATGACATAACCTTTATATATAACTACCCAATAAATGATTATAAGTTGTTCTGAAAGACTGCATTTTATACACAAAATGATACAATATATAGAACTAACTTAGTATATCAGCTCAATATTTCCTTTCAGGATGAAAACCCTAAGATGTAAAAGAAAGAAAGGTATCTACAGCAGAAAGCATTATCTTATCTAGAGAAAAAGATAGACCTCAGTAAAATTATGTAATTTAGGTAGTTGGTCTTTATTCCAATTTCTATGCTGAACTTGTAAACTTCACACTTTTTCTGGGCAACTCACAAAATTTAGTGCATTTTTATTTCATATAAAAATCTAGATGATTCTTCTGATTTGCCCTTTTTTTTTTTTTTTTTTGGAAAAACTTACACTGCCTCGGTGATTCTTTAGCACAACAAAGCCCTGTTTTGAGTTTGGTGTATACAAACTGCTGAAGTATATAAGCAGATTGTCACCAAATTTAGGAATTACCTACTCAATAGACTTCATTTACTTACTTGTACATTTGGCTAATATTTATCTGTGTCCACTGTACAAATGAACATCTGACAAAGTATTTTGTACAACTCTAAAAAGGGAGGTAGATTCAGTAGTGCCTAGTTCCCATTTCTGCAAGGATCCTACATCTGACTGTTGAAAGGGGCATGGTATGGTTCTTCCTATGAAGAAAAGGAAAAAGTGGGAAAGAAGTGGGGAAGACATGCTGTATTATTTTAAGAGATGCATGCAATTATGTCTTCTGTGTTCAAAACTAGCCTAGGAAGAGGAAGCATCACTTACTATTGAATGCCTCAGTGTACCATGTACATATATAGCTATGTACATCCTAGCTACATAGTGTAGCTATGAGATCTATAATGATGGGCATGAGACAGGCTAAATACAGTATGCGGTTCTCCTTCTACTTGCTCTCTTTCAACACTGCTCATACTTTAAGCTGATGGTTCTCAACCACTGTCTGCAACCAAGACTGAACCAACATCTCTTGCAATTGGTGGCATTATAATACTTCCCGCTACTCCCGTAACTCCTTACCCTTGTCACTAACCAATTCTCTTTAATATCATATGCATGCCAATAGCCCCTGAAGCTCTGCACCGAACAATCTGGCATTGATGGAAGTATGTAGACCTTTTCCAGGCCTGCTTGTGAGAAAATTCAGCTCAGAAGGGCATGAGCTGATTTCTGAGAAAATGGCTTCTCTCCAATAATATGTCAAATTTGTCAAAAATGTCTGACCGAAGTCCATTATTATCACACGCCGGCGAAGTGATCTGCCCGAAGGGGAAACAGAGCGTGAGCAAAACGAATGAATCGCACATTGTGCGCGGGAGCGTGCGCTGGCCGAGTCCTGTGCGCGCTGCGCATTCCAGCGGCCGCCCTGCTCCTCGCTCCGACTGACAGTCATCTGGGTGAGACTCGAAGAGCCAGCCCCGGGTGGGCAGCAGGAATCAGACATTCCCGGAGTGTCTCATGAAAAACCTTTCCCAGACCAGATCACATGCCTCCCAGTCTTCAACTGTGGCAATATATCGTTTTTTTATCGCCAATGAGTCATCAGTGTGACGACACGGCAAAATTGGCAATTCATGCTTTAAATATACCTGTCATAATTTGAACACACAATATCCATTCAAAAAGTGGAGAAAGCTGAATATGGTCCTCTTGTTGTCTATAACATACTTATTTCTTGGTTAGGTTTCTAAAGGATCAGCACATGTGCATGTTACCTCAAAAGTCTTGCAAAATTTTAAACCCCTGAGAAAAAAAAATAGTAAAATTTCTCTACCTTTCTAAAGCTTACATATATATGAACTAATATGAGCTTAGTAGTCTTACTAGAATTTGGTTGGCTTAATTCAGACAAGGAAGAAATGCAGAGCTCCATAATTTAATGTCTGTAAATTAAGAACACACACATTGTGTTGCAATATGAGGAAACCTTGATGCTGAAATGACTTCCTCAGTAAATTGCTCAAAGTCTGACTTTCTACTGAGGAAATTAGAATATATATTAAATTATTTTGCATATTCTTATTTTACAAGTACAGAAATGTTAGCGTTTTACAGACAGCTGTGCTCCAGTCACAATGTGATGGATCAGTATTGTTCAGTGAACATCTTTCAAACAAGAAACTTTATGAAACGATGTTTTTATTGTCTTTGATAGCCAAGTAATTGAAAGCAGAGAAAAATGGAAAATATTTGATATCCTAAAGAACAGATTAGGAAGTGTGGCCAAGATAATCAGAAAGAAGAAGAAGAAAACAAAACAAAACAAAGCAAAACAAACCACTGAACCCTTACCTAGAAGAAAGTCTTCACAATTCCTGTCTCAAAGCCCCTGTGTGCTGTAAAGTTCAAATCTGGAATCTATCAAGACTCCACATGGCCTCCAGGACGTATATTAGCACATCCTTCCTTAGGATCACAGGTCTGCACAGGTTATTTAATATCGACTCCCTCAATTATGTTAAGGTCCCTGTTCACCAAATAACTACGCTCCCTGAAGAAAAGAAAGAAGGCAGTATATTGCCCCCTATAACATCTAAGAGTATTTTCTGAATTCAATTTTTTTTTTGAGAGGAAAAAAATATGATAACCTTTCCATAACTATTTTGGCAGTATCTTCCTCTTTTACATACGCTTCTGCATAAAGAATTGTCAAACCATGTGTTCTCCTGCCTGACACTCACCCTCCCAAACTCTGGCCTGAAGTAATTTGAACCATAGTAATCAAAGTAATTTGAACCATAGTATGACAAGTAGAAATGACAGGAATGAAATCTATACTTTAAGTTTTTAGGGTAATTATTATCAAAAACCCATTCTTAAATATATCTTTTCTGATAAAGAAGATCTAAAGAAATGTGTTGCACGTGAAATTGAAAAGCAGATGATAGCTTCCCAAATGACACAATGCGTCATTTTGGAAATCGCTGTGCTGATATCGGCATGTTGAAAGCCAGAAAGAAAGTGACCCAGCAATGACTTTGAGTAGCTTCATAGGCTGAAGCAAATATTTACATTACTTTAGGCACAAGGGAGATGGGATGGCACAAGGAAAGCAAGATTTGTCCTAAGGATTATGTTACTGTTTCAAACACAGCCTATGTGTGCATAAAGCAAGGAGCAGTTTTATTACTCGTCTCCTCCCCTATCATCAAAATATTCTTAGGATTACTCGGCTGTGTAAACTGCATGATTACAAGTTGTCAGGAAACATGGGGCACTTGCTTCCTAAAGCGTAGGGATAGTCTTCTGAGCAAACAAGATGCTCAAATCAAAATGCACAAAAAACGAATCTGATCTGATAATCTGATTATTTTTAATACCAGCTAGGAATTTCCTAACTTTGCCCAACTGATTTTATTGAGTAATATATAATAACAGGGGAAGTCTAATATTTGCATAGGTAAAAAACTTCCCATTAGGAAAAAAAATAGCAGTATTGCCATTGAGAGGACAAGATACGATCAAGATATACCTCTCAAAAATGGATAAGGCAGAAATAAATACCAGATACTTGTATTATATAGTTTCATATTTCTGTACTACTTTAAGAATACTGTAGCACTTTCTCTTTAAACATCTGAGCAATCCCCTGGAAATCAGCATGACTTAGGGTTGGGACCAAAAAGCAAGAGAGCCGAACACTCTACCAAATGGAGTCGGACACTCTACCAAATGCTACAATCATCATTTTTATTTTGTTTGTTTAATAAGCAGTTTTACTTCTGATTTCTTAGTCATATGACCTTGTTTAGACCCTTACCCAGTAAATTAATGGCAGTAAAGTTACTTGAATTTACTAAGTCATCGTGCACAAATACATGCAGCATGAATTCTCTTTTTGTACTACTGGTTCTCGGACTTTGATTTGGAATGTGTATAAAAAAGGGCTTGAGGAACAAAAAGTGATTTTTTATATGAAAATGAAACCAACAAAAAATACTTCTAGTTTACAATTAAGTATCTAAAATTTATAATCTATTTTAATGCTGCTTTTCATTGCATTCATTGAAATAAAGGGACTAGATCTGTTTGTTCTTGCAACAATAACTTGAATGGTTGTGAAAAGACTTCACACAGGACTATCTAAATAGCTATACTATTTATACAGTGGATAGACATTTAAAGGAGCACACATTCTGTTAAAACCTATCCCTAATTAAAATAAAAAAAAAAGATTTTTAAGGTTTACTTTAGGCCAAATTTTACCCTTTTCTAGCAGTCACATTTTCCTGCACAAAATGATAGCAGTATCTATTTTAATTCAAGAAGATTTTCACTGATCTCATAGATTTCTTAAATATGGTCAATATGCCACTCTTATATGAATGTTTTGATATGACAACACTGGTTAGCAATAACCAGTCAATGAACTCAGCAATGTTTAAAAGCACGGAAGGAGGATTAGCGCTCTGCTATCCTCAGGTGAGGTAGAACTTCAAATTTCTGAGTTCATTCTGCTGTTTTATATCCACGTGAATGTCACAAAGACACAAAAAGAATTGCTCAAGAATAAAATAAAGTTTCTGAAACAATATTGGATAACTAGGTGTTTCAGAGAGCTGTGTGAGATCGGTGTTTCTTCTCAGCCATTCACACCATGTGCTACCATAACTGCAATTAAAAGAAATTTGAAAAAAAAAATACCCAAAAGAAGAAGAGTCAACAAAATCAAGCAGAGCTATAGGGAAATGCCAGTCCTTAAAATTAGATGTATTTGGGAAAGAATGTTTTTCAAAAAACATTTATCATCTCGTAACTGGTATTCTTCGGCATAGAAAAAAAAAAACTATAAAAATAATTCTTGCCTTGTTTTGATTCTAAACATATTTATGAATCAAATTTAATCAGTATCTGAGGGAAAGGTCAAGTACAGATGGCATTAATCTTTTTAATTTATGTAAGAGAAAAGTGTATCTTCTAGTTTTAGAGAAGGATGCTCTTGTATTCTGTTTCTATAGTAAATTCATAGCTATTCTGAGAAAGGCAAACTTGCGGCAACAGAGCAAATGGAAGTAAAACAAAGTCTTTCTCTTCTAGGAGGTGATGGATGTTTTCTACTAGTCTTGGGGTTACGGAGTATATGTTAGTTCTTTATAACAAAGACACATTTTTTAGGCTTGCTTCAGAAAAAGCGCCGGCAACATTAAAATTACACAAGCTTTTTAGACAACTTATTAAATGACTAAAATTACTAAAGAAAATCCCCATGCTATCTTAGTAGGTTATACAGGGATACATGAGATGCAGCTAAGTGGTGTAACCAGACATTATTTCAGGTTGCACTTCATCTGCCTGCACTAACCAATTCTCTTTTTTCAAAGGTGAAATGCTGCGAAAGGTTTTGAAACTTCAGACTTTCAAAAATAGTGTTTAAAAGGATACATTTATCCCTATCCCTCCCCCCCCCAAAAAAACAGAACAAATAGATCAGATTCCCTTTTTTCTTTTTTTCTCCTTTTTCTTTCTTTCTCCCTTTTTTTTTTTTTTTTTTTTTTTTTTTTTTTGTTTTTTTTTTTTTTT
>JAWLRI010000157.1:3209102-3228320 GCA_034781795.1 Crypturellus tataupa
TTCTCTGGAGATCTTCCCAACCCGCCTGGATGCCGCCCTGTGCCCCGTGCTCTGGGTGTCCCTGCTGGAGCAGGGGGCTGCACTAGACGGTCTCTAGCGGTCCCTGCCAACTTAATCCATTCTACAAGTCCAAGATTTTTTAAGAGGGCTTATCTTGTAAGATCAATTTGGGTTTTAGTTCAACTAGGTGTGGCAAGAAAAAAAAAAAAAAAAAACACAAAACAAACATACAGATACACTGTGGCAGAGTGTACCAGTAAGAATTCCTAATTCCTATTTTTAAAACCTAGCTGTGCTGAACAGACATCATCATTGTAATTTTAACAAATGGAATAGGGACTAACAAAAGGAATTGGGATTATTGGAAGAAAAATTTGAGAGTTAACTCCCCATCTTTTCTCCCCTCCCCCGGCCACATGAATGTTCCTTCATAATTAAGAAGATAAACAGTCTGTAAATGAACAAGTAACACATTAGACCATAAGAAGGTAAGTTTAAGGATCACTCACAGGCCCAATAGTGAAGTTAGAAAAAAAAATAAAAGTACAAATAGCTGTATGAGTGGAGAAGCATTCCTTTTACCATTTGTATTTAAATAAAGCACTAATGTCCTAAGCAAGACGTTATTTAGGACATGTGTTTTATTTTCCCAAAGCACAAAATGTCACTTTCAACTTTTCACCTTTTCTCACATCTTTTTCTTGACTGATACTGTACAAGAGAAGCCCATGGAGACGTTCCTAGGAAAAGCAGAACTTTGGTCATACCTCAACATGAGTCATACTTTGCCTGCTGCATGTACTTTATTCCCTCAGATCATACAAAGCTTCTTCAAATGGGGATTCTGTATTTTAACAGGTAAACACTGATACCTTCTGTAAAGGATTTTTTGTGTCTGTCTTGGAAATAAGAATACAGTGAGCATCGGCATCTATTAAGATCAATATCTCTGCAAATCTGTAAGATGGAAATTCACTTTTTTTTATAAGCATAGTTTGACAATGCTTCTTTCATTCTTGTTTTTTCTGATATGTACATTCTGTTAAACAGAAGTCTTCTAAAATCCGCTTATAATGTTCTGCACAAAGGCATTGGTCAGAGGAGTCTCAAGAGCCAGAGATTTTCTAGAGAGCAATTGTTTCTATTCTCCTTCAGGATTCTTTTTATGATTCTTCGGATGCTTCTTAGATGAATTTATAGCGGTAAGTCTCAACTACACCATTAGATTAAAACAATGTCCTATTGGTAAAACAGCAAACAAAAGACAGCAGGGCAACATTTACTCTTGTTAATTGTATGCTTAAAAAAAAAAAATGAAAGGGGTTTATGTATGTGCAACAAAAATATGAAGGGACATGCTCTCTACCAAGACACTTACTGCAGAATATTTCCCCATGTCCAGTTAAGTCACTCGAAGTTTAAAAATTAAAATCAATGTTTAAAGATTAAAAAAAAAGTCAAGAGCTTAAATTATATTTTTGAAGTAACTCTGCCAAGGATTTTTGGCCCAGAATCCAAGGTAGTAGAACTGCATATTTTAAATATGGAATACCTCCCTCATTTTTTCCAGTATATACCATGCCTATAAAAGCAGTAAGCTCAATGAAGACTAAAGGCAGTAAACACTGAAGGGAAACATGTTCTCATGCAGAGCTTAGAGTACTTGGACCTACCTATCCAGGACATTAGTCAAATCAAGAATTCACATTTAAGGTCATAAATGATCAAGTATGACAAGAATATCCATAAAGAAAGAAACCTCACACAGAAAAGTTTGGAAAAGTTTTTACTCCAAGTGAAAATATCTTAACTGGATCAAATATCATTGTTTACAAAAGGCAGTATTATTTTGTAGGTCCAAATTCAGACCTAAGGCTGAATAAAAACAGAGTCTTTGGAAAGGCAAAACTTGGTAACCAAGAAAATTTACTACAATATATGGTTATCAGAAAACATTTTATTGCCAACAAGTACAAAATTAACACTTGTTTCCCTATGCTTTATTTTAAAGCTAAAGCTTCTCCTTCACCACTTTTAAAAACTTGTAGATATAGCATTATAAAAAAAATTAAACAAGAAAAAATGGAACAATAAATTAAGAAAAAGTGGAGGAGGAAAAAAAGACAACAACTCACCTGGGAAAAAAATGTGTTAGAAGTAACAGAAAAGTTTTAAAATAGAATCAAAGTAGGTTTTCCTTCCAAGAGAAGGTTGGGTGGGTTTTTTTGCACATGATACAAAATAGCAGCAAAGAAAAAGGATAAATACAAGTGCATGTGTCCCACTGAAACTTGTTTTTATTAACCAAAACAGTAGTACTCATCAGAATCAATTTTGGGATGCTTATGCAGAGGCTGTGAGTCCTCTAGAAGAGAAGAATCACTGAACTGGTCCATATCCGAGGGGGTCTGGTGACCAGGTACATCATCCACTAATGTGTCCAAATAACTCCCCACTGATATTCCATCTAGTCCATCACTACAGTCCTGCAAACTGTTGCAGCTGCCCTGGAGAGATGTGTCCTGACTTTCTAGCAGGCTGCACAGGCTGCCACTCAAACTGCTGCCTCTGCTGGCAATAGCCTTCTCTTCAATCATCCATTTGATGGACTCAATACTTTCATTGATGATGAGCAGCTGGCGCATAAGCTTGACATCCGTGGCTCGGAGATTAACCTGCAAAGCACAAGTGATTAAAAATGTTACTCAGTCTTCTCAACCAAACTTCAAATAGCTGGATGCACTGAATAAATGAATATTTTCTGCATGTTGGACAAATTTATTCAAGCAATTAATTAAAAAAAAAAAAGATTTTCTTATACTTTCGGTACAGCTCAGGCAGGAACATGATCATTATTTTTATACTAGTTAACTACAGAACTCGTACACACAGTAGTACAATGTTATAGGATGGAAAACTCAGCTGCCATTACTGCTTTTTGGACTCACCTTTTACACCTAAGAGAAACAAGATATAGGCCAATTTTGGTTACAATTACAGTCAGATCCCGGCAGTATTCACTCCAAATTCTCCTTACTATGGCTATTTGGGTAATCATTTTATGGCTATTATGAAAATATACATTTTTCAGACATGCATAGAAATAGGCTTGGGTGCTTTAACCTTCATCCTCACTACACTCAGGTTTATCTTGTAAGCTGCAGTATACATATGAGTTATATCAATTTACAAAAACCATAAATTTCAAGTTATTTAAATTAAGGTTGGACTGAAGTTATTATCTCACAGTTAAAAACTAACTACACATTAATGTTTAAAAACATTGAAAATTTGAAAGATATAACTGAATAACAAATGCACAGTAAGCATAAAGTCCTATGCTGTAACTTAATTGTGCTGGTTAGTGCACACACACAGATGTTTCTATGCTAAGGTACACACTGGACTACTATAGAACTCAATTTTACAGGAAAATCTAAGTAAGTTGGTGTGTTTTAATTAACATACATACTTAGCAAGATATTGTTTTACTCAGATTTCTACAGTGCAATGCTAACAAAGGTGAGACTCAAGTGTTTTATTTATTTTTCACATGAAACATGGTGATTGCCAGCCAAGAAATTTTGTGGAACCTCCTATTTACCACATGAAACTAGTGAAAATATTGAAAAGGTAATTGGAGTAACTGACTATGATTCAAAGTTTGCTTACATGGTCAGTTTGAAAACGCTGTCAAAAGTCCGATTCCAATATGGGACTCCAATCTATGGAAATATCATGCTAACTAAACTGACTTAGCATATGTATTTAGAAAATAATTTCATTTATGTATAATTTGAAAGTATTTCTCGACAGAAAATTTGTGTGCCAGTCTGATACAGAGCATATTCCAAATGCTTTGGTTCCACACGGGAATAATGCCTCAACTTCCAGATTGATTCAAAATCCAGAATTTAATTTACTCAACTAAGGGAGAAAGTAAATCATATCTGTTATGTCACACAACAGACATTTTATGATCTTCCCCAAGTCTTATGTGCAAATACTACACATAAATATAGCATCTGTATTGTTCATTCATGCTGGGCTGGAATGAAATTTGTATTCTGAGGAAGCAAGTGCTCTATCTTGTTTTGCCAGGAGTACTATTTGGATCTAGTTCTTTCCATACTTTAACACCAAATTCTTCTCAATATCCTAAATTATGCAGACCTGACAGATGTTAAAAATTATTATCCTGTTTGTTAGATATTATAGAAGATATTTCAAGCTTTGCTAGGACCAGACTGTTCATCTACCTCTATGTATGCTCAGTCTCCCCTCCTTGTCACAGAAAATTTCTGAATTACCCCCATTCCAGTGTCACAGGACTTAGCTGATTTGATAGTGTGTGAAACAGCGCTACCATTCATGGTTTTAATAAATCTGCCACACTATTACTGTTTCAGATGTAAGGTTTTGGAAGTACATTGATCATTTCCAACCCTCCTGCTCAAGTCTCATCCCCCATTCCTACTCACAAATTTCTATACACCATTTGCTCAACAACTAGGCTGCTATCCTGATAGCAGCAACTTGCCCCAGTTCTCAATTGCAACTTCAGCATGTGCAAGTTTGGGAACACCAACTTCCCAAAAGGCAACAGTAATTTCCCAAAAGGCTAATTAACAGTACGTGTAACAGAGGGCACCAACAAGCCACTAGTGAGGCAGCCAGTTTTAGATAAAGGGGACAACCCATGTATTGCACACTCAGTTGACATGAAACCGTTTATTGCTGTAAATACACCCCCAGCTTCAGAATTTGTGCAGAACAGCCTTATTATGAGTAATTCTTTGCATTCCTGCTGACTTGGGTCCTCCTCCTCCAAACTGCCATTTAGTCTTAAGTCTCTGTTATGAACAGTATGCTTTTCTGAAAACAAGCACTAAAACATGTCCACCAAGTGCCATCTTTCTTTTAACAAGGTTAGCTCCACCGCCTGCTTGATAATATAAAAATGTTACTATGGCATTTCTTGCCTCTTATCTACTTCATTCCAGAAACAATCACATCAGTGTCTGCTCACTTGTATAGCTGCAACCAGCATAACTGTTGGGGAAGATGATCCAATTAAAGTGACTACCACAATATAAACTCATCATGCTTGACGGCTCCATTTGTTGTGCACAGTAACAGGTGCAATTCAGAAATAATAAGAGTGATTCATGTCTAATATAGGTATTTCAAAACAGCTTTTGCAGCTGCTTTTTGAGTTAAAAGTAGAGCACAACACCATTATAGGGAAGATATGTGTATGTATCAGTTCTCAAACTTGCACCACACATTAGAAAGCACTTTTGATGGGACAGAGAAAATAAATAATTCTGTTTACAGGCTAGCTTTTATATCCTTCAGCTTTTAGTGTGTGCAGTTCTAATAGTGCAAACTCCCAGTAAGCATCTTAAATGTTCAGCAGGAAGCAGCTACGCATGGCTAAAGGAATAATGAAACTGCAGTGGCAGTGCACTCTCTTCTAATCAGAAACACAAAGGTTAGGTTGCATAATTGTACAAAACAGACTCATTTTCATGCACAATGAGATCTGCAGTTTGGAAGGGATGGCTGGCCTAACCACCTCCCTCCCTTCACCCTCTTACACTGGCTGCTCTAACTAGATACTTCTATCCCTGCCACCACAAGCCTTGCTTGCGGTCTTCCACAATCACAGCTGCAATAACATCATCACATACACAAGCCAGCACCAAACACTGTAACACAGAGAACTTAAACATATACATACACATATGCACATATATGTACATGAATACACAGGGGTATTTCAATTTATTTCTACATTTCCAAAAAGGACTTTATTTAGGCTAAACACCTTGGAATAAAATTCTTAATGTCTAAAGCTGTTAAAAAACAACCTTCCTGACAGTCACCCCAAAGAGCCAATGTGCCACCCAAACCAATTAGCTGGCCCTTCCACTTGGATCAAAGTCGTACTTTTCATGTTCAGACCATGGGCAGAACTTGTGTTGTCTTACTCTATGTTCTGCAGATTTAACTTCCAATCAGCTAGGCTCTCTTTCCCTCAAAAAATGGCAGAGTTAAAAATTCCATTCACCACAACCTTTTGATGTGTCAAAGATGTCTGCAACACTAGTTCTTTTCTGCAGCTTGGCTTCTTTTAGATTCCTAGGATCGCATGATTTCTTTCTCTTTTTTTCACTACAGGAAAGTTGCAGGGATATTAACAGTAACTATAAAATGTGGTCTGTGGAAAAGATATTCCAAAGTTTATGTAAAAGATATTAGCTTCATATTTTCCTCAACACCTGTATTTGTGTAATGTGCCCAATAGTAAAGGGAAAGGAAATGAACAAGCCTGTATAAAAAAAATTTCCTGCATGACAAATCATTTAGCCAGAGCACAATAAAATAAGTCACTGAAAGACAAGAAACCGAAATTTACAATCTAATGGACTCAGGAAGTGATTTAATTCATAGATGGAATACACTGCATAGTATCCTTAGTGAATACCCACACCAGGATGTCAAGAAAGAATTTCAACATCGACCAAGGGATGGATAGTGTGGGACCTGCATTTCTGGAGCACTATGAGTTTAGGTGTTCTCCACAAGAAACAGCAGCAACATGTGGTGCCCCAGTGGCAGCTGCCTGAGGATGCAGAGCATGAGCAGTTTTGCAGGAGGAACCAGCACATGCAGAGACAAGAAGAAATGGCAACTGCAGCCACAGCAGTGCCTACAGCCCACCTGTCATGACCACTTTCCAAACACAATTTTAAACGAGCTCAGTCTTTCCATGTCAAACAAACTTGTGTGATGAAAACAGTTCATGATGTTACTGGTATTTTCCTTTTTTTAGGGTGTGTCAGACAGCTTTCCATTTTCTGCATTCTATTTCTTCTATTTCCCATGTTACTGAGTGTTATTCAGCTTTATGGTCACTCCCCCATGTCTATTTTCCTATTCTCTTCTTTTAAAGGCAGATTAGCAGAGTACCAAAGTTTTCCACAGAATAATGAATTAAACAAATGCTACAAATAATTTTAATTTAAAAACTCAGTAGAATGTTTTAAATCATAAGAAATATCTTTCTTCATAAAACTGGTTACTCCATTTTTTTCCAAATATCATTTTTCCTACTACAAATTCTGAGTATCAGTTTAGAAAATAACTAAAAATAATTCTTCCCAAGGAGAGAGGTGAAAGTGTGAAAAAATAAAATACAGTCTTTTCAGATGAAGACCTAGCGAGCAGCTACAAACTGCATATAAAACTTACTCCACCGAGCTCTCTTACAGATATATGCAAAATAGACCCCAAGAAGCTGATTTAAAGTACCAAATTCAGAGCATGTGAATGCAAGTATAGCTTGATTGAAGCCACTGAGTTCAGTATTTATAACAGGCATCAGTGTGGTCGCACAAATATGCTTTGTTTATTAAGCAACGGCCATAAAACATGAAAAGACATGAAAAGCATCACTTGCAGGTTAATGAGAGAAGAATAATTCAACACCTTGGAGTAAAGAAATATTTCTGCTCTGATTTTACTCTTGTCCCAAACAAAATAAATCTGCAAGTAACAGATGAGGAGAGTCAAAATTCTTCTCATTACAACTACGGGGTGCTGAATGGAAGGATAGGTTGTGCATAATCTCCATCTTAGTTTAATTAGGACATAAGCATGTTCAAAAATACTGCCCCCTTCAACATCATTCCATTCCATCAGAAAGTTTGGGTTGTTTTATTTAAATAACTAAACTACTCCAGGCAACGATATTTCAGGATCAAGGTGAAAAAGCTGTGTGCCTAGTCTGACTTCTGAATATGAACACAATCTTCAGCATCACCTGTCAGAAAGCCAGAGCGTGTTTACACAACAGAAGACAAGAACACAAGTTAATTACCTGTCCTGAGATAGAAAGGGCCCTCCGCCTACCAGAGACACCACAACTGATGGCCAGATAACCCCTCAGCCTTTTCACTGCGAAGTCAAATGTCTTAGAAGAATTCATGCTTTGCAGTAATTCACACTAGCCACATCAACTCAACACTGTGGCACCCTCGTTTAATCATTTTCTTAATATGCATCTGCAGCAGGAAGAGTCACTGGGGTTAATAATGGGGTAGTAGGCCCTGGGTTTCTGCTCTGAGTGATTTACCTCACACTTACGTAAAAGACACTTGCTGTGAATGAAGTCAATAGAGAAAACACCCAAATCAATAGTTTTCTTTTTGCACTTCAATTACCCTTCGGCACAGTTTTGTATTACAATATATTGGTGGGACACTTCTCCTATTTCATTGTTTTTTGAGGCTTTTAATGATCTTCCAAGAATGAGAGAGTATATACAAAAATACACTTATGGGATCTATAGCTGATTTCTAACTGCTGTTTGATGATCTCCAGAGCAAAATGTATTGGCCTTTCTCAGTTTCATTTTTATAATGACTCATCATAAAAAAACACTTTTTGGCAAGTCACAGAAGTAGTCTTTATTTTTCCTTGCTGTCTCCTTTTGCACAAGAGAAGTAGGAAAAGAATTTAAGAATACACTGCAAGGGAAACTAGACTTCTGGACATCTCATTGCTCTTGAAAATTTCAGATCAGTTAAAAACCTCATAGTAGAATTTCAGGCAGCATTTTCTACACTCATTTAAATCCTTGCTGAAAATCAGTGGTCATTAAGTCTCCAGTTTCTGTCTGCCCCATTGACATTGTTAATTTGAAGAGAGGCTCTAGCCTGACGATAGTGTCTTTTCAATTCGCTGCACTTCCAAAGCAACCCTGCACTGAATGCTTATCACAAATACTTCTACAGTTCCTTCTTCAGAACGGGGTAATGGCATAGCAGTACTGTGAACAGTGCTTTATTTTACTAGGAAGGAGAGACAGTAAAGAAAAAGATAAAAAAAAAAAAAGAGACCCACACCACTAAGGTAGTAAAAGTTTTTCTGTAAGTAGAACTCTACCTAGTGCCAGAGAAAGAAAAAGCACAAAAAAATCATAAAACCAACTAGTCTTCGAATAGAGTAAGGATGTAGGGAGGTCAAATATGAGACACTTCCAAAACAATCATGTGCCCAAGCAACCTGCAAAACAGTAAGTTAGCTCAGTGAGCACTAGAGTCTTTTAATGATCGGATTTCACATTTTTTGCAAATGTATGAACAAAATATTGTGTCAGTATGGTTACAGGCTGGTATAGCCAATTATAATATTACACATTTCCCTTTCATCACTATTTTAGTGTACTGTTTTTATATATACTAATTGATCCCCTTCAGACTTGACAAGAAAACACACCCTTGACTCCAAGTTGTATTATTTCTGTAATCAAAAGGTGGTTCTCAAGGCATTTTCTTCCTCCTTCTCGGTGTTTACATGATCCTTTTCTGGCAAATATTATGTGGGAGGTCTGCCATTTCCCTTGATATCTAGCAACATCTGGATGATTTGGATGAATAATTTATTCAGTAGAGTACAAAAAGATTATTTTGATTTTAACATTAAACTGTTTGAGTTATCCTGTGTGTTGAAGTGTGATACAAGATTCTCAGAGGAAAATCATTTAGCTTTTATTTTCTGTTCTGACTGTAATAAAAAAAGAAACTAAACATATATCCATGATGGTTACTACTGCAGTGAAAACAGGATATATACGCTATCTATAAAAGCTATACACAGCACACAGTGGCAAAGAATAAAGGGTAGCTATCTAAGTCCCCATTCCCTCAGTCTCCTCCCCAAATAAAGTAAGAGATAATTAGCTCTTAAAATACTGAAAGACCATAGCATTTAGAGTTGTAAACTTCCATCTCAAAAAGATGAATAAATATAAAGGAAACAACCAATTATTTTAAAATGCAGTTGAATGAACACTGAAAGAGATGAGTAGCTGTTTCAGTAGAAAGCTTCTAATGCATTAAGACTTTTATGAACATTTCTAAATATCACACAGTGCTATTCTAAAAGCAACATCTGACCTTACAAGCATATCTCCTGTGACAGAGGTGAAAGTGACCAGGAAAATCCATATTATGGACCCATTCATTCTGGCAGATGTGGTCCCACCACTACGAGCACTCTGGTCAATACACAGCAGCATCAGGAAATGGCTGCTGATGTCAAAAATCGTTACACTAGATGGTCCTCCACGGAATCGCTGAGATGTGTCCAGGCTCAGCCAAAACATGGGTCTGTGCGATGCTTCCCCACAAACACTGCACAGCACTCAAGAGTGTATGTAGATTTATTTTGGTGGATTTTATATATAGCAGGCTTAACTCACTGCATTACTTAAGTCTGGCTTGACCTAATCATGCTCTTAAAAAAGGCATGTTGAAATACTGGAGAAAATATCTGTTGGTTTCTGAATTAGGTTAGGTGAATGAGGACTCCAGCCATGCTCATCCCTCTAAACCTAATTGGTTTAAATATTAACACTGTGTACATATGATCAAAAGCATGGAACAACAGAAGAGAAAGATAACAGGTATTGCTTGCAAATATATCCAGAGAGTGAAAATGGTGCTTTTCCCTGCACAAGTGTGATCCCCAACTTCTTGATCTTTAGGGGGAAAAAAAAAATGAGGACATAAGAATATTAGTAACTGGAGACAACTCTGAATACTCTTGAAACTCAGTTCTGGTTTCACAATAGTACTAGAGAAGCATAAGATTGAAAAAAATGCAAATCTTTGTCTAAATGTCCAAGTGGGATTCTGTTTGCAATAATCCTGTGGCCCTGGAGATGACCCTATTATAAGACTTTTTAAAAACTTTTTACAACCTAATATTTACAAAATGCAAACTCTCATCTTAGTTATTGAAAGTTTAACTGAATAAGAATAAAAAGGAACTGGGATTCAACCTTGTAATTACTATTTTCTTATCTCCTATTAGCACTGCTTTAACAGTGAGTTACAAAGTGATATGCTGATAACAGCATTTTCTCTGTGAGAGAGGAGGGAAATAATGTAGCCATGCTAATAAAAGTGTTTTCAAACTCAGTGAACGAAAACATTCAACATCATACCAAAAAAACACTTTTAAAAGCAAAGAAAATTGGTGGGATGATTAAAAGGTGGATACTTTTCAAATGTGTGAGAGGTAGGGTATTCTTATTTTTAATGAAAGCTTCATTCAAATCTCCCTCAGTCTAATCAACATTCTTTCAAGGTGCTTGAAAGAATGTATCTAGACTATTCTAGTAAATTTAAGCCAAAGAAATTAACTTTCTTATTTCAGGTTTTTCAAACAAAAATACTCTCCTAATCTTCCAGCTACATACACTTAATTTAGTTCTTTCTCACTCATTACAAAAACAATAAAACAAACAAACAAAAAAATCACTAAAACAGCTGGCAGCCAAAATCCAGAATCTAGAAGCCAACAGGAAACTAGTGACACTTCTAGCAAGCTGAAATGCTGAGTCTGGCCAGCAAAAATGACTAAGCAGGCTGCTGCAGTCTGTAACAGCTTCATGGGGCATTTTTATGTAGAAAGCTAACAGAACACACTTAACACTTACAGAACATACTAAAGCAATCAATTTTTGCAGGTCACAAAGACATGGTTACCCAGACAATATAAAAGTATTTGCTAAGAATTAAATAAACAGAAATCCTACACAGAAGACAGCAGCCGTAACAGATCATGCAATAAAAAACTTTCAAGGAAAAAAAACAGGCACTCTGTACCCCAGCCCTCCATATCATTTGATCCCTCTTCTGATTAGTAAGTATTGTCCATCCTACCTTGTGTGGATCTCATTTTCCCTACACCATTTTGTTTTTTTTTTCTTTTTAATATAAAAATCCTTATCAAAGACTTCTATATAGTACACTGCTGGGACATCATCGCTTTACTATGGCTCATCACAGACTACTAATCATTACTATTGAGACCAACTTCCATTGGTCTGAATAGATCTCACCAGAGGGCCGTGCTGCCATTCAGAGGACAGGCTGGAGAGGAATCTCTCCTGGGAAAAAAGGACAAGGCACCTCTCCTTCAACAAAGAGAAGTGCAGGGTCCTGCCTGCACAGCGAGGAACAACCTCAGGTACCAGGACAGATTAGGGGTTGACCTGCTGACAGGACAAGGGGTAATGGGTACAAACTGAAACACAGGAAGCTCCATTTCCATGCAAGGAAGACTCTTTCCTCTGAGGATGGCAGAGCCCTGGAACAGGCTGCCCAGAGAGGCTGTGGAGTCTCCTCTCGACATTTTCCAAACCCACCTGGATTCCACCCTCTGCCACGTGCTCTGTGTGTCCCTGCTGGAGCAGGGGGGTTGGACTAGATGATGCCTAGAGGTCCCTGCCAACCTTAACCATTCTGTGATTCAGGGAAGAAAAAAAGTCACTGCACAAAAAGAAAGGCTTAAACATCATATTGTTGTCTGGGTCATGACTACATCTTCCCTGGAGTGAGGACTGCCAGTCTGCTCTGGGGAATGCACAGCCTGCTGTTGGTACCTGATGTTTGCCTATGGGGCACACAGAGATGTGGCTCCATGGACTGGATGCACCATTCCAAGGACAGACCACTCACCCACGGCATGAGGAAAGCAGGAGGGCACAAGGTCCACTGGCATTTCACACTGAAAATCACTGCTGTTTGGGTATGCCAGTAGTGCTGCTATCCTCTTCCAGAAAGGGTTTCTCCCCTGCTCTTAAAAGCCTTGGAGATTTTTCCTACAAACTGCCAAACACTGACATGCCACACAACATTGCTTGTGATACAAGTATTTTAGTGCAAGGGCATATCCTCCTAAGATTAAACTAACTGATTATGATTGCAGTGGCTAACCCCTATTTTCACATGTGCTCCTCATCTACCTGTACAGTTTTGTAAAGCCCAGCACATTCCAAGTCTAAACTCGCAAGGGCTCCCATCATGACTACTCAGAGCTGTCAAGTTTTTGCACACATGCATCTAAATTTGGTTATTCAGAAGAGCTTCCCGATCAAGGAAAGCACTAGACTACACAAAAAAGTCCTGCATTAACATTCTTTTACCTAAATAGACTTTTGGCTTTGTCCAAGACAGAAAACTATCTTTACCATTAATTTAAAAACCGAGAAAACAAAGTCAAGGTTTGTGGAATGGTATACTGTAGGCCTCTTCCAAGCGTACTTGTTAGTCATCTTCTAGAATGAATTATAGTTATTAACTTTGTTAGATTTTTGTACAGTTAAAAAAATGATGCAGGTCCTACTTTTGTATATATAAATGCTTCATATTTTATCTTGTAATTAGAACTAGAACTGTCAGGCCCTGAAAACACACACACACACCCCAAAAAAATATATATATATATAGAGAGAGAGTGTACAGTATAGCTGTTCGCTTTTTTCTACCATGGAGTCCAAACTTGGAATTTTGGAAATGTTCAACCTTTTGTTACACTGTAATTCTTGGATGTATATCTCCTTCTTATAGAGAGGGCACAATAAAAGCAGATATGTGATAATATTCCTTTTGGAAACACTTAAGTTATGAATGCCTCTGGTTTCTAATAACAGTGAATAAAAATATAAGTTAAGCCAGCACAATGTTTATAGAAACTAAACCTTCCAATAGTTAAACAGCAATTTAACACTGCTTTACTTGAACTAAATACTTGCACATCACCTGGCACAATACTCAACAGGGCCATACAGTACTCAGGAGTTTATTTCACAGCAAACAATATTCAGATAACTTTCCGTATCCACTTAGCTCGCTTGTGCTTCCCATTAACTAACAAATGTGTCATATTGTTCCCATGACAAGTAAGCATTAAGAGTTTTCAGGCTGGCAGGGAGGGAGGAGGATTTGACTGCTGATACTGCGCTGCACGGTTGTGTCTCATTCTCCTCATCATACTAGCGGAAGCCCTGGGAGAAGCTGGGTAGTTCAACAAAATATAGCAGTTAACTGAGATGTGTGTATATATACATACATACATATATATATATACACACACACACGTTTTTGCTGTACTATAGGATATCCTCTTACCTCCTTACAGGAAAGGAGTAAAACCTCCTTGGGAGCAGCTTTGAGGGAGGGAATCCTCAACCACATTTTCTATTACATGACGACCTCATGTAGGAAAGACATGGCCTGAACATTTTACATCCTACTTATGAAATAACTAACCATTCAAATATGCTTCTGTATTTGTTAAAACTAAGCTGATTTGTTAATCTTCCAAAATTGCAAGGGTGAGCTGGTTTACAGCACAATGAATACCTGAGTCAAGTATCTTGTGAAGCTGATAAAACTATACAGGTATACTCTTTACTAGTTTTTCATATCTCAGTGAAGTTCAGTGTCACAAGTTGTGGTAAACAGTCCCCTGGTCACCTTGGGCCCAGTCCAGTTCTCACTAGAGACAGACATGGAAAGACATCTCTTGATAGCTAAGCTGTAAACAAATATTAGAGACAATATGTTAAAAAACATGAGAAAGGAAGTTTACTTCATTAGGTAAACCAAACCAATATCCCCCAATCCTGGTCACTTCACAAAACAGTGTCAAGATTCATAGTAGGCAGTATCTTTACTGATGCCTTCAATTGCCAGAAGCCGCTATACAGCTGTCAGTTCAACAACTATTGAATTAAGCATCCTAGCCTTTATTTTCTAGATGTCTTCTTGCTGTCTTCTACAGAAGAAATAGCAAAGCAATACAGAAACATATTATTTAAATGCAATTTAAATATTATTTAAATGAAAACATAAGGAAATACTGTCTCTGTCTACTCCTCGCACTCCTATAGCTTGCCACAGGCAAGTCAGGTAACCTGGCTCTAGGGATAGCAAGGCCCCTCCAGCAGTCACAAAGCTCTCTGCATTAAGCTTTTCACATATCAAAATCAAGCTGAGACAGCACCACAGCTGCAAGGCAAGATTAGTTCATAAACAGTGTTACCATGGCCAGTGCAGGCACACAAGATTTCCCAGCTAGATACGGTTTGTAGCCATTCATCTGATAAAACCATGAGCTCTTCTCTCTAACTGCCAAGCACAGATGCACAGGAATATCCTATCTTCTCAGCTAAAAAAAGAGTTATTTGTTAACCTCTTCCTTGAATTTTATCTCCTTTGCACAGCTGAAATGACCAAGATATGAAGATTTTTCTTGACTTATGGCTACAGTTGCCTTTGGCAATGGCTGAGGTTTTTTGATGAGAAGGATGATATTTCAAAGCTGCTTTAAAACAATCACAGACCAGAGGACAACAAGGCAGAACTTCTTAAGCTACAACATCCTCAATAACAAGAGAGAGAAATGAAAAGTCGTACAGACTTATTTACCTTTCCCCCCCCCAACACTCAGTGAACTAATCAGCCAAAGCCAGGTTGGACTAACGTTGCTGTTCACAATCAGTCCTCGTACTTCAGTCAAAATTAAATATTAAATTTATATTACAGCCTAAGTTTACAAACTCCACCATAGCATGAAAATAGCACAGTATAAAAGTAAACTTTCCAGTAAGAACAAAAACTACAAGCTTTTTCAGTGAAGCGTATTCTTTCTTAGCACTGTGAGGAGCCTCAATTTAAGGATCCACTGAATAACTGCTCACCAAGAAATCAAGGTTAATCAAACTCTCCTACACAGGCTTGAGGCTTAGCCTGTAGTAATTTTATATTTAAGATTTTATCTACAATCAAGTTTTAAAGTAAAAAAATCCAATTAATCTAATAGAAAACCATAATCTGATATACATCTCTGCACTGCTGACTAGACACACTGAACCAGATCTTGGCTTCAATTAAGTCAATTGATGCTATCACATAGAACAAGTGAATGCAGCAGCCTGTACTTAGTGTTAAAGATGTTTCAAGTCAAGTTGTTTACTTTTTACAATGCTTCTGTTGAGAAGCCAATACATGCAGACCCCCAAGTGTGTATCTTACAAATCTAAGTGAATTGAAGTTGTTCGAACTTCCAAGAACTGGATAAAACAGAATTGCAACGCTCTTCATCCTGTGCCTTCATTTAAAGGCTAAGGAATATGTTTTAGGAGTAGGGGGTGGGGAGGAAGAACAGGCAGTATAATGAACATATTTGCCTTAACTCCAGTCAGTACAAAACATTATTAGTTCTGCTTGATTTTGTCAGTGTTCTATTTTAATTAGCCTTTCAAAAATATTTACACCAAAATACTGAAGCACAACTATTAGAGCAGGGCAGAGAGGAAAGGGTTGAATTATCAACTGGTTATAGGCACTACACCTTGACCCCATAGCTTTAGTCTAATTCTGACACATATGCTTTTCCTGGCCATAGGATTGTTTCCGCTTCTTTAGCATCTCGCCCTAAAAACTCCAGTTTTCAGAATACCCGTTTGGCCAGGCTGAACTTGTTAGCCATACTTGATCCTCAAGAGTGTTTTCAGTCAAAAACTCATATAAAAGCTTCAACATTGTCAAGATAAATGCTCCAGCACTGCTATTTCTCCCTGTCTTCCAAAATGTAATACACCTTTTTGCCTGAAACACTCTTAGGCAAAATATACTGTTCTTTTATTGCACTAAAGTGATAGAGACTGTTCTGTTTGTTTTAAGGCATTTGAGATGCAATAAAAAGTTGACTGTGGAAAAACCTGTACTAGACAGTCTTAAGGAAAAATCTTACTTTGATTAGTTACAGTTCTTGTGAATCAGAGATGGGGCAGCAGCAGCAGTCTAGGCCTCAGAATTAATATCATTATTATTTACTGCAGTGCGTAACTGTGAATCAGCATGCACTGAATGATGATCTCCCATGTATTAGACACCAGCAATAGGCTGCAGCTATCAGAAATTATGGATTCCCCCAATAGATAACTCGCCTAAAATACCATAGGAGACAACAGTTTAACACTACTGATAGGATGAATTTCCTATCTGCTAGTAAGAGATATTTATCCTTTTTCTAAGTTGACTAAAGCAGTGATACGATCCACTCCGGTGATCACAGCTTGATGCTCCTATTAGCTGATGGGCTTGTCACAGAGTTTGGGTAGGAAAACATAAGGTAGAGCTGGGCAAGGAGGCCTAGCCAAGTAGGTCCACCCCTTAAAAAAGATAACCCATGGGTGTTTGTGTACATGACCAACTATGAGCAAAATGAGGCCTGGGGAAAAAGAACAGTTCTCTTGGATGGAAAAATAAACTAAGGAAACAAGATGCAAGCCTGAGGCTTTGAGTCAGCAGACACAGCATTTCCTCACATTCACCACCCACCTGTCAGGTGCTTTAGCTTACAGTCAAAAGCATCATTTCCAAGTCAAAGATGGGCATGATAGCATGCTTATCTCTCGACAGGCTCCTGCAGCAGATGACACATGACAGCTAATCACTTCTGTAACGGCCTTCATTCTCTTCCAAGCACATGGCATCTTGGTGAAGCAACCCTATCAAAACCTTCTAACACCTAGCTGTTTCACAGGACCATCTGGCAGATGTTGCTCAGTTCTTAATTAAGCTTTGTTTTTTTCATATTAGAGGATTAGAAGAATGGAAAAACCTCCTTCAACTGAAGGACAAACTGCATTGTTAGGAAAGAAGATGGTCCTCTGTTTTTAAATGAGCAAAAATTCTACCTTCCTCTATTCCTCTGCAAATGAATTTACTCTGTTCACTGGGAAGATGACAGATTTCCTGTGATAAGGCTTGATATCTATTTCCAGGCATTGTAAAAAGATTCACATGGATTGCTTCATTCTCTAATATCAAGGGCTGTAGAGAGGAAATCAGCTGAGCACAGAGGTATCTTGTAACAGCCAACTTGGGATGAGATAAAGGAACATAGTTAACAGTCCAGAGCTTTGGGACCACTACGGTTAAATACAGTAACAGAGGGTCAAAACATACAAATGAAATATCTATAAAAAAGTCTATAAAAATTCTCTGTCAGGTTTAGCTAAAGTTTGTCAATGCAGGCATAATAGTTGGCAATAGTTGAGGGAAGGGGAAAAGTTGAGCCGCATAACTGCGCAACTTGTATGAAGCTAAGTTAAAGAAAAAAAAAGATACCCATCTCTGTCCAATTTATCTTAATTAACAGCAAAAATAAAATGAATACATGGGGACAGAACTGACTAGCCTCACAGATCAAGATATTGCATACCAGCCGCTAAAGTTTTCCATACACAGCTAGGAAAGAAGAACCTCAATAATGTTGCTTTGCAAATGCTTATAAAAGCTTGTCACAAGCCTGAAGTGATTAAGCAAAAACGTACATATGTGTCTATCTGAAGTTCGGTGAGCACGCTGCAGAAGTTGGCAACTGCTGACTTTTTGTCTTCTAAGCTTCTTATTTTGTTCTTTTTTGTACCTGTTTATCACTGAATCAGATATACTACATTTCTTCATATTATAGACCTTATATGATAAGCTACAATTATTAGTGAAATAAAAAGAAGCTGTATAACAAGTTTTGACTGTTTTAAGACTGAGATACAGACAGCTCCATGAGGCTAAAACCCAGATCCTTGTACTCAGACTAACGCAGATCAGACCTGAAGAGTAATTAATCTTTGTGTTTTGGCCAGGATAGAGAAGGTATGCCCCTAAAAAACACCTTCAAATCAAACCACATGCCCAAGTTTCAACTTGGCAAGAAATAGTGTAATTTCTACCTGAGGGAAGGATATTGTTCTTACACTGAAGAAATATGACTGCAGAAGCAATGGAGACTGAAGAACATGAAAATCCCTGGGAAAGAGGAGAATCCGTTAGCGATGTTAAGGAGAGCAGAGGGGAGCCAAAAATGATGGTTCACTTCTAAGCCTGGGTTAGGGAAAGGAGCTGACAGCACAGAGAAAGATGTTGACAGAGGTCTTGTACTTCACCTTTCACGGAGAACAGTTATCAGACAAGAAGCTCATGTGGCACATGCAGAACAGAAGTCAAATGCAAGAGGAGCTAAGGAGAACTCCTTTACAGAGCACAAGCAATGGGTTCAGCTGCGGAGGTTTAAGTCACAGATTAAAGTTCAGGAGGGATGTTAAGACCAAAAGATGCACGGAAGGGTCCACACCGTCGGTAGCGAAAAGAGGGAACGGGTAAATCATGACACTGAGTTTCCAAGTGTGAAGCAGCTGACGTCGGGAGAGTGAGAAGCGACGAGGGCAGTTCACTCCACGGCCTCTTGTCTCTGGGAAGGCCTAGCTGCGCCTATGCATCCATGCAGAGCGCCCTTTTTTGTCTCCTTTCCTATTGCCCGTGGGGATCAGGGCCGCCGGGGCCTCCG
>JAWLRI010000157.1:3230762-3245060 GCA_034781795.1 Crypturellus tataupa
TAGTTCTTGGCAGTTTTAGCTGCTGAATGTTTGCTGACGATAATCACAAAGAAGATACAAGGACACAGGTTATTAAACAGGACAACAGTGGGTGGCTTAAAGAAGGAGGAGATTTTTTCTCAGCTCTCTTTCTTTGCCTTCAAGACAAGGTGGTGCTTATTCCCACCAGCAGTAGAAATCAATAGGGAAAGGAATAGCAACACCAAAAGCAAATGTGTTTACAGGGATGCTGTGTTCTAGGAGTGAAACATGCAAGACCAGGCTATTTATATCATCAATTTTAAAAGTAAAGTACCTCTTTGTAATCAAGTCATTAGGATGCCTCACAAGTCAGAAATAGTTAGAACAAGATTCTGCAGAGCAGGAATCTCACTGAAGCCATATCCAGAGGGGCACAAGTATCGTCAGGCCCTTGCTCTGAGTGCTGTCCAAGATGAACATGACTCACGGAGGCAGTGATGGTTGGTCCAACCCAGACATTGTTCAGAGCTCCCAGTTCACTGAGGGGCCTCCAGTCAGGCAGATCTGGACCCTGGGTCATATAAAAGCTCAGCCATACTGGGCCGGACCAGGTGTGCAGATGATATCATCACTGGTTCACCTATTCACAGGTTTTGCTGGAGGAATATCTTGGGAAGTAGTCAGAGGTCCCTAAGTGCACACAGGTTTGTCTGTTTCCTTAATCTGTTGACAGTGGCAGATCTATGAAGCACTGTAAAAGTTGGGTTGGTATTTAACCTGGAGTTACATCATACCAGATTCTGGATGAGTAAGGACTGAAAAAATAAAATTTTAATGGAGGACAGCCAGTTCTGTGGAGTTTGTATTTCATGACGTAACAAGATAGCTTTTTTTAATGAGGAAACTATTTCTAATAATCAAGCACATTTTTCCTATATTTTAGAAAATTGCAACACCATATATAATGAGGAAAAGAAAGTTTTTTGCATTGTTCATACCACACAGCATTAGACTGTGGACAAGTACACTCCAACATATGAGAATTTAATAACTTATGCCTTGAATGAATACCGCAGTTCTCACCAAAGCAAGTAGCCCTTGCATAAATAGTTGTTGTCAGTGGACCTTCCCTTGGAAGCAAGGGCTGCAGAAGTGGGACCTTGGTCCTCTCTTCAAAGGTCACAGAAGTATTAAAAGAGTTCCAGATACATGAGAACGCAGGGTGTGGTAGGTAGGAGTCCAGCCTTACCTGCTTTCAAGTCGTTACCTCACAAATGCTGATATTCTTTGTCATAAGCTTCGAGGAAGCAATCATATTTGTTTATTCAAACCAACACCCAGAGAAGGGTGAGGCATCTGGAGCTGCATGTTCATTGGCCATGTTTTGGTGTAACGTTGCGTGACTCCTGCTCAGGCAGGTTCTTGCTAAGCTTCTGAGGTAGGTCCATTAAGAGGAATGAAGATACTCTAGAACGGAGGAAGTACAATGCACGAGCAAGGTCGGGTAGACAAAAGAAGGTCATACATAATCATCACCAAGGTGATATTACTCATATCCAACAACAAAATAAAACCTGGTGCTTGCCTATGGGGTGGGAGAAGGAGTGTTATTCAAATTTTGGGTCATATCAATGTCACAACTTTTATTGGGGCAGGAAGAGGTATATAAATAGTTCAGCCAAAGCAGGTTTGTCCTCAGCTTAAAGTACATAAATATGTGCATAAAAGAACTGTGAAAGCTTCAAACGGCCATCAAAAGGCACCTTGCACTCACAAGTGCCATCTGACAGCAGCAGTAGTGCATTTCTTTGTATTGGTGCACTTTCTGGCAATGCACCACTGCAAAGCATTTGTCTGTGCCCAAGTGCCTGAGAACAGAGGAACATAAACATGAATGTGGAGTTTTAGTGATAACTTGTGTTTGCTTCTAAAATGGTTGCTCTGCTTTCCTGAGCTCCTTGCCATAACATAGATAGAGGAAGAGAGAGCAGAAAAAAAATAGGCATTTGGTAGTGTAGATTGGTGGGGTTTTTGGCTTTGTGTCCTGGGAGAAGGTGAGACTACAGCCCTGTTTGGCAGCTTTTTTCAAGAATCGGATGAAAGAGAAATGAAGACATGCCAAGAAGGCGCAGTTCTACTGTATGCTCATAACAACTGGTGCTAATGCTCTACACTGGCTTCAGCAGTATTACTCATTACATGGAGAGAACACAGGGCATACGTAATGCGCTGTCACTTTTTCCCTCCTGCTTCTCCCACGTGCATACGTGATTTCATTAGACATAAGCCATTGGGAAAGACTGGAGATACCAGCTGCATAGTCCAGCCTTTGCCTTAAAATACACTGAACGATGCACTTCACCTACAGGTCAAGCTTAATATAAATGCCTTAAAGGTTATGGCATACATCTATCTGAGAATTACAGTGGTAACAATACTGATTTATATCGGCTGATATAAATCTGAGCAACACTTAAGTCTGTCTGTAGAATCTGGGGCAACACCCAGGAGCACAACTCCATCTACCCCAGGAACCTCCAATTGCAGTGGTTTTTATCCAATTGCAAACTACTTAACATTTTTTTTCTGCATAAGCACTGGTCACTGTACTATGTCTTTAAATTTACTGACAATACTTTTTGTGGTCTCCTTAGCAAAACAAGCCTAATGAAGAAACAGTCCAAAGATTCCCCAAGGTTCATGAACCACAGATTGAAAAACTACCACAATAACCTCTCTTTCCACTGTATCAACAAAAGAGTCCTTTGGCACGCATGCAATTCTTTATTTGTATTTTTTACAAATAAAATAAACAACACAACTCTAGTCAATGCCATAGTCTAAATTAAAGGTTTTTTCTGTCCCTCTCCCCTCTCCCACCCAGAACAAAACAAAACTCCCTATGGGATTGTGCCAAAAATCTCATAAAGCTACATGGGGCCCAAGCATTGGACATTACATTATATTACATCTAGAGCAGAAAGAAAACTAAATTTCTAGGAGCTGTCAGGTCTGACACATAAGGAAACAGTAGACTAGCAACATCCTATGAATCATGCTCCTCCTCTGCTGTCTTGACACGTTACAGGAGGAAATGTGAGAACTGCCTTGGGGAATTTCTAGCTTCTTCAGTTCTCTTCACTTCTGATATCAGAGAGGCATCATAAAACAGAGCCTGAATAAAGGGATTGTTTTTGCTGTGAAATTTAATGTTACCCCTTTATTGCAATGCCATTCGGAGACACCATCACTTTAGAACTATTTTCATTTCTACTTCTAACTGAGTCGAATGTGTGGCAAGCACCAGAAGTTTTGTTTTGTTAAAAGTCCCAGCATATTGGGTGTGCTGAGAGAAGGGCCTATAGAGTCCACCAAGGAGAGACACTGTGGGGGCAGTTTTTATTTTGAGTCATACTAAGATGTAAATGTTTACTTAAAGTCTCCCTTTCTCCTGAAAAGAAAGAAAAAAAAAAAAAAAAGAAAAATGGAAAAAGCAGCAGAACAACCTGGATGCATTAGCTCAGCACAATGTCAAAATACTGAACTAGCATTCGGAAGGCCTTTAAGGATTCAGGCCTTGTGAGGTTTTCAGAAAAAGCACTTAAGGCCTGTATCTACAACCATATCTATGTCTGTAAAATGAACTAAACAGGGCCTCACAGTTACAAGCATTTCAAATAAAACAATGAAACTTAAGGACATAAATAAAACTTCCATAGGAAAAAAGAGTTTCAAGTAAGCTTTTTTATGTGTATCACAGTTCTTGTTTATCCAAATGTGGAATAATAAAGTATCTGTCAGAGATGATCACAACTTCAGTATTCGGTGCTTTACTTTTGAAACATAGTGGAACTTTTCTGCTTCTGTCTAGAAATGGAAGGCAGTGTTTTCTTCCAAAACAGCGTTTCTTTCCATGTTAATGAAGACAACCATTTTGGGGAAGCCCAGAACTTCAAGGTCTTTCCTGACATAAGTCCATATATCCTCCCCCAAAATATCAAGCATTTCTCATCCAGGTACCAACATTACACTTGTATAAAATAAGAGACTTTTCATAGCACTTAATGCTGCTTAAGTTTCCTTTCTACCCCTTCAAACCTCTTCTTGGTTCCCCTCTTGTAGGGGTGCATCAGCAACCTCGGACACCCATACGAGGTCTTGGCACATTTGAGTCTTGGCTACATGCAGTCTTGTGTTATAACATATTGAGAAGAATAACTGCTTAGCTTTAATTTCAGTTTCTACTTTATCTACATTATCATGGTCTATGAAACAGTGCAATTACATCTGTTCCTCGTATATGAAGAATATTTCTACATAATGAGACTTGGCAAGGTAGGTCATAGGATAAACATATTCTTGCAAATGAGTCCTTCAATCTGTGTACGGGTGTTTCTGTTACTTACTATCTCCAAGACTAAAATGCTTAACAAAATATTAGACCCTAACAGCATATGACAAAAACATTCAAACCACCCGTACTGTACAGCCAGAATTCAGTGAACTTTACATCTTATTTCTAGTCTGTGGAGAAAACATACCTTTTCTGCTATGACAACCACCTCTGCAGTTAAAGGGGAGTAATTTGTTTTCAGTTAAGATTAGGCCTATATCCTTCTTTTTTTGCTGCTGAAAATTGTATCTTTCTTCACATAGCATGCACCACTGTAGTAGTGATCCTAGAAATCAAGCCTGACCCTAATTCATATAGTTCTACTCTTGCTGCATGATCTCAATATCGTCTTTAATTATACAATTATTTTCATGTACATCTAGCCTGTTCCCACTTAATTACTTCTCAACTTAGCCTCATTTTTGTCATTCATAACCCTGAACCCCTGCCCACTTCTCAACTTTCCCATTTTACTCTTCCCGTCTTGTTAGTCATTAAACTCACCATTGAGTATCTAATCCATCTGCATACCAGACCCGAGACCAAGTCCGACAATATCCCATTTTTCCTTCCTCTTCTTTCAGTTGCAACCCAGCATTCAGTCTACTTTTGTTGCCACATTTACTGTAGGTCTTCAAGAAAAAAATCTATACTCTCCTTTATTTATTTATTTCTGCTTTCAACAACTGGTAAATGAAATTTGGACTAGCTGAAAGCAATGACCAGGGCTATCCCGTCAGCCAGAAACTGACCTATTCACCACATAGTGGAGTACAGAGAGCTGTGAAAGGATTGGAAAAGCTTTTTTGCTCAGTGATGGGACATGATTGAGGTTACTGAGGATGCTACCCTTTCCAATAACAGTCAGGTTTGCAAAATTTTTGGCAGTATTAAGCACAAGTTAACTTGAATGAACAGAGCTAGAAGTTGAGAAAAAAGATGAACTTCCTTCCCCAATTTCTTCTGCTGAGTGAAAAGTGTTGTTTTCTTGTCTTATATCTTAGGTTAAGTTCCTCACTTCCCTTTTCCATCTCTCCCACCAGACAAGGAGAAAAGAAAGTGGCTTCCCTAATCTCATTTCAGGAGCTGCAATGAAAATCTGACTTTTTCCACAAATTTGCCTGAGGCTGCTCAGGTGGAATGTGCAAAGCAAGCCAAGAGGGCATTTCAGTGCCTGGTCTGCCCTCTTTAACTAGCCTAGAAGACCTGTCATATTTTCATCACAATACATTGCAGCATTATTCCTCTTTTAGTGATTCAAATATTTTCCAGGTCTCAGCTTTGCTCCTGGAAATTGCCAGACCATCTGGTGAGCTCATTGTTTTAGTGTGGTAAAAAAGTTTGGAATTTGAAATAGATTTATAGAAACAAAACCCTACTGTGGCTTTAGAATTCATGGTTTGGCTCTGGAAAATATTAAGAAAAAGGCTTAACTCCGAGGTATAGAGGACTGCTGACAAGTTTCCAGTTGACCCTATCAGTCTCCCTAAGAATCATCCATTTTGACCAAATTTAAGTGTCTGCAGGTTACTATGTTGTAGATAATGTGCAGATGAATGAGGGTGAAAAGGAAGGGCTATATTTTAAAAAAGGTGAATCAGTATCATTAGGCATGGAACTGGGTCATAGATTACATGAAGTTATATAAGGCTTCCCTAATTAGGAAGCCCCTTGAAGGGAGCTCCTAGAAGGACAGAATGCTCCTAGAAAGACAGTATGCCAAAAGACTAGATTCAGGTTCAAGTGGAGGCCAGTCACAAACAACATACCAGGTAAGCTATAAATACCACACCCTACTTTCCACCTGAGATGGAAGCATTGTTTAATATTATATTGAAATTAAGCATCTTTATTTGGAAAATGGTAGCAAAATAGTTAAATCCTGCCCGGAGCAAGAGATGAAAAGAGAAAGCATGGGAAACAGAGCACTAATGCAAAGAATGACCACAATAATAGTGCGTACAGTAGTGCTGGTCTACCCAATAAACAAAGAAAGTAAAGTATGATTCTCTTTATTAAACTGACTCATAAGGACATAAAGAATACATGACTTAATGGCAAAGCCATTCAAATTTTAGTTCAGCTTTGCTGGACAGAAAAATCTGTGTGACTTTGAAAGTCAATTGTGATGTTTTACTACTTTCTGGCACCATAAAGATATCCAGCATTCTTGAAACCTTTGTATGACATGAAAATGAGTAACGTGAAAGTACGTGAATTCAGTTCCAGCAAAAGTACAGGGAAAAAAGTGCTCATTCCTGTTCTTGTTGTCCCAGCAGTTTAGATGTGTGTTATTCCGTGGTTTTTCATGTTAAGAAGCAGACAATAAAATCACAACTTGCTGGACAAAACTTCAAACCTTTATCACCAGAGCTTACATGTCCTGGGCATTAAGGGCATATTATTCCCAACCTACATAAGCCCAGTTTCTAAAGAAGGTCAGTTTCTAAAGAAAACAATTTCCTGTTGTTGTTGTTGTTGTTTTTATATGCAGATACTGCTAATGTCCACACAACAAGATTCCTCTTTACGTTAGAAAATCTTAGTGCAGAGAACCAAAGAGGATGCAACTTACCATCTGGGTGCTCATTATGTCTAAGTACTTACAGAATTGTTATCCATCATGCAAACATCCAGGCTACAGTCTGTTGAAGTTAAACTCCAGACCAGTTCATCTTTGAGTTAGTGTCTCCTTATTCCCTTTGCCTCCCACTTTTCCACAGCAAACTGCTAGATCAGTTGTAGTATTACTTTCTTCTCATGGCTTAGAGCTCCCTCCCTAATGCCTAACTGTGGTTCAGTAGGTCTCCATATGTTTGGTTGCTTTTCTGCCTTTAGAACCTCTTATTGCTCTTTCAGAGCCACTTCTCCCAGATAATATGTGAAAAGCGTGAGAGTTAGTTCAGTTTCATGCTTCATTTCTTTTACAATGAGCATTAGTGTATTTTTGGCCATTAGCAAGGAAGCTTTCTTGCAGATCGAATCTGCAAGAAAAATGTCCTTGAATCCAGCCACTGCTGGGGCAGAGGGGAGGAGGGCAGGGTAGCGGAAGACTTAAAAGGGGCAAAATGCTTTTCATAGTACCAGAATTTTTACAGCTTTTCAAGCTATGTTTATTTTGTTGTCTATTTCCACAAATTTTAATGCAAGTACAGAGATAAGATTCTCCCCCACTCCTTATTTAGAAATGCAGTGAGTGAAGATGTGTCATTTTTTAGATGTGGGATAGGATTCTTCTTTGATTATATCCTCCAGATTTTGATATTATTTAAATTTACTTCAGTGAATATTAGTATTGACTAGAAAGCTAAAATATCTCTTGGATTTGCAGCATTTTGTAGTTTGTATTAACCTGTGTGCCTGATTGCTATACAAATCTATATTTGCTAGGAGTTTCAAGACGGTATCAAGAGACTTTTGTCTTCTGAGCTTGGAAAAACAGTAATCTTACTGAGAGCACATTACTAGCTCTTCTGCCAGCTCTGAGTTTTGCAACGAAATAAGTCCTTCGGGGTGCTCCAGCCAGATGACAGCAATCCAAACCTCCCACCATGATTCCCAGACAAGACACAAATCTTCTGGGCTGTCCTAGTAAAGATACCATAGTCATTATTCAAAGGATAACATTTTTCAGCCTTCCCGAGTAGACAGTGGGAGGTCAGGAAGCGCATGCAAAGGAGGTCATGGATGCTGTCCTACTTTTTATCTTGCTGTTGAAAGATACACTTCTGACATGTTATGAAAGAGGATCCTCATGCAACCTCTCCCCTTCTTTCTTTGTTCACTACTTGATGTCAGCTAATTTTCTTTACTGGATAAAGTGGGCTCCAGTAGCAGCTATGCAGACAGGCTCAAGACTGTAAGGTCTATGTTTAGCCTTGCACTGATAGAAAACATAGTATTACAAGATGAATGTCAACAAAAATGGTGCTGAAGGCTGATCCTATTTATTATAAGAAGTGAACAGTGTTATCAAATCTACCAGGTGAAAAAAGACTCATTTATAACGGACAGCTTCAATATGTTTGAGAGGAATAAAAAAAAGCAAATCCATTCAATTACTGCTAGGAATGCTTCCTCACCCTCCCGCCAAGACAATTATTTTAAGTGCTGGAAGTAGAGGAAATACCTCATTATTTTAAGTGGTTTGAATTGCCTTTCATCCCTGCCAGTTCTATTGGAAAAATATTAAACATGGAACAAACACCGTGGAATCAATATTCTTCCTGTTGTCAGCTTTTAAAAGTACCTCACTAACCTTAATGGACAAGGATCAAGGGGAACCACATCACTAGGATGACTTATTTCCTGCCTTTCTACGTGAAGAACACCAAGAATCTGGCACATTCCTACCATGGTTACACACAATATTCAGTTGAAATATTCGCTTTATACTTCTGTTAAGTCTATACAAACTAACAGCACACACCAGTGCCCACTGATGTCAATCAAAATAGTCTTCTTCATGAGTGGAGCACTTTGCTTTGGTATGTCATGCAGATTTACTGCAACTGTTTTAAGGTGCAGGTACACTGCACTTTCATCTTAATTTCAAACCTTACCTCAGTGGGTATCTACCACCACCCACAAGATTCAGCCAACCTCAAATGTAGATCTGTCCCAATGGCTCCGTCACCCTAATCTTGACTGTTGGTCTGAAACCCAGTCCTTGATTCCTAGACCCAAGAGTCATCCCTTAGTCTATCTTAACTATTCATTTTGTACCCCAGACCGACAGGCTTATTTGTCCTGAACCCAAATGTATCCAAGGTGTAGGTATGTCCTGTTCTACATGTTCTACATCTGCTAAGCCAAATTTTGCTAATCTAAATCCTGGTTGTCAAGTCAGCAGATCAGTCCTTGTTGGTTTGAACTCTAATCTCATGATAAACATGCTCCTGGCAGTCCCTATGTCCCCTCTTCTTTTAACACTTTGTGTAATATTGGTTTGATCCAACTGATTCTCCTGTTACACAACCAAACTGAACTCAATCTGGCAAACTTTTGCAAGACATTATCCACAACCAAGAGTACACTTTCCTATCCAAATTTCTAGACTCATCTAGTGACACTTGCATGGCCTAGACCTAGAGTTGTCCAATTAACACAAGCCACAACATGAACAAACTGGACAGCCCCTACAAAACCTAAATGTAACTCCAAATGATCTCATGCTGGCTCATAGTCCAAGGCCTTTCCTAGATATATATGAAGCCCAATAGCTACAGATGGCTGCAGTCCCTTACCATCAATTGCAGCAGAGGTAATGTTCCATGGTCATAATTAAACTTACCTGCATCTATAAGAGTAAGATCATAGCCTGACTGGGATCAGATTTGACTTTGGTTTCAGGGTAAGGCTGATTGCAGCCCAACCTTTGTTATCACTACAGATCTAAAGTTTTCAAGGTGACTCCATGGGTAGGTCCGTGATTGTCCTAACTATGGTCAGGCATGTGCCAGAGAAATCCTGAAGCCTATCTTTAACTCTCTATTTTTCATTAATCCTAAACCCTTCACTTGAATCTCTGGTGTTTCCTGCTACTAGCCTAGCTGATCATTGTGCTCTCTCTTAAGCTTGGTCTTGTGGCAGCATCTGTCTAGCAAGGTAATATCTGCCAAAATCAGTTAAAAACAACTATAGTTGAAGGATGTGTCTGTCCAATTGTATCCCTGAATTAAAGATTTGTTAAAATTCTCTTTCAACTTCATGAAAGGGAGTCCAGAATGAGTTAATGAATGAGCTGATCACCGTGCGGCACAAAGATGTGGAAGGGGTACAGGGTATTTCAAGCTGTCTGTACATACAGAAAGTCTTTTCACTTGGGCATTCCTCATATCATGATAAATTCATTCACAACTCTGAAACGTTACTGAGGAGTTCCTTCACTTAATAATATTCAGTGTTTTCAAGTCAATAGTTATCGAAGTATTTAGTATGCTGGACCACAAATTGTTATTCTGAAGCTCTACTTTATATTTGATACACAGTACTCTGCCTATAAATTCTTTTCTCTGAAGTAAGTATAAATCCAGAAGGAAATACAATACTTCACTGGCTGGTTTTATGGGGTCAAAGATATCTTTTCAGACCCTTGTACCTACGAAGGAAGAAAGGCTGAGTCAAAATGTGGTCATAATCTCTCCCTTTCCCTAACATCTTGATTTCACTCCTCAGGCATCAAAGGAGTTGTCTGCACACACATGGTGTATAATGCACCCATCTCTCAGGGACTATCAGCAGGGTATCGCCAACATAGGCTTCAGTGAAAATTCATACAACATCTGGCTGGACACAATAAAAAATTCCCACTTTCTCTTCCAGACTGTGCATACCTAGGACAGCAACACAAATTGCTTTATTTTAGAGCTATCGGACCTTGCTTGCTTCTCTGGGGTGGAAACACACAAGTTAATGGAGAAACCAGAGCATGTGTCTGAGCACGGGAGCTGAAGTCAGACTGCTCATTAAAAGCAGCACGTAAAATGCACTAGAGAGAGGATTGGAGAGTTGGAGTGGAGAAAGGACAGGCTCAGGTATCGTCAATTACAAAGTGGAATATGCAGTATAAATAGAATAAAGTGGTTCTCTGGGATGCTTCGGAGCGCAGACTGGGATCGCGCTCTGTCCCGCAGTAATGCTCTGAAATATTGCCATCTTGTGGCATGCTGGGGACAAGACGTCCGTGCTGGTGCTGCCCTGAGGACTTGCGGCATCATCAGGAGTCCATGAGGCACCATCGCTTGGGTGCTGGTAAACCCAAAGCTCCAGCCCAAAACATTGCCTGGGAAGCAAGAGCTAAAATCAGCTGCTAGTGAACAATATAAACAGACAGTGCCAGGCTGTTCTTATTCCAAGATTTTATTCCGAAAGGCAGTTTTCCATAGAAGAGGACCACTAGGAGAGACTTACACTCTGGCTTTGAAACTTCTGTGAAACTTGCTCATGCAGATCTGGGAGTGGTCAAACAATAAACAAGTCTCTTTGCTCTCCTAAAATGACGGCTGTGTTAGAAAAGTAGCTACTTGAATGGAAAGGCAAATATAGGAGGGAAGCTACAGCTGTACAAACACAGGGAAATGTTTCCATGATGGAAGGCTCATTACTTTTTTCTTCCCCAAAATAACTCAATTAAAACACATGGAATTAATTTAACATTTTGCTCTTCTTTTTGCTCATTTCCTCATTCCCGCTCCAATCTTTTATGTATTTATCTATTAACCAAGCCATGAGTTATTCTAATTAAATGAACCATTAAGATGAAAATATCCTGTTAGGGATTTTCTTTGTTTGTTTTTTGTTCATTTGTTTTGTTTCAAAAGAAAAAGTTTTCCATCAGGTGTGTAAAACTGTCCTATGTCAAGAGGGTCTTTTTTCAGCAAGGCATGATGGCCATCACAAATCCTTTGAAAACTCATGTTGTGGACAGACGTTATTTATAAACGTGAAATTGTCCTTTATCGAAACACCAATCGTTACCGTCTTAGCCCCTTACTCATTGAGACCTTCTGAGATGTTGAACTCTCCAAGGTATAGCCTCTCAGGCATAGCCAGCATCTTGTCATAACTTTCCAAACTGTAGGCTGGTGTCATACTTAGAGAGCAAACTCACCTCTTACCTGTGGTCTGACATACTAACCTCCATGCTCCAGTCGTCCATGCTTCTGGACGACTTCTGACATAAGAATTAAGCAAGGAGGCAGAGCAAGATAGATCTTGTCACATCAAGGAAGGCAAATCACCAGGACACCAAAAATTGTTAGTGCTCTCTATGATGTAAGCAAGTATCAGAGAAAAATGGTGCTGTAAGTCCTGACTTTCTTTGTCATTAGGGAACCAGCAGATTCTACTGGTTTTACTGGGGTTGTTTCTCCAGGAGGCTCCAGGACACAAAACGCAACCGTGAAAATGGTCTTGACATGTCAAGTTTCACAGCATTCATGGTAGCTATCCATCAGGATTGCCAAGAAGAGTATTTGAACTTTGCTTTCCATGTCATTATCATTCATTAATCCTTACTTTACTTCATCTCATCTTCTGTAACTGGGAGGACACACTTTATAGTCTTACCATTTCACTAACATCCAAAGGGCAAAAGGCATAATTAACATTTATGGATATTTGCCTCTGATTCAGAAGCAGTTACTGAGGTCAGTTTGTGCAGAAACTGTGCTTACTGCCTATGATAAAACAAAAATGTGAATACCCTAGTCTCCGCACCTAAATCTTAAAAGGCATTAAAGAACCCATTAAAGATATTTCTAACAGACCTCGGACTAATGGCAGAACATGTGGAAAAGATTTTTGGAAAAGGAAAGACCATCAGTGAAATAGTGGTCTATTCTAGGTCTTTTCCGTAGTTCAGGACCTAATTTAGCTTTTCCTCAAACTTTGCTGATTAGAATTTACCATGCAGTTGCCATATCTGCTGTAACATAGAATGGGGTAACAAGTCTCCAGGCTGGAAGACAGCAATCTCTCTTCTGCTTGCCGTTGCAGACAGCATTGCAGTGGGAAAACACAGGGGCAGCAAAGCTGCAATGTGATGTGCAGGGAGCCTCAGGAAGCATGGGGGATTTAGCTAGGTTGCCTTCAGCACCATCCATAGCCCAGACCGGCACTTCCTATGGGTGGTGGTCTCCAGCTGAGAAAATGATAACTGGCTACTCTGAGGTCAGTTTGATCAATATCAGCATCACTTATTTGGACTCTTACTGTAAGAAGACTTGCTCCTGCATGAAGGCCTTGCTGCTACAACTGCTAATTTATCTTTCAAAACAGGCAAATAAAAGCATCAGAATTTGTAAATAGATTAATTAAAATCATAAATTGCTAAGAACTATGTTTGGCAGACCCACACTTTTTTCTTGTTTGTAGATGCAGGGATAAAAAAATAAATTGCAATTCTTTTTTTTTTTCTTTTTTTTCCTGTCTGTTAAAAAATCAGATTTACTTTTCTCAGTAGATGATGTTTACTTGTTGTATAGGGGAAGTAATTGCAGTAATGAGATGGAATATGAGACAGCTGAGCATGTACTATTTCTTTTAAGGATTGTTTTCAGAATAGTGAGCCAGGATCAATTGAAATAGAAAAGAAAGATAGAGTCTTTGTGGGTAACTCCCAGCTGCAGGGCATGGAGGCATCTCTCTGCCTGACCTCTTGTCTGAAGAGATTTGTTGCCTGCCAAGCACTTGAATATGAGCTGTAATGAAAAGATTACCAAGGCTTGTGCATGCCTGAGATTATCACCCACTGCTGTTCCTCCATGTAGTCACTAAGGATAGCAAGGGCAAACTGGAAACCATGAGACAGGAGTTCATAGCTCTGGGGATGGTGGTCAAAGGTCTAGAAGTCCAGGTCATTTTCTCTCCAATTTGGCCAGTGAGAAGGAAGGATAGGAGGAGAAGGAGATGGATTTTCCATGTTAATAACTGGCTGTGCTGCTGGTGTTGGCAACAGGATTTTGGTTTCTATGACTATGGTCAAACAGGTCTATGATCTGTTTACAAATCCAGAAATGATTCTGGATGCATATGGGATCCAACTCTTTAAGAGGGGCATGAGTGTCTTTGCCTGGCAGGTTGGCCAACCTGGTATTGAAGGCTTTAAACTACAAAAGATGAGGAAAGAGAGAGTTACATACCCAGGTTGGTCTGGAAAACACATCTCAAATTGGGATGACTCCAAAGGGTGCATGTTCCCAGGGAAGAGTATATAGAATATGACTCTGGAAGGTCATGTGGAAGGCATGTGGAAGTCATATGGAACATGACTCTGGAATATGGAAGGTTTACTTGCACCTCTCCTGGGAAAAAAGGACAAGGCACCTCTCCTTCAACAAGGACAAGTGCAAGGTCCTCCACCTGCAGAGTAATAACCCCAGGCACTAGGACAGCCTAAGGCAAGCAGCTCTGCAAGGAGCAATTTGAGAGTCCTGGTTGAC
>JAWLRI010000157.1:3267835-3281397 GCA_034781795.1 Crypturellus tataupa
TCACTGGGGTTCTTCACACTCCTTTCTCCTCCTGACTGGCACTCTGGAAGGCAGCTCTGCCATCTGGCACCTTGCGTAGCCCCACTCGGAAAAAAAAAGAAGTTCATTTGGTCTGCTCACTCATGTCACCGAGCAGAGATGTTAAACGGAGTAAGTCCTGGCATAGTCCACTCTGATACTCCACTTATTACCACTCGGTAGGCAGAATATGATGTGATAAACATGACTCTCTGACCCCAGCCATCAGCTGTTTTTTTACGCATATAATTGTTTGTCCATCCAGACATTAGTATCTTAACCCTAATAAACAGATGCTGTGAAAGCTGCATCAAAATTATTGCTCATGTCTAAGTAGAAAACATTCACTACTCTTTCCTTATCCACAGATCTAATCATTTTATTATAGAGAAAAATCTGATGGGTCAGCTGCTGTCATGTGGGGAGGAAAGGACCATCAGACAATGTGATACTGCTAAGCTCAGTCTATTAAGTGGACCAAGTGAGGGATAGATTGTTCCAGGAAAAGCTTAAAACACAAACACACAAACACAAAGTTAATTAACTGGGATCTGCCCCAAGTACCAGCTGTTAGAGTTGAGCCCAAAAGAAAACGGTATTCTCTTCAGCTCCTCTCTGTGTTGGACACTGGTCAAGGACTTGGAACCAATGTATTAATGGATGCACATCAGGTCCTTTGCTTTATAGTAGCATCAGATGTACATATCTGTGGACGTGACCTCTCCCTTCCCCAGTCTCTACTACTGGGAGGTATTATGGCTAGATGTCAGCATAGTCTGCCAGTGAAACTAGACAACAATGATACCATGCTATGTATTTCCATCATTTTCAGATATCCTTATGTCCCTTGTTGATTCACAGCCAGTATGAAGGCTTATCAAATCCCATGCTTGTTTGCATTGTCCTGTCAGCTTCAGCTTATCATGCTCAGTTGCTCACTCTCACTCAGAGTAATGTTGTGATGCTTTCATGGCACCTATGTTTTATCCTTGACTAACCCATGTTAACTGTTCCCAGTCCTCTCCATATGCTGACAAATGGCTCCCAGCTGAGAGGGACTTGCTCTCTAATCCTCTCATTGATCAGAGAAGGAATTTTATTGCCTTGAGTATTCCTTCTTGAATACAGATCACCTGTTCTTCTGTGGTTGAAGATCTCCCCTGATCTCTGCAACCTTTCCAAGATGAAAGACTGCAGTTCTGCAGTAATGTCAGCCCACTCTTTCAGAATTCCTGGATAGAGCCTATTGATTTGGAAGATTTCTTGAAAGATCAGAGATTCAATTTTCTTGCTTGTTTGAGTTCCTCTCACCTTTGAAAAGTCTGTAGAAAAAGATGCGTGAGATACCTTGTAAGGAAAGACCAATGTAAAGAAGATGTTGAGTACCTCTGCCTTGGTATTCATTGTCATTACTGTGTCACCTCAACCTTTTAATGCTAGTGTGAGTACAGAAACTCTTCTTGCTGCCTTTGGTGTCCCTTGACACTTTCAAACTTTGCTGACCTTGGAGTTCTTAACACTCTTGCTGCGTGCCCAGAAGACAGGTGCTATGCAGGCAAGTATAGGACTCGGGATGGCGCAGCCCATAGAAGAGGGGTTTGCTCCGTGGTGCTCCCCAAGAGTTAAGGAACTAAGGCCAGAGTACCACAGCCAAAGTCACAACACTGTGGGATTGCCATAGCCCTCCAATAACCCCATAAATGTTGAGCAAACCTAGTCAGCACAAGAAAAGTGACACCACAGACTTGCACTGTATCTCCATACTGTGGAATTTTGCACTGGCTTCTTTGTTGCCCATCCATATGGTGACCATCTGCTACCTGTTGATATAACCATGACTATGAATGTGTTTGTTATGTTGTCAGCTGACCAAGCTGTTGACTATCCTGTTCTCCACATAACATCCCTACTCTTATAAACTGAGACCACCTATTCAACTATAATCTGGCATTGATTCACTGGATAATTAGTTTGGTCTGTGATGGATAAAAGCAAATAACTCATATACCTCTCATGTGAACTTTGTCATGGCTGACGAATCTTATAACCACCCATCAGTGGGGACATGCCTGATGTCAACTGCCAAGGAGAACCTTGGTGCAGTGTGAGCATGGTGAGAATAATCCAGGAAAAACTATACAGGAGCGGTGACCCATAAAGAAAGGAAAGGCAAGTGCATGTCATTGTCAAGAACTGTCATTGTACCATGTACTCATGGCTTATTGAGCTCTGATATGTGAATTCTATTTTTAGCTCTGGTATGTTTCTAGTTTTTTACTATACTACTTAGCTTTGTTTTAGTTCTAGATTGTCTAGTGTTAATTGTTTGTTATCATACAGTGTCTGCCATGTGTGTACAACTGCTTAGCTCTTTTACTCGACAAATGAGAATCTCTTGAACTTGGTGCAAATAACTCCAAATCTGAAAGAATCCCACACACCCCTCCACTAGTGCATTTCACCAGACAGTGCTGTATTTCTGTATAGTTCTATATTTCTCCTTTGTTATCTGCCCCTGATTCAACCTACTGCATATATTCTTTGCCACTAGAGCACTATGAACTTCCTGTTCAGCAATGCTGTTCACTTGATAGGCCTATCTTTTTGCCATCCAGACAGACTACTAGGGTTTGTGAAACAGAGAATTCCTCTGGTGGACAGACTTCTTCATCCTGAGTGGGTGGATATGGCCTGATCCTGACTCAAAGTCCTATTTATTTTGCTCATCATTCATCACTTTGATGAGCATACATCTGAGCTCTTCCTTAACACATAGGGGCACCCCCTCCTAGTGCTGTTGGCTTGAGGAAGAAAGGCTAGAGAGCCTGCACAGCAGAAAGGATGTGGGGACGTTGGTCAACAGCTGGATGAACATGAGCTAGCAGTGTGCCCAGGTGGCGAGGAAGGTCAACAGCTTCCTGGAGGCCGTCCTTCTATCAGGAACAGTGTAGCCAGTAGGACCAGGGAAGTGAACCTTCTGCTGTACTTGATGCTGGTGAGATCACACCTTGAACACTGTGTTCAGTTTTGGGCCCTTCACTACAAGAAGGACACGGAGGTGCTGGAGCATGTCCAAAGAAGGGTAGCAAAGCTGAAGGAGGGGCTGGAGCACAGACCTTACAAGGAGCAGCTGAGGGAGCTGGGGTTATTTAGTCTGGAGAAGAGGAAAGTCAGGGGAGACCTTACTGCTCTTTACAACTACCTGAAGGGAAGTTGTAGTGAGGCAGGGATCGATCTCCCAAAATAACTACCCACAGGACAAGAGGAAATGGCCTTAAGTGGCACTGGGAATGGTTCAGGTTAGGCAACAGGAAGAATTTATACATGGAAAAGGATGGTGAAGCAGTGGAATAGGCTAGCCAGGGAAGTGGTGGAGTGACTGTCCAGTGCAGATGTCCAGTGCAGTGTTTCTGTCCAGAAATGTGCAGATGAGGCACTTGGTGACATAGTTTAACAGGCATGGCGTTGAAGGGTTTATGGTCAGACTCAATGATCTTGAAGGTCTTTTCCAAACATAATGATTATATGTTTCTATGATCAGAGAACGATAGTCATGAGAAAGCTGTCCCATCACATCTCAGCTGTTCCTGTGATACTCCAGTGTTCCAGTGACCTCTGTGACCAAGTGCCAAACTCCAGCTCCTCTTGCTTGTGTCCTGGGATGCATCCATTTTTATACAGGTAAGCCATCTTTCATCCTATATATGTATGTTTCATTTTTATTTTTATTTTCCAGGGATTGTTTTGCTCTCACTACTGTTCCCTCTGGAGTTACTAACTTTGACCTTTACTTCTTCAGTTAATTGCAAGCAGCTTTCAGCTATCCCCAAGTACCTAGTTTAGAGGCCTCCTCACTAAGTTGAAAAGCCTGTTTGTTGAAAAAAGACATACTTACTCCACTTTATCAAAGAGAAACCTTCTCTTGACAATAGCCTTCTTTCCTAAAGAGGGTTTCATGACATAAAGTCAGAGTGCTACCTGTTGCATTAGCCAGTTGCTATCTCACAGGATGATCCTGCTCCCATTCGAGTATTTCTTTTTTTTTTGTAGAATGAAGACAAGCACTACCTGGAGTCCCACTGGCGCTGCCCTGTCTCACGTCTGGAGGTCACTGTTACATATAGAGTTCTGTGATTACTTGTTTAACTCAAGTCTCCCTTAAGAGTACCACTGGTGCCCACATGTACGCAGAACCAGGGATTGGAAAATGAAACAAGGCTTGGTAGTCTGGCTGCAACCCTCCAGATTTGTGAGCCTGGCAGTCAGCACATCACCACTGGTAACATGCCTGTTCAACAGAGGGGTACCTCAGTTCTCTGCAGACGGGAATCTCCAGCCCCTATCACCTCCAGCTTCCTCTTGCTGCCCAGGAGTAGCTGGGTTTAAAACCAGCTGTACAGAGTTTGTTCCCCTTCCTTGACTGCTAGAGCACTGCATAGTGTATGTAAACTAAGATTTTAAGGAAAAGAAGAAATACCTCCCCTACTACCAGCAGTCTTTTTAACGAATAAGAAACATCCTCCATCGTTCCCCTCTGCAGTGATTACCTTCATAGATTTTACTGCAAAAGCTAAGTAGGCCCTGAAAATTCTTTTCTTTTTTCATTCAGATTTGTTTTTATCTTGGGAAGATGAAAATTGTCACATATGTTTGAAACACATAAACTATTTTACATCAACATGCTTTTGAAAAACAGCACTGAATGTAGCTCATGGCCAATTTGCTACAGTCACTTTCTCTCTGAAGTAAGGTTAGATCTGGAATAGAAGATACTGCTCAAAAGAAAGGCCTATCTTTTCTACAGCAGCCCACTGATAAAACCTCTTAAATGTACTTTCAAAGTAGTTGGATCTACTTTGAATGAAGCTGCAGTACACACGTCTATTTGTTTAGAGCATGAGAACACACTGTTCATTCCTTAACTTAATTCCCAAACACATGAAAGGCATATGATTGTAATGATATTGTTTCACATATTTTTGCTGTGAAACAGTACCTTAAGGAATCATTAAAGGTCAGTACCAGGAAACAGATCTTTATCAACCCATCTTCTAAAAAATATATAGTGACAGAAGTTTTTCAGTTAAGGTTAACCATCTTTTTACATTACTTCAGTTCCAATAGGCTTGTTCAGCTCTATGTATTTGAATAAGCCTATTTAATATTGAGGATAGGCTATGTCTTCGTAAGTTATCTGATGTGTCCTAGCAGTACAAAGCAAAACTAACATATAGAAAAGTAGAATATATATATATATATAAAATAGAAAAAGGAACAATCAACCATGTTTTATATTTCTAGCATACAGTAAGCAATAAACAGTCTCAAGATATCAGAAGAGAGTTGTAGAAACTATACTATTTTTACACATTTCAGGAACTGGTGTTGGATTTTTTATTAGCAGAATATGTGAATATAGAAGAGCATGACTTTAAAACCCAAAGATTAAATGATATGGTGACAAATACAATACTGTCATTAGTTGACATGATGCATATAAATTTCTGTTTATTACTGGAAACATAACAGAACATAAATTATTTAGTGACAATTTATTACTCAGTTGAGCACCTGCAGTGGAGTTGATACAAGATGGTCTTACTGATATTTAACATAAAAAATATAAAAATACATAATCCTAAGCACCACATAAAAATCTCATTTCTCCTGGCTGCGCAGTTTCAGGCTTTGAGCTTTAGCAAATTACTTCCAACTAGAAGTGGAAAGGGCCACTATAAACATTTATACGTTAGCGATCTGTAAAATATCCAATTTTCTGTAATATTAAAAACAGTGAGCCAGGCTCAGATAAGGTAAATCAATGAGCTCCATTGGTTCCAATAACAGGTACAGTTACAATGCACCCAGGGGAGCCTTGGCAATTTAAATAGATAGCTTAGCTCATTTGTCCAAGTTAACCTTTTGAATAGTTCTCATTTAAATAATAGGTTCAATTGCTGAAGAGAATACCACAAAAGTAATATTTACTGTTGGGGGAAAAAAAAAAGCCATGATGACTTCCAGTCCATCATCCTTTATATTCTCTTTTTCTGTTAGAGAATTTAAGATTAAACAAAAGGGTAACACCAAACGGCTTAGTGCTGCCTTACAGAACTGGAAGTACTGCCATGAACTAATAAAAATAAAATGTTTGCATACTCAGGGTTATATCTGAGACTTCAATGCAATTTGAGTTATTCGGCATGCCCACTCTTTCTTTTGTGCATCAAATTTTGGAAATTCCACTTGTTTAAGATGCACCTCAACATGTAGAACAATCATTTCTTTTATTGGAAAATAAGGTAGTTATTGTATTGTATTTATGAGCTGCAAGACTGAAATTTGCATTTGTGATAGGGAAATAAAATAGCAGTAAGCAGTTAACTGCGTAATAATTTTCTCATCATCATCCACTGAATGATGCTTTTCTCAGATTTTCACTAACCATTCTGCTTTTCAAGTAATAGTCTGTCTTCACTGATGGAAACTCATGTTAGATTTAGTGGGAACAAGACTGACTATAAAATCATAAGAAGGTAAAATAAAAAAAGAAAAGACAGGATTTTTCTCTGAAGTCTTGAATAGCTTGATTAAATTAAAAAAAAAAGGGAAAAAGAAAAATATATAAAATCAAGTACCTTCTCATTTTAGAATGATTGCATTGCTTTTACTTGCAGTACTGAATTTGCATAATTTGTCCCACATAGGCTATAAAGAATTTAAAGCAAAGAAAGTAATTTCAATCTACTTCACAGAATGTGTTAAATACTATTCCATTGAACTAAATGAGTGTTTTGGCTACTGTATCTAAATGTGTGTTGTTATAATGATAATAATTTCTGGACATGTTTCCCATATTCTTTCTTATTCTCAGCAGTATCAATGAGCCTAGGTATGGTGTGAAAAATGAAATTGTCTCGCAGTGACTTCTGCAAAGCAAAGATGTTCAGAGAATTTGGTCTATGTGGTTCAAGAGTTCACCTTCAGCAGAGAAACTTATATAAGTGATTGGAGTTTTTATTACTTTCACCAAACACAGTCTGTACCGCCTAGAGAGAGATCTGCAGTTTCAAAATGATGCAATAGAGGTGACAAATGACTGCCTACAGAGGAATGAGCAAGACCTGGACGAGTGCAGCAGATAGGTATAAAATGAAAATAAGTAGCAGTTGTCTAACAGTTTGAAATAGCTCCAAAATAACACACATCACCATTGCCTCTTGAGGATATATACAAGCTTTGAGAGCAGTATTTCAGAGAAATAGTTGACTGACAAAGGCATAAGATTGGCTAGAGCTTCCAGAATGTGAAGAACAGCATTTTTTTCCCTCAATTTGCAGAAAAAAAAATATTCTTACAATGAGCCTGAAGTCATGAATTCTATTTATAAGTGACTGTCAATGAAAACTGACTTTTTTAGCAGCCAAAGATTAAGGAAGTAAACCTGTTATAGACCCAGAGCAACCCTGGTATCAAAGCTGGCTTTGAGCCGTGAGTCCATAGAGAAGACGATGGGTATTGGCATATCACAGCTGGGCGAGATCAAACCCTGAACTTTTGGAGTTTGATTGTGGTAACAGAGGAATTGCCAAGCGCAGTCTCACAGGGTTGCTGAGTTCAGAAAGGTGATGGATCATGGGGGTCTCTCTCCAGACAGAGAGTGAGTCTGGAGGAATCAAGGTGACTGTTGTCTGCAGTCCTTTACTCCCTGTGGCATCTCCTTCAGCCAGCTCCTCCTCACAGGCCCCTGCCTGCAGAACTGCTTATTGTGAGGACTAGGGTTGCATGTTTTTTTTGTATAGCACTTGCCTTTGGGGTCATATTCTCAGCTCCTGAAGTGAACAGACTTTTTGCTACTGGCCTGAAACAACAGCAACTCCCTAACCCAAACAAACCTGAAATGAAACAAACCCAATATAGCCCAGCTCATTCTGTTGGTTTATTTATGTGTTCCTCCTCCCTGTCCTTTCAGACTGAATCATCTGTAGGGACAAAGACAGTGTTTGTCTAAAGCATCTTATCCGTTATAAAGCACCATGAAATCGCAGGCACAAAAGACAGATCGTTGTTTGGAGTAAACTGTCATAGCTCCAGCAAATTACACTGTTCAGAATGTGGCCACTGATGTCCAAGGAGCTGAAGTGTATATTTAACAGGGATCTAGTCCTAAGCACTCAAAATAACTGTGTACACATTTTCCTCTTTGCTGAAATGATTTTTATTGTCTACTTGAAAAATAATCTTAAAATGCTGTGAGGTGTTATCCATTTGGTAACACCTATTGTCATTTAACATTTTATGTCAGCCCTTCAAAATACAGGCAGAAGTTTCCTTTTTACTTTTTTTCCTCACAAATATTTATAATTCCACTAATAATCACATAGCATTTGGTCTGCAGCAAATAATTACTGCACTAAGAAATAGTGAGTAGTAAATAAATTTCCCAGATAAAGTAATTTACAGATAATTATTTTACCAAGGTAATATATTTCTATTTGTAAATTATCTTTGAAGAGCAGTTTCTGACATATGTAGAGACTAGGTGGGAAACAGAAAGCTCTGTGTAATGAAAACTTGCTATTTATAGAGAAGAACTAACTGATAATGACTGGCTAGAGGGCTCAGTGTTTCTCAGGGTCCACTGAAATAATGACCAACTTTCCATTGCTGAACTGTGGACCACATCCATCATGAGCAACAAAAAAGAGTAATACATATCCACAGGAGGTTTGCTCTAAGAAAAAGAATGATATACCCCCCTCCCCACCAAAGTCTTTTGAGTTAGCTAAATAACATATATAATAGCATAAATAGCTATTAACAAATATCTTCTTTATTATCGTCACAGAATCACAGGATGGTTGAGGTCGGAAGGGATCTCTAGAGACATCTAGTCAACCCCCTGCTCCAACAGGGACACCCAGAGCACATCGCACAGGATGTCATCCAGGTTGGGTTTGGAAGATCTCCAAAGAAGGAGACTCCACAGCCTTTCTGAGCAGTCTGTTCTTGATAGTGAAGATTTTTGCACTCTAAGTTAATTTTGTGAGCAAAGGCCATACTGATGAGGAAGGGCCTGGAGCTATCTCTCATTTGAGAAAAAGCTGAGAGTTGGAGCTGTTTAGCCTGGAGATGAGACAGGTCCAGGAGCTTTTACCATGCACATAAACCCCAGATGGGGAGAGCACAGAAGCTGGAGCCAAACTCTTGTCAGTGGTGCCCAGTGACAGGAGAGGAGACAGTGGGCACAAGCTGAAACACGGCAGACAGAAGAGAGCTCTCCTTCACTGTCAGGGTCACTGAGCACTGGGACCGGTTGTACAGAGCAGCTGTGGAGCCTCTGTCCTTGGAGATATCTACAGCCTGAACAAAGATGGTCCTGAGTGACCTGCTGCAGCTCATCCTGTTTGGAAAGTGTGTCAAATGACCAGATGGGCATACCAGACACTGCTTGGGCAGGGACCAGATGAGGTTTGGAAGTGCCTGCCAGCCTCAGTGGTTTGGGAATTCTGAAATTCTCTGAAAGAGAAATGTAAGCCAGACTGCTTTGAGCGGTGATGTTAATGACAACAGCATCAGTCTTCCCTTTAAGACTATCCTTGCTTCAGTACAAGGTTAACTTCCCACTTACTGTAAAAGACATCTGCAGATCCAATGTGAAACTAGATTTCATGGTGGTTATTTATGATTATCAAATATCTAGTGACACTTCTTCCTGCAAAATGACAGAGTCCTTCATCAGTACCACCCTGGGCAACTGTATTATACCCAGCTAAAACATTTCAGTATTTTCAGTCAAATAAGATAGTTCCTTTCATTTCAAGTTGCAAACTGTTTTATGGCACTGCTATTGAATCATTTATTCTGAAATGTTGTGGTGTTTTATTTCTGCTGTAGCTGAAGTAGATATATGTAGGAAATGACTTTAAGGGAGCACTGGGTCCCATAACTCTTACTAAAGCCTATGGGAATTTCATTATTAAGCAACCCTGAATATCTCAGTAATCCTTCATAAGCATGAAGGTCGCAGACCAGTTCTAAACTCTTGCATACATATCAGGGGAAAATATCTTGTGAATGATATGTAGTTGGAATACATATTATTTCCTACTATGTATTATGGACATCCTTGTTAGCCTAAAAGAAATTTTTTTCCTTTACAAAAACATTAATGATATCCACTGTAACATACTTGAAATTCTAATAGAGTAAGGACTACAAACTTAATTTCTTCAAACACTCCATTTTTGTGTGTGTGTGTGGTAATGCTTATGGCACATTACTTTGGATATATTTCAAAAGACAATCTCCCTGAACTCCTTAACTTACTTTCCATTTTGCAGAGTTAGTAAGAACAACATGGTGGGACATTTTTGACGGTGAAACTGTCATCAGTTGCTCAGGAATCCTTAAGTGACTGAAGATTTAAAAAGGAAATGGGACACATTCAGGCTAAACCCTCAGGCTTCTCACTTTTCAGAAAACTGCAACAGTGAAATCTGATTCCTCTTTTAATGGTCAAAACTTTTAATGTTCATTTCAGGCAAGTTTACTTTTAAATGTCATGAGCAGTAATGACTGCAATATATAAAAAGATCTTTTGTTATGTCGCAGACATCATTAAAACTTCCTATTATAATCTATGGATTTGAAGTTTTAATCTGTAGGCTTGAAGATAACGGCTAAAAGCTGTGACCCAGCTAAGGACTCAAGAGAATAAAGCTTAAATGAATGACATATATATATAGATGTGTAATGATGACAGATGTGTCTAACTTTTGACTAACGTGGCTACTTGATGGATGTAATGTATCACCCTATAAAGGGTGATAACTGTGAATGAATTTTCTGTTTTTAAGAACATTTTAGTTTTTTTTAGGTCACAGTCATCACTGACTTTGCATCCGACATCAGAGAACATATTTTGCCATTATATGAATATAAATAACTTGATTTGTTTGATATGCAAATTCTTAAAGCAAAAATACAACATCCTTTCTGAGATCATTAATCTGACATTGACTGCCAATAGTTATATTCCAGCATACTTTATTAAGTCTTTTTTTATTAGTTTTCTTGGATTGATGTTTCACTAAGATGCCTGTAACCAAGGTGTCTTTTCTTTTTGTGCTGTCTCACCGTCAGCATGTTTCCAGATTGCTGGACTCCTGGACAGAAATGAATCCTCAAACAATTTTATTTTCTCAGTAAGCAATAAAATCATATTCTTCAGATGACATTGTTATTAATACTAATAGATATTCCTTGTTGAATTGTTCACTGTATATAAAAAATACTTTCTCTCTGTCTAAAAATAGACTTGAATCAGGGGAAACCAATGACCTCGGTTCCACACATAATCTTGTCAAAAGCAGGAAATATGGTACAATTCTCTCCCCTCTCAGTTTAATCTGCTCAAAAAAGATATTTGTACTAATTAAAAAAAGTAATAATACAACTACCTTCTGTTGATTAGTGTTAGTACTCCAGTTCCTTTACATTTTTTAGGGCTTTTTGAATGCATTGAAGCATTTTAGAGGTAATATGTATTTTATTTTTTCAACTGAAAGTTGTTTTCTAGTTTCACTGTTTAAATTATGCTGCTTCCTATCACAAGATTTCATGTGTGTTGAACAGGCTTTGTTCACATTGTTTTTTTTTTTTTTTTTTTTTTTCTGGTAACTGCTGTGGAGAGAACACACTGGAGGAATATGCATTCTTTGATGGGTAGATGGTGGAAGAATTGACTGGCACACTTTATAGTATCTCAGTAATTTTTATGTGTATATGCTTACCTGTAACCAAACATCTATTCTTGCAAGGATGACAAGGATGTATCTCTTCCTTTTTATTCTCCTGTTCTGCACAATTCAAACTAAAATTTGGTGTGATTCAGACTCAATATAGAACAGAGCACACACTCGTGCTTGTGTCCTAATCTAACTGTGACTTTAAGATATGCTCCAGGTTGTAAATCCAGAGCAATTCTGGTCTTATCTGGGTGTGGGACATAAGTAGATTGAATATACACTGGTTTAGAAATGGATTTTTTAAAAATCAATACTATGGAAACTAAATAAAATGCTGTTTGTGTCCTAGCAACCTTTCTTGAGTTTTCACTTTCTGGACACTTCACATGTTTTGAAACAAAACCTTTCAGAAGACAGACCACATTTCAAAATATGTTGACTGCTGAGGACTGTTTCTAGAAAAACTATGTTCAGTACTGCAACATGACTCCAGCAAAACATGAAATTGAACTTCAACCTCCTGCAAAGCCACTAAATGTGCTTAGCATTATGCTAAGCCTATTGTGAGCTTAATAGTTGAGTGCACCTAAGTTGTTTTACAAAAATCTGCCATTAAATTATGATACCTTACCCAGCAATTGAGAAATTCATTAAACTATTTCTAATATGCATTATTACTATCACCCTCAAAAGGATACCAGCTTTCTTGCAGTGAAAAGATATTAGAGAGGAAACTTTGGACATCAGGCAAGCAATTATCTGTGCAGACCAATCACACAGTTATTCATCCATTCTTTAATTGGTCAGAGCTGAATAGGTATTTTGAAAAAAGGCACCCAGTAATGGAGAGTAGTTTGAAGCTGTCCAAATAAATACAAGTTTAGTTATGATGTGTAGTCATATCCCAGATAAATAGTTTTCAGTATGTCTTTAAATCCTTGCAGGCTTCTAGTTTCGCATCTAGAGATTAGCTCTCTATACATAACAATTTTGCAAACCACATGTTAAAGCTTGACTATAGGGAATAAAGCAAGAGAATCTAATGTTGTCGAGTTATCTAACACCTCTGGGGAATCAAAATAATAAGACAGAATTGAACAACACACTCTAATAAGGAATGAGTTTGACCTCACAATGATACAGAAGGGTAGCAGTAGCTATCCTCAACTGATAGTACTTATTATTTTGTACTTACATTTTCTTAAGTGCAGTTACTAGTTTGTGCATATGTGTAGGACTCTATTTTTTCAGTTCCAAAATGCTAATCATGTTCTTGTAAAAGCAAGGATAATGATACATAATGATATTTTAAAATAGATAGTAGGCTTCTAAAGTAGATTTTACAAAATGTTTAACTGCATCAGCCTTTGCCAGTTTCATTGGCTAAAGGATTTGCTTTCAGATGCAGTCAGCTAACTATACCACCAAAAATGTATCCATAGTTAAAATTATAGAGCTTTTAACTCTGAAGAAAATCCAGAGTTTCACTGTAATGTAAAGTAAGACTGGACACATTTTGTAATTCATAAATGCAATTCACCAAGACTTGCTTTCACATAGAATATGTATGGTTTAACACTGAGTCCAGAGAAATCTGTGGTGATGGAGTCAATAATTCCCTACTAAACATCAAAAAAAGGAATATTTTCTCCTCTTTCATATTTTTTTGTGATTTCAAATAGAATATATACCAGAGGTTTCTAAATTTCTGAATTTAAATCATAGAATGCCTAAGGTTGGAAGGGACCTCTAGAGGTCATCTAGTCCAACCCCCCTGCACACACAGGGCCACCT
>JAWLRI010000157.1:3308678-3324292 GCA_034781795.1 Crypturellus tataupa
TTCACACAATGCTTATTTATGACTCTACAGATCATAAAAATTTTCCATCTCCAATACACTTACTATACTAATATACTAAATATTCCTTTTTAAAATCTGCTTTGCTGTTAACCAGAGATTTTGAAAAACTGCCTTAAGTACACGATTAAATTTCTCCTGTGTTGTAAAATTAATGATAGATTAGATTAGGATTGTATGGTAGATTAGGACTCGATATTGACAAGGTTGAAATATCAGAAAGAAGATTGTTAGAAGAATCATATACCATGATATGCTTCTTGCTGCATTGTATCATAGTTGTATAGAAATTTTATACATTTTACAAAAGAATTTTATGGGGCCAAAATATTTACCATTACTGTATGAATAGAGGAGTAGTTACAGGTTTGTAAAAGGTGACTTGCATTTTTGCAGTCAAAATATTTTACTTTACAAACGATACCCTCTCCACAGTGAGTTTTGTGGATTAATTGATACGATAAAAAATTGGAGACAATTTTCTTAGTATTGTTTATTACTTGTATATCTCCTTATACATGTCCAGTGTTCAGCCATGGATTATTTAGTCTCTTTTCTTGAGGGAAATTTTCATAGGACCAACTGCATATTCTATTTCTATAATTCATCATCACACAGTAGTTCCAGTTTTGGGCAATTTAATTATTTTAAGTTTTTATAAAATTTCAGACTACAATAACACTCCAGTACCAACAACAAAAGAGATACTGAAAATTGGGTATTTTCATTTTGCCTTGACACCGAGTATTTTTCATAAATATAATAGAAATTTAAATAATATGGCAATTTGTTTTTTTTTTTTTTTTTTTTTTTCTATTATTTCAATAGAAAATCAGTGATTTAAGTGTTTGGGGGGTTTATTTTATTTTATTCCATTTTATTTTATTTTAATTCAAAGGAATTATACAGCTATGAATGAAGAACTTGGTCTTCCTGAGCTGGAGATTTTAATGCGAAGGAGATTCTAATTCCTTAAGGATCATTAATAAACTGATGTTAAAAAGAAACTGTTTCTTGTATTTAAGATAAGAACAATAAGAATGTTTCATTTTTAAGTGTGTGTTTTGCACATACTAAGAGTGCACTGCCAACAATCTGGCTCAAAGGGACAACCAAGGTGTAGCTGTAGTTCTACTTGCGACCACCACAAGAAGAAATCAAAACATCCAGAAGGTGGCAGTTTTAGACCATTTTGAGAAATAGCTGTCAGGATCTTCCATCATAAGGTCCTACTGTGTGTTCTGGGACATTTAAACTATGATCAGTCTGAAAGACAAATTTAAATGATTTATTCTCTAATATAGTCATGGGGTCAGTAGAGAGTGAGAGGAAGCTTTTTTGAAAAATGGTGGTAAATTCTGTCTCTGTTACATTTAACCTAAATACAAGAAAATAGTAGTAGGATTTTTTTTGTTTGATTTGTTTTGCTTTGTTTTTGGATTTTTTTTTTTTTCCCAGAAATTGCTCAACTTACTGTATAGACATTTAGAGAAAATATAACTACATTTTCATCTGGAACATCAGGGACAATGTCTTTGGAAACTGTTGGGGAAAAGCATCCATCTTCTACCTAGACTTCTAATGACTTCTAATTTGCCCAGATGTTTTAATTTAGATGGTTTTTGATTCTCTCCAAAGATCTACCTTTCCAGACATACAGTGATGCCTGGAAGAGGACAATACTTAAAATGTAAAGCTAATTGCTTATGTCAACACACCAACATAGCATACAATCAGACCAGAAGGCAGAAAACTTTCCTTCTGAGGAGACTGGTATGACAAAGGAGCTCACAGCTGTGTCCTTAATGATCATCAAGAGGTCACCGGAAAAGGATCTTAGTTATGTTTTTAAACAACTGTTTTGTTTTAAGGAGATATATTGTTTCTTTTGGGACACCATCCCAAGACAATATAAGCATGTTTAAATCTTGAAATGATTTTTCAGTGAAGATTGTAGTGGAACCGCTCACCTCATTAAGGAGAGTCATATATCTTCAGTATTAGGGCTGCATGGTGGGGTGGTTTTCCTCCTGTATCTTTGTTGCCAAGGCAGAGTACCACACATGATGTTCCAGGGGATCGACTATAACATGGGCCTTGAAAAGTTCTGTGATCAGAGAAAATACCATATTACAACAGGAAAAAATCTATCTTTTCATATGGCTTTAGTTAGAGAGTTTATATTTTTAAAAATATCAGGGGTGGAGGATGGGCAAGGGAGGGGAAGAGAAAAACTAGAACATCCTAAACCCTTAAAACAGAACTCTCCTGTGGTCTCCTTGAAAACTTTTTCCAAAGGACAACTGACCTCTTTTTGTTCTTGTTCTTTACGCTACTATCAGTCAAAGGAAACAATTCTTTAAGAAACCCAGGGACATAAAGCAAAGAATTGGTCAAAAGCAGAAAAAAAACGGAAAAAAGAGAGCAGAGCATATTCAACTGTGAGGTAAAATTGGACTGCAGGAGAAGAAAGGGAGGAACTAAGGTTTGGGGTTTTAAGTGCCAAATTTTGATGAACTGAAGGAACCTTTAGTAGTATTAATTGGCCTGAGGTTCAGGAACCTCAGTGTAAAGGAGGCCTAGAATTTCTTTAAGTCAAACTACTAAAACTGTTAGGAGTTGCATATCCTGAGGAAGGGAAAGGTTTACACAAGACAGATCAAAACATATTGTGAGTAAGCAGAGGGCTCCAAGAAGTAAAAAACAAGAGTGATATACAACTTTTTAGAAGACGAAAAGGTAAGAGATCAAGTGAGAATTGATGGAAATCTGCTTGAGGGCCTACAGCTTTCAAATCAAATACAAAACAAAAACAAAGCAAAGCAAAACAAAACAAATAAAAGCCCGAAGATTCAATTAGAAATGGGAAAGAAAAAGGCATGTTAGAGAAAGAAAACAGCGATACATACAACTCCAAGACTCATCATTGGTTTACTTCAAGTTTTTAAAATGAGGGATTGTGTTAGTCTTGTAGGCAAAGGCAAAGACAAGATTAACATTGACAGATAGGAGTTTTCCTATACCAAAGTGATTCTGCAAAATTTGTCCTTTCTTCTAGGATGTTTGTGGATAGTAGTCTTAACTGGCAGTAAATTAGACCCAGAGTATACTCTGGATCAGCTAAACTAAAAGTGGGCAGAGGAGAGACCGTCAAGTTCTCTCACCTTCTCAGATTGAGGAATGAAGAGGCATAATTATTCTTTTAACTGCCTTGAAAGTACTTTAATAGAAAACTGTGTCCTTAAATGTTTTCTCTGCATCCCATTCTGACACCAGGTATCATTCTGAGTCAATTGTATTGCATATCCAATACTGCTTTATGAATCTGAATACCTGCTATTCATGAGTAAATATTTAGATTAAAAGATTTAAAAATATAATTAAAAAAATCTACCAAGCAGTCACATATAAAAAGGAAAAAGAATAGAGGAAATGAAAAAAACTAAACTAAAGATAAAAGTAATACATAAAATTCAACATTTTAAAGGAAAAACAGTGAAATGAGCCATCTGTAAACAAGTAATGTTGAGAAGCCTGCATTTTACAATACCAAGGAAATAAATCTTTGTCAACACTCCTATCTTAATCCTCTATTTTATTTGATTCATACACTTCCTAGAGCAGAACTTGAGGCTTGGTCGCAATTCCAGCTCCTTCTTGCTATCAGTGTGTCCCGAAGAGCTTTAGACAAGTTAACTGCATCCTTTTCTTTATTCAATAGATAGAAAAACTGAAGCACAAGGGGGTAAAGCGGATCATCCAGGGTCATACAGCCCCATGGCAAAATGAACACAGTGTTGGTCTCTGAGTGACAGAGATTAAAATATTTATTCTTTTGGGAGTTAGTAGATTTAGCACCTTCTTAAATCTCTCCGAGTAAGTATTTAGTATTTAGTATATGACCATGATGTAATTTTCTCACAACACTTAGTGAATTCAGTAATGTAACTGCAACAAATATTACTTCTTAATTATTTTTCTCCTAGGCTTTAAAGCACAGAAAATGTTTTTTGCCTTAGTTTTGCACTTCTGACTTTGATTTATAGGTTAAAAAGTCACCTGAGATTCAGACCCCATGCCAGTCAAATATTCATGAGAGTAATCAAAGGACAAGTTTGTAGAAGAGCTCACTTTCTCCTCTGTGAGCTCTGACCACATTCTTTCCTCTCCTTCAGCAAACTTTGCTTTGCAAATCTCTGCTCCTTGTTCTTAAGCCTTGCATGCATCTGTTTTCATGTTGATGACCTTATTATATTCTTCTACTATTTAATTTTTTTAAAAAAGTTTTGGTACTTTCAGAGTGCAAACTGCTTGAAGTATTGGGTTATCTTTTTGAAAATACTTTTCATATAACATTGCTCATCATAGTTCTTATTAAAAAGGTTTATTGTTTTACCTCGAGTCAAATTAATTGACTTGGTGAGAACTTGATCCATTATGATGTACTATAGTACAAACTTCTTTAAAAAGATCCAGGAAGTATAAGACGTGTGAAAACTGTAAGTGAATGATGCTGATCTTAATACAGATGCCCAGTAATATGGATGGATTCATAGCACTTAAAATATTCACCACTTTGCATCTGCTGGAGATTCTTCTGTAAGTTTCAGTAGCCCATACTGAGAAAGAACAGATTCATGACACTGAATTGCTGTGTCCGTACACTTATTCTGCCTCTTTGCACATGCTTGTTTAGCTGAAAATCAGTTTAGCATTAAGTGCCCACACAAAGCTTGTTTTCAGATTTAATGGTGCAGAAGGACTCTAAAAGTAAACTTTACCTTCTGTAGAACAATATTTTTATTTGCTGTCATTTCTTTAGATCCAAAATACATGGTCAATTTATTCTCCTTATTTCTGTTAGACCTATTCACTAGAAAAAAACAGCAGGACAGTATGAGGCAATGTTTAAAATCTCGACTCACAGTTTCAAATAAAGAACAAACGTTAGGTGCTGACCATCTATGTGTACAACTCAAATTCCACCTCTGGAGAAATATTTCCTCTTAAAAAATACTGTAGGGAAGATTATTGGATGTTTATCTAGGTTTTTGTAGCTGACAGGATAGGATATTGCAGTTCAAAAAGAAAGAAAAAATAGTCTTATATTTCATATCCCTTTGAATTAAGGCATATAGTCAAGTACAGCTGACAATATTGTTTCAGCTGGTGAATTACTTAATGGAATTGTGCCACTCTTTAAACTTTACTGGAACACACAATATTCTTATTGAACAGAATATTTACTCAAAGAAAAAAGAAAAAAAGCAGCAGCCCAAGTCACACAGTTCAGAGTCGTCATAGCCCAGAACTTCCCGTATATCTTCAACAGTCTTTTGGTTCACCTTTTGCAAAGTAATGAGATGACAGCTGTCCCTGAACATGATTGTGTAATCTGACAGTTTTCTTGATGAGTCAGAAACTATTTTGCAGTCGTCAGGAAATTTAGCACTCTCTTTCTCTCTCTTTTTTTTTTTTTTTTTTCTATTTAGTCAGGAACATCTTGCAAAAGAAGTGAAGGAATGCTTTCATTCAAATGCAAACTGAACAAAGGAGCCCCGGACTATCTGTGTGTATTAGAGTTTGGCAAGAAAAAAAAAAGTAAAGGAAATTCAAACCAGAAAGATGTAAATAAAAACCTGTGAGAGGCCAAAATCGTTGCCTGATGAGAAATCTTATGCAAATAATAGAGTATTAAATTCATGACCATTTACTGGTTCATAAGCTTTGGGAGATATTACCATTTCTGTAGATATTATCATTCTGTAGATATTATTCTGTAGATATTATCTACAGAAATAAAATGAATGTCATTTCTAAATCCACTGACTACATTTTTGTATCTGTCTATGTATTTGGATTCATTTCAGGAATGATTTCCACCAGAATCCTTTGGGGGTTCGAAACTGACATTTTTTCTTGGGCTGCTGAAAATAATATAAGAAAAACCACCTGTTTAAGTCCCCTTTTGACCTCACAAAATATCCACATGTGCACACTGCCTTTTTTATGACCTATCTTTACTTGGAAGTAATAGGACGGAAGCTAGTCCAGTTAGAACAGTAAGTTGGTGTCTCCATACAGCTTTACCAAAATTCACCAACAAATATTCATTTAAAGTCCTTTTAGACTTCTGGTTAATCATCATCCACTTCTTCAGTCAATCCATACTCAATTTTAACAATAATGATATTTTTTCAATATCATGCTGATTCTCACTGCAGGGATACGTGGTGAAGACACATGTCACCTTGTAGCCAAGGGACCTGAAGCTACCAAAACAAACATTAGATAATCCTCAACTATGTTAGAAGCTGAGATGATTGAGGTTCAAATGTAGCTCTCTTTTTACTTATATATTTATGTGAATACATCCCCAAATATTTCTGTTATCTTTCTCTCTATATATATCCTCAACATTTCAATTTTTTTTATATATATATTTTTTGTTTATATTTTACTAACTTAGGCATTTCTGTAAGAGAACATGATAATTCAGGTGAGTCTGGGAGTCTGTATTCAGAGATATCTGGTTTGCAAGTGCCTCTCATCCCTTGACCTGACAGTATTAATTCTCTTGAAACAAAAATGTCATGGTGGAATATTAACTCTGATTTTTCTGCATGACACTCACTGTGTCATGCAGAAAAATAAATTTAAAAAAAAATAAATTTTAAAAAAAATAAATTTAAAAGTGTCATTAATAAAAGTTGAGAGGCAGATCACAGAAGGGTTATGCTTTCCTTCTGTAAAAGAATAGGCAAGTTAGTACAGCAATGTGAGTGATTTGAGAGGCACTGCTGCAGAAACAGAAAACAAACTCTGCTATTTGAAAGAAGAAAGCCCCGTCTCAGACTAGCCCCCGGTGTATGATAAGCTGTATGGTAAAAGATACATTTTTTTTCTTTTTTTTTTCCCCTATGTATTTATCTACAAATCCTAATGACAAACACAATTGTCAGTCCAATTGTCTCAATTGTCTTGTAATAAGGAAAAAAAATCAATAAAGCTGTTTTACCTTTATCAAAGAGAGGGTTTGAGTTACACATAAGAATATCCAAATGAAAAGATTTGCCTTTACAGCATAGTTATTATCTTAGATTTAGATCATGTTCACTCAAATATTTTTATTCATTTTCATTCTTTATAATTATATCTCTTGTTAAGCATTCTATAATCTGGTGACAAAGTGATTATTTCTGAAACTCTGAAACCTGTTTAAAGTGTTAATCACTTTGGGAAAATTAGCTTAAGGCTTATTTTTCTTCAAATTTGTAAGTTTCTGTTGTCTCTGTCCTTCAATTCATTGCTGCCTCTGCATGAAGAAAACAACACATTAGGTGTAAAACTATTGCTGTAGAAATTCACAGCATTTCAGTCAGAAATAGTTTTCTGCTCAAAGGCTCTAATATTAGAATTCTAATAGCTAACTGATTGAGCTAGTTTTGATTTCTGTTCATCATTATCAAGCAAAAGTTACTAATTTTTACTAAAGAACATTGTTTAATAATTTGCATGTGTATGCTTAATATACTGTTAATTAGGAAATTTTCATGCTTAAAGTTAGAATTAGACCCCACAAGTTTGTTTGCCATAGACTTCTCAAATTATATTTTGGATTTTCAAAGTACACTTATTATTTGCTGGTCATTTCAATCCAAGTCAATCTTCACAAATATTGTTCTTAATATAATAAGAAATTGATCTGAAATGAAAGAGACCAAAATATAAGTATTTAAAGCTGCATAATCAATTGGGATAAATCAGTGAAACTCTGCAGAATTGAGCGGAGCTGGCCTGATCAATGCAAGCTGTAAATGCTTTCCACAAACAGTTTTCTGCAGTTAAAACTTTACTATATCTTTACTTAAGAGCCCAAGTAACCCTGTTCCTCTTTTCTTTCTGCTGTCTCTTCTTGCTTCTCATATCTTTCCTTCTTACTCTGTGATTTCAGGTCTGGAGATATTTAAACCAGTTAATATTGTTTTATGAAAAACAAGCTAGAAAGAAAACATTTAACAAATAGAGATAACTATCTATAGCAAACATAGGATATGTTAATTTTGCTTAGTACAAAACATAAAGAAATTGTGTTGTACTGTAAAACTACACAAAATAAAATTGTCTTATAAAAATAATAATATAAAATAGTATAAAATAAAGTGTCTTAAACATGTAATTAATTGGGAATCTTTTCTCAAAAATGTCACTGTAAGGAGTGTTACTACTGAATAGGATTTTATCAGTGATTCTATCTTCTAAAATAGTTTGTGGAGCATGCAGGAAAGGTATTCAAAAATATCAAAGAGAAAAATGACTCTTTAATAAGAGAACACAGACTCAGAAATTTAAGAAATATAAAGTCTTCATGCTTCCAGTTTTATTAGAATGAGAATGAAGAGTAATGGAAAGAAAACAGGAAGTCCTAAGTTACTATTTGATAGGCATCAGCAAAGTAAAAGGTTGCAACTTGGATTGAGAGGAGTTAGGAATTTTGCAATTTAAGATTGTTAGACGAAATAGGGGTTATGTGAACGGCAATGTCATGTGCAGCATAGAATAGATAATACATATCTCCATATATATATAAATACACATATATGTGTATGTAGAAAATAAATAAATAAATAAATAAATAAATAAATAAATAAATAAATAAATATCCCTGTTGAGTGTGGACATCAGCTAAAACTAGAAAACAGTAGGTCCAGAGGGAAAAAAGAAAAAGTTCTTCTTTACACAGCTATTAAATGAAAGTGGTGGATTTTCTTGCCAACAGACGTTGCAGATGCTAAAAATTAACATGAGTGTAGAAAGTGCGATGCGATAAATTCATGGGATGAGAAATGAGATAAAAAAGAAATTAAATAAAGGGCTGTTATATAAAATGACAGAACATATCTGAATGAAGAAGTACCTGAAAATAAATTGCCAGAGGAGGCAAATTCTGGAGAATTACCACTATACTTTTCCTGTGGTCTTATGCTTTTTCTAAGCTATCACAGCCAGAGAAGAGACTGGTTAGACCAATGTTATGCTAAGTGTTGTGGCCATTCTTCCTCTGTCTTTAAGATTTTTTTTTCCTTTGATGAAAAATATCTTAGGTAAACTTCATATATTGTCTTCAAATTCAAGAGAAAAATCATAAAATCCCTGGTTTCCCTTTTACAGGAAAATTTATTTAACTTATAATGAGTTATCCAGTCATAGGACTATAATTTTATTACCATAATGTATATCAGAAACAGCAATTCCCTTAACATCAGAACTTCAAGAGGAAATTTATCTCATAAATTATCTGAATCATTTTATATTTTGTGTACTCATAAACACTCATTCCTGATTCTTTTTCAAAGACTTTCAATCATGTACTGTTATTCAGTTAACATCATATAAATTTGTAAACAAACTTTCACTCATGTCAGTAGTTAAGGAAAACAAATTTTTAAATACAAATGACATTTCCTTTCCCTTACATACAACCTTCATTTTTTTTTCTTATAAGGCTCCATTTTGTTATACAAATGTATGAAATACACTGGTATGATCACACTTGATAACTAGGAATTCAAATGGAATTTCCTTAATTAATTAGTAAAATCTCTTGATATGACACTGTGATGGGGAGACATTAGTTTTGACAAAAAAAAAAAAAAAAAAAGACAGAAGCAAATTAAAAAAGGGCAAGAACGTGTTAGTGTGTTTTCAAGAAATAAGAAATAGTCAATTCAAGTCCGTAAAACCATCTGAAAAATATCTGCCAAAATGGATAGGATGAAATGGAGCACAGAGGGAAAGAAAGATGACAAAATTGTCTTTTAGATTCAAGGAAAATTGAATTACCTGTGAGAAATTCAACTCTAAAATATTAATCAAAAATAAAGTATTTCAGTTTTTGGATTCCCCTAAGAAATCTCTCTCAGAATTTCAATGGAAATTCTCTCTCTCTCTCTCCAGTGCATTCTTTATTAAGCCTACCCTCTTTTTCCTCAGATTGTGAGGACTGGGAGAAATTATTTATTTTCTTGTTTATGGATTTTGAACAAAGAAGTTCATGTCCAGGAGGTTTTATTATAGACTTGTATGATTTTGATCAGGTCGAAGAATATTCAGGCATGTTTCTAATTGCCTTGTTAATTGTCCTAAATTAGTCTCCCTTGAGTTCTGGATGGTTGTTGACTGATAAAAATTGGCAGAATACTGGTGGAAAAGTAGAAATTTATATGATGATTGGGGATAGCTTACACATGAACATGTTGAAAAGACAACCATGTACATGAGTTCTCATTTGCAAGTTATTCTATTTAATAACTCCCAAATTGCTGATAGTTGTTATTTTTCTTTGTACTTTTTTTTATTATACAAGAAAATACTGTGCTCAAATACACTTAGAACTTTTAAGAGAGAGAACTTTAGAGATTTTAAATAGGAATCAGAATTTGAATAACTGTCAATAATTTAAATAACCATTTGGGATTTTTCAGTTGTCATGGATGAATTTATCTTGTGGAGGTCTTTTATTCATAAACAGAAATGACAAAGGCCACTTAAGCTACTTTGAAGAATCATAGATATTTGTCTGCCTCCATTAAATATGATATAGAACTAATGGAAACCCACTGGCTTTGGAAACTATGTTTGGAAAACAAGTAATTCCCGTAGGTTTCATCAAGTACACTAGATATATACTCATGGGCAACCAAATTGATTTGCAAATGTTATTTCAAGTACTGAAACCTATCACATGGCTAGGTGTCTAAAACTGGGATTATGATTTTCTTCTGAACTTCCAAAAATTTAATCATTTTGTGTCTGGTGAAGATATTCTGAAAGTAGGGTCAGAAGCCGTGTCATCTCTTTATCTTTTCCAAAATCAGTATTGTAATTTCATGGGAGATAGATCCAGTTCCCTTGTCTATGTGGGTCTTCACCTCAACTATTATCTAGAACAGAGGAAACTTGACATGATAGAAAGTTGTTTTTCAAATATTTTTATAAAGCTAGAGTTTTCAAAACTAAGAGAAGAAGTGGCCTGGAAAGGGTAGTTTCTGTAAATCACCAAAGGTCAACAATAGTATGAGTCTCAGATAGACAGGTTGTTTTTGTCAATTTCTAGAGGTAAAATGCAAAAATACAGAAAAAAGAATTCTCATAGTTTGATGGAGTGTTCTCAGAGGAACATGCACTGAAGTTAAGAAAAACATTTCTGGGAGGGAGTTAGGGCCTGTGTGCAGTTGCAGAAGTTGGTCTAGTTTCAGTTAACCTCAACATTATCATGTGGTTGGTGGAAAATCATTAAATCCAATTGGAGGTCTGGATTTACTAACATTACCACAGCTAGGAACAAATTTTCTTGGGCCACCTTTTATTCATTGGAATAAAAGTGAAGTAATTCACACATCACTGTGAAGCTAGGGAAGGATATGTTTAATATAACATGTCTACATAATCATATAGATGCTTTACTAGGATTGGTCTCATATTTTCCATAATTGATGGAAAACTTACTGTTGACTGCAGTGGGTTTAGAATTGAAATGAAACAGATTAGTCTGAAGACATCTTTTATAGTTTATAAGCCTTGAGAAAAGATAACAAATGCTTCCAGCATTAAAAAGAACCTAATGCACTTTTGTATTGCTGCTGTACAGCAGTAATGCTATGACTATTATGAGCAATGAGCAATTCAATTATCAAGAGTAACTACTACTGTAAACTACTCTGGAGGCAGTTTCACTGAAATGTTAAGTTCGAGTAAGCTTAAGTCTTATTGTGAGCATTTTGTTCTTAGCTGTATTGAAAGTCTATGAGATATGATGTTCAGCTGTAAAGCTCTCAATATATTTTCGGAATTCACACATACCCTAATATGTGAACTGCTTTGGGATTTTCAAAGTTTCATGTTAAATATCTGTCTTAAGTGAAGAAAATTTTTATGAATTTATGAATTTTTATGAATTTAAGTTCCACTTTGGAACTTAAATTTCCACTTAAATTGGTGATTTCAGATTTTGAAATATTGTCCAGTACTCTTTCTAGAATATTTTGAAATGAGAGTGCCCAATTGTCTTCCTAATATTCTGACAAAAATAGAATATATCCTGAATAATTTTGTGTTCAAAAAATTGAAAAAAAAATCCCAAAACCAGAAAGAGGCAGAAGAGGAGAGGAGTTAACCTTTCTTTCTTTAAATAAAAATGGAATGGGAAGATATAGGGGACTTTTATGATTCTATAATGGCCAAGATGTGTTACACTTTTGCTCACAAATCAAAGGATTGAACGCTGCAAAGGCTCCAGTATTGAAGAGAGCTGTTCAGGGCCAGCAAAATGTCAAACCCTTTTTTATAGGTTCAACAATATCCTTCTGTTTCTCATCTCTCTTACAGGCATTATACTAGTCATTCAAATCCCTGGGATGTCTAAGATACTGACTCTTATACAGCATCTGAAATACTGGGTCAACTGTGAATAAATGTAACAAAGAAAGGGGAAAAAAAAAGATGTAGAGTGAAAAAAAAAAAGAAAAAAGATAAAAGCTGTAATGGTTTGAGAATAAACCAGCTTTATATTGTGTCACAAAAATACCCCCCACACAATATCAACATATGGTCACTTTAATGAGGTCAGCCAAGCTTAGCAAAACAATGGGGTAGGAGATTTCTTTTGTAGGAAGAAATGTTATTATTGAAGCTTCCAAATGAACAGGAGAACAACAGGTTAGCTAAAATCCCACATTAGTCAAACTACATCTTAACTTTTCCTACTATTCAGAATTCCACTAAGTTCTGCTAGAGTCCTATTGACTTACAGAACTGGAACTAGGAAAGATAACTAGCTTTATTAAATATTAAGTGCAGTTACAAAATTGGGTCAGGATATTTTTATATTTTTCCATCTGTGTACCTTGAGAGTATCTCTCAGTATATTAAAAAGGAAATATCTCAGAACTTAATCAGAAGAACAAGTTTTGCAGAACTGGTTTTAAGTAGACGTTAGACATACTTCCCCCCGCCTCCAAAAAAAAAAGGCTAAATTTATTTTCCTTTTAGATTTTCTTTGAAACTTAAAAATATAACTCAATAAAGTTTGAAAAATCTCATATTTTTCATAGCACTGGATAAAAATATTTCAGTATATAGGTAATTAATGAAGAAATTTTTAAACTATTAAATATTGATCAAGATGGAAAAAAGTCTATGTATTAGTTTTTAAAAGATTATTTTGGCTGTTTATTAATTCTTAAGAGTGAAAAACAAGGAAAATATTTTAAAGAGTTTTGAAGTAGAAAGTTTTCTGCTGATTTTTTCTATATGTTGATTGCAAAAGATCTATAAAATGAGTTCAGTCAGGCATCTGATAAGTTTCTGGTTATAGGCAACTGTTAGTGATGAAGTTATCCATTCTCAATTTAAAATAACTTATGCTATAAATAAAAAAAAAAGGATGAGACCAAAACTTTCTATGTCATTTTCTTTTCCTGCATGTTAAAATATCTCCAAGGAGCTATTATTTTCTAGTTTACTTGGAACAGAATTACTTTTTCCTCTATGACTTCTGCCCTGTGTCAAGCTTGATCAAAGAACAGTTGACCATGGACCTTAAGCCATTAACCAAAATACGTCCTTAAAATATGAAATAAATGACAAAACTTTGAAAGGATATATTTATATATCTCTGCTTTGAAGGACAAGAGTTCTTTAAATTTACCTTTTGTTTTTAGGATGCTAACTCTCAAAGTCTCTTACTGTGTCTGCAAAGGATGATAGGAGTCTGTATATAAGGCAAGGGAAATCATGAAGGACGAAGATGGTAAGGCAATGCAGATACAAATCCAGTAAATCAGTATACCTTAGTCAAATGGATGGCACAACCACATCAAAACAAATTATATTAGGATTATAAAAGGAAACAAAACAGTGTTTCCTTGTTATTATTGTTTTAGGTGTTTTTCCTGCCTCTGCAGCTTGGATATTTCTCATGTAAAGCATATCTTAAACAACTCTTAACAAAAAATGGAAAAATCTCTGATTCATTCTTCACTGTAAGGTCATTAAGATCTTTTCTTTTATTGTAAGCAATGGCTTAAGGCCTTATGGTGAGAGAGAGTGTCATCCAAAGATAAAATTTTCACGATATATCTACTCAATCTTACATTTTCTCTTGCTCACAAAACTAGTCTTGGGTAGTGTGAATACTTCAGTGATTTAGAACTGAGTGACTGCATTTCTTCCTGAAACTATTATATAAATTATCAAATAAAAAGATTATAAAACAATTGCTAAATAAATGTTCGGTAAGACTTGCCATGGAATTTATGGTATCACTGTATATGTATGTACATATATGGCATTCATCCATATATTTTCATGTGTCTGTGTGTGCAAAAGTGTACATACGTATCTATATATTTATATGTGCTATGTATAGTGATTCTGTAGTTGTGAATAGACTGACAGATGAAATAATATATACCTCACTGAACTGGTTTGCTCTGTTACACTGGAAATTTAAAAATGCAGATATTAAGTCATGTTACTACCTAGATTTAATTAGTACTTTGGTGAACAGTGTAAGTAATGCTAGATGCATATATTTTCTATATACCTAAAGGTAGATGCATATACCTATATTCTTTGTGGGGGAATGTATGTTCTAATACTGATCCTCAGGCTGAAAAAGTATGTCAGAGAGAAAAGTTTTTTTTACCCTCCAACTCTAATCAGATCTGTGTGCTATTTCTTAGAATGTAGGTCATCTTGGCCAGTCCCTTCTAATGCAAATTAACTCTTTGTCTTTAGCAGTCAATTTTGTACCCAAGGTGAGATATAATAAAATAGCATGAGCCTTTTGGGGAATAAGATCAGCACTTACTAGTCAGCACTTAGCATACCAGCAATGTTATTCCAAAAGCAGAACTATCTTTTTTTTCTGTAACATTTTGATTATTTCAAGAATCAAAGATACAAAGCTAGACTTTACAGACAACCAATTCACAACCACATTTAAAAAACAAAGAAAAGAAAGCCCAGCATTTTCTGATTTTCATTCATGGATTGAAAAGTAAGTTAGACAGTGACTTAGAAGCTGAACTGTCACCCAAGCAGTTTATAGGAGGCAGATTTAATTGAAAGCTTACTTAAGACAGGAAAACAAACAAATAAACAAAAAAACAAGTTGAATGGCTTGAAACTTGGTGTAGAAAAGAGACCAAATACTGCAAAAAAACTGCCCTGATAGAATATAATGTAGCAGAGTAAGTGAAAATAGCCTCAGCTCTTGCTGTAAACTCACGGTCAATTATCATATAGGAAAAATTATCTCTATTGATGGCTAATAATTAATGTGTTGAATGTATCTCCTTCCAAATAAACTCTCTACACTCTTTTCACCAGTTGCACTTGCCTGTCAGGATAAGGCTGGGTAGGACAATTGTGATATTTCATCAATGTGTCTTCACAGGGGTCAGTCCTCGGTCCAGTCCTGTTCAATTTGTTCATCAGTGACCTGGATGAAGGCAAAGAGTGCTCCTTCAGCAAGTTTGCAGATGATACGAAGCTGGGAGGAGTAGCTGACACCCCAGAGGGCTGCGCTGCCA
>JAWLRI010000157.1:3332753-3346873 GCA_034781795.1 Crypturellus tataupa
AAGGAAGGAAGGAAGGAAGGAAGGAAGGAAGGAAGGAAGGAAGGAAGGAAGGAAGGAAGGAAGGAAGGAAGGGAGAATTTCATTTTTCATTATCTTTTTGGACTCTTCATTATCTTTATGGACCCAGAATAAGCATCGTTTAACATTTTATTTTAATGTCTCCTTAAGCCACCTTTTCCCTTTATATTTTCCATAACAATATCTCTGCCAATTTTTAAATTATATTTATTCTTTGAAAGAGTATGTTTACTTTGTCCTTCCTGTGCACCTACTCCTTCTACCATCTCTGATATGTAGAAGAAAATAAATTAGATGAAAATGAAAAAGGAATTTTTTTCAGCTGTTTACGGAATTAATTTCTCAATATTTTGGTGGGGAGGGAAATAACATTGCTCAGACCTCTGTAGTTTAAAATTATTGAATGAATTAATATATCTTTCCAAATCAGTAAGTTAAGTTCAGCTGTTTAATGAAATATATTACTTTTATTTCCCTGTATCTTTTCAGCAGTGCATCCTCCTACCCTTTGAACTTCCAAGTTTTCAGGAACATTCTCCATCACTGAGTATTTTTTTTTTTAAGAATTGTTGGAAATGCTAAAATTCAAATAAAAAACTCAATATTTCCAAAGGACTTTTTTCCCAATTTGAAGGGATATTTCCTATTGGAATTTACTAAAAATAATAACAGTAAAAGTAGTCGCTTGAAACTCATAGTCACAACACTATCCACAATACTAACTCATCTGATTATGATGTAACAAAATTAGAAGCAATTTTTAACGGAACTAAAATAAATGGACCTAAAGATGACCTAAAATTAATTTTACAAGGGCTGAAGATCCTTCAGTCAGATAAGATCAACTCATGACCAAAGCAATATGCACTAAAATGCCTAAAACATTACTTATGAGAAAGTTATGCCTTTTGTGACAAATTTGTTTGGGAAAAATCAGATGATCTAGTATTTATGCTTTCGATAATCTTGTCAAAATAAGAATTTAAATATCCCAGCTAGTCAGTAGTCTTCAGTTTATATTTTTAAACTTAGCAAAGATTTCTGATCTTTGCTAAAGGTTCTTAGCAAACCTTGATCTTAGCAAAGGTTTCAGACAAATGCTCTTATGTACCTTTTGAATAAGTTTAATTGAATTCTAAAATTTTAAAAGGCCCTGAAATAGAACAACAACACTTTTCCATGTTTGGTTAAAAAAAAAAAAAAAGTCATCATCTTGCTTAGTATATTAGTAAGAACATAAAATATTTTTATGGACTTTTCAGTCTGAAACTTATTTGAAATATATCTGTAAAGAGAAGGTTATAGGAAAATATCTTAAATTACATGAATATAAAAATCTTAAATTACACAAATATATTTTAAAATACCACTTTTGAAACAAACTCTATATCCATACAGTAGTCACTACTAAAGACTGTTGAAATCCTTTGCAGAAAAAAAAAGAGTCCTTTTGACTGTATCTTATACTTTAATTTTAAGACTAAAACAGCAGAACTTCCAGGCAAATTTTCTTAATATTTGTTTAAATATTTGTTTTGCCACTTTTAAAAAACATAGAAAATACAAGGTTTGTTTTGTTTGTTTTTAGGAAGGAATATAGCTATCATACAAAAAGTGATTTTTGATGTTGCTTTGAATTACTGCCATTAGAAAAGCATCGGAATTTTTAACCTCTAACCATATTTTCTAAACTTAGGAAGACTGTTTACTCGGCCTAAATAAATCATATTTTGATCTCAGTACACACTGTTATCAGTAATCAAAGCTTTGTGGGATTTCAAAACATACACTGAAGATAGGACCCGTTCACGTAGTAAGTTATCAATGAAATGTCTGGTTAGAATCACTAGAATGACTAGTTTGCCAGGACAGTGTGGGGATGAGGGCATGTGCTTGGCTGGGAGGGTATATCCTTCCTATATATATGTTTCTAGTCACAATTGCAAAGCAGTTAATTGTGACTTGTCCAGGAAAAAGAAGATTGCATTCTCTCAAGCTACTGCCCTTTTCAGAGATTCCATCTAACACCATTTTTGCTATAAGGGAACTCTATACCCCTTAAAGACATGTTTTATTGATCTGCTGCATTGTGCTGAGAAGGTGTGCAAGACCACAAAGTTCTGCAAAGACTAAGGTTTCATGAGATGCAGTGAAAAACAATGCTATATACCAAAGCCTTCATCCTCTCTTCTTCCATTTCGCACACTTACTTCAGGAATCGACAGAAGCAGCTGTTATATGCAGATATGGTAGTTCTCTGTCTTATAACACTTCATTCATATGCTTGTTGTATACAATAGTGCTAAGCGTGATGGTAGTCATTACTTACTCATTTGTAGGGTTGTAGTTATACTGCACCTTGTAATGTGCAGAGTGAACACAGGGACCAGGGCTGATTGGTAATAACATCTACTGCAATGTTTCCTTGCAAATCTGGCAAGGAATCATAGAAAATTTTTGGTTGGAAAAGATCTCTTGAGCAGTACTCCCCAGGGGTCAGTATTGGAGACAGTCTTCTTTAACATCTGTATCAAAAATCTGCATGAGGGGATTGAGCGCACTCTCAAGAAATTTCCAGAAGAGATCGAGCTGCGAGTTAGTGTAGATCTGCTTGAGGGTAGGAAGGCTCTACAGAGGCATCTGGACAGGATGGATCCATGGGCTGAGGCCACCGTATGAGGTTCAACAAGGCCAAGTGCCGGGTCTTGCACTTGGGTCACAACAACCACATGCAGTGGTTGGGCCCCACAGTTTGGGGCGGAGTGACTGGAGAGCTGCATGGCATAAAAGGATCTGGGGGTTTCGGTTGACAGCTGGCTGAACATGAGCCGGTCATGCACCCAGATGGCCAAGAAGGTCAACAGCATCCTGGTGTGATTCAGGAACAGAGTCACCAGTGGGATCAGGGAAGCGATTGTTCCCCTATACTCAGCACAGATGAGGATGCACCTCGAATACTGTGTTCAGTTTTGGGTCCCTCACTACAAGAAAAACATTGGGGTGCTGGAGCATGTCCAAAGAAGGACAGCAAAGCTGAAGAAGGGACTGGAGCACAAACCTTATGAGGAGCAGGTAAGGGAGTTGGGTTATTTAGTCTGGAGAAGAGGAAACTCAGGGGAGCCCTGAGGTTGTAATGAGGCAAAGGTTGATCTCTCCTCCAAAATAACTACCCACAGGACAAGGGGGTTTAGTTGTGCCAGGGAAGGTCCATGTTAGGTATTAGGAATAGTATCTGTGTGAAAGGGGTGGTCAAGCATTGGAACAAGCTGCGCAGGGAAGTGTGGAGTCACCATCCCTAGCATTGTTCATGAAACATGTAGATGAGGCACTTACAGACATGATTTAGTAGGCATGATGTTGAAGCTCTTTTCCAATCATAATGATTCTATGAGTCTATGATTCTATTTGAAATCCCTGATGATAGGAGGGCTATCTTTGAACTTCCTTTGTTGTATCATGGCCAGAGTGAAGAATTTTGACTTCAAATCAGGAGACCTTTTCTCTGAGTTGGGTACATCGCCAAGGTAAGTCTAGCTCCATCTTTTCTATACCAACTGTGTCTGCAGCCTGGTAATTTTAAACACAATTGCTTCTGCAAAGGCAAAGAGTGCCTTTGCATCATGACGGATAATTCTATCAATCACAGATGAAAGGAATAAGTCACAGGACTAATAGTTTCACTCTAAGAAATTTACAAAAATATATGTACGTTTGGGCAATTATCATCCACTACTAGCAAGAACACTAACAAACCACAACCACGTTAATATCTAGGAGCTATTAACATCCACAAAGTATCCTCCATATAATTCTGAGCAGATGTATGAACAAAATGTGTCACCAAAAGAAGGAAAGAAGCAAAAGGAAAAGTCTCTTTGTATGTAGGTCACAGGGCTGTAACCATCATTAGATGGTGACTTCTACTCTTTCAAAGGACTTTTGGCAGCCTCGATACCTACCTTAACACTAGCCTACCCTAACTCTATCCTAACCCTACTCTACCTACCCTAACCGTAAACCTAATCCCAAATCTACCCTACCCTACCAGTTCTAAGCCTACCCTACTCTACTGTACCTACTCTAACCCCTTAATCCCATCAGACCTAAACCTAACCTAACCCTCCCTTAAACTACCTCAATCTCCACTTTTGTTTCTACTCTGACATACGAACTAACTCCACCCTCTCTTCCACTCTGTCCTACCCCCTACACTCCACTCTTCCCTCTATTCTGCCCTCCCCTTCCCTGCTGCCTTGGATTGCCTCTACCAACCCTACCCTTCACCTTCTATGCTGCCTGCTCTACTTTCTGCTTTACCCTACCCTGCCCTTTGCCGTATCCTACTCATTTTGACCATCCTACCTTATCATATCCATTACCACACCACATCCCTCACCATATCAATTACTGCACCATACTCATCCCATCCCATCCCATACCCTCTGATTTGTTTTGATTTGTTTTCTGTTGTATGTCAATATATTAATACTTATTAGTTCTTTCATGGCTAATCCAGCTCTTAAAATGGGCAACCATCCCCCACCACAAAAACAAACAAAAACATTGCACAAGAATATTCTTCAAATGATTTCTTTTAAAAAAATGATATATACTATTGAGTTTTTCCCCCATAGTATTGTAAGGATATTTATCAAAGGTTTCTAACTGGAGAATGTGAAGGCTATTGAAGAAAAATCTCTCACTCAGAGAAAAGAATAGATATTTTAGTTTGTTTATTTGTTTTTCAGTGCACACAAACATATCAGAAAAGTTTAAGTTCACTCTGTCTGCAAATGATCATTGTGACAAATCCGGCCAAAGGATCCCTATCTATTCCAATATCTATTCCTGTAGGAAAAGGAGCATTTTATAGAGGAAAACAAAAAGAAAGCTTTTTCTTTTTCACTTGTTTGTTTAAATGTACTTTAGGTAATCCTTTACATTTAGTACAAGACATTTTGTATTAGATTATATCACTATGATTTTCATTAAGAACAGACATACATAAATTTACAATTACATTTTACCTTTCTGTTCCATTAATTAACAACAATTTCTATCTTATGTTCCAAAGGTGACTGATGTTTGATTTGATACTCAGTGTTTTCTTTTAACCCATGAACACCCCAATAATTTATTAAAAAAAAAATCACTTTTTGCAATAAGAAGATAAACATCATTGATTTGTCAATTAATAGTAAGATGCTTACAAGCCCAGGAGGGAAGTAACATTTTTATTCTATTATTCAAGAGAAAATTACCTAAGTACTGATTTTCACTTGACATTTCCATTCTCCTTTGCAAAGAGCTGTTATTGTTTCCTTCCCTTCTGACTGTCAGTTTAGAGCATTTAGAAATCTGTGGATAGTTTTACTACATTTCTTGCAGCTGACTGGGTGGCTTTAGAAGCTGTATGCATGCTGATACTAATAACAATATTAGTTTTCTCTAAAGCAAGCACTTCATGTAGTCACTGTGTCTAGCATGAAGTACCCTCATTTTCAGAATTACTTTCACTGTCAGGATTAGTGGCTTAAACTACTGTCTTATCACAAGGCCCATAATTTCCCCCATGGGTGGTAGAAACCCCTGATAGTGCTTGCTTTTCATACTGTCTGGCTGTTTTTCAGGGAAGAAACAGGTTATTGTTGAAAAGCCGAAAGCAATGGGTCTCTTTGTGTTCTGCCTGTTAGAAGCTTGTTTCTTCCTTTCCTCAAATGGTATTTTTGCTTGCAGATAACAAATTGTTTTTCTTGTTAATTTTAGTCTGTCTGGAAAATATCACGATGATTTGAGCAAGAAAGATGTACTTCTCTTTTACAAAGCCAAAGTCTACCTTTTCTTCCTGAAAAGGAAACAAAACCCTTTGAGAAAGATCTAGAGCCAGTAGCTCCTGGATCTGGAAGTTCAAAAGCAATAGATGCTCAAAAAGAACAATTTCCATCATTTCACAGAAAAAGAAATAAATCTGTGGAGTTGGTAAAGACAAGAACTAATAAAGAATAAAGTACCTAAGTAAGAGTCTGGCATGAGTGTGTCTAAGTGTATTTGCTGCACAAGTGTATTTGCTGCACATAATTAATAAGGAGGATACTTAGAAATGACACCTCCTATTTTGTCCTAGTTATTTGGAAGTCTGAAAATTCTCTGTATGTATACAAAAACATCTCAATTGTGACAAAATTAAGTATATTGGCATTTACTCTCAGATAATGGCCTCTTGCGATTCTCGCAAAATACCTAATACTATTTGAATCCCAAGTATTGTGGTTGGCACCATAAAATATTGCTTTTTTTTTTTCCTTTAAAATTGACATCAGACTTCTCTTCATGTGATATTCTAGTATTTGGGAAATCTTTTCAAAAAGTCAGAAAAATGTCTGATTCACCCCCAGCACCACCCACAGTCTTTGAGATATCAGTGTCCTGATGTTGTGGTATCCCTTACTGAGATGAAGTATGCAACTTCTCTCCTTGTTCTCTCCAGTCTGATAGCAGAGTCCATGGCAACCTGACAGTAAAAATCAGGACATTTTAATTTGCCCCATTTCTGCTTCATCATATCTAGATATGACAAAGGGTTTTGTGTAGTAATGTTGAATACTTGAAAAGAGGAAAGGCCTGTGCTGAGCAGATAGGAGGAGGAGGAGGTCCTGCAGCTGCACTGCTGCTTGGTGTGACCTCCTCCTCTCACTCTCTCTTCTCCACTTTAATCAGAATTTCCCATGCCAGTGTGCACACATGCACACGCACACACACTACACTCAGTATGCCCCTTTGTTTTGTTAACTGAGCATCTAGATTAGGCAACACATGGGAAATCTGGTTTGTTTTTCCTTTTAACACGATTGTTCTCAAAAGTACTGTTTTGCTTTTGAACCGTACTTCTGCTCCTTCCAGATTCACAAAATGCTTGCCACATGAAACAGCTTCTACACTATATTGTATATTAAAATTATTTTTCTGACTCGAGAAAAGCAGCTTATTTAGCAAAGTAAATTACTAACAGCCTGTATAATAGGAACAATAATTGTACACACATCTCAAATGAAAATAACACAAAAAAAGTTTAATCACAGGGTAACAGAGATGAGAAACATTGCTTCTTTGAAAAATTGGTTCTCGTGCTGCCCATTTTTCAATTTTTGTGTTTTGTAGAATGCCAATGTGCAATCAAAGATAGTAGCAAAGAGGTATTATGATATTCTGAGCCACAGTCACATGCATGCTTGAAAACTAGTAGTAGTTGAGGGACATATTTTATCTAAATCCTTAAAGAACAGCTGTGGAATGGAGTCCCACAACACACCATTCATGGTCAATTGTGTTTTCCTTCCCTGTAGTAAACATTACAGAGACAAAGCTGATGTGAGTTGGCACAAATCCTTGGCACATATACACTGATGCTTCAAAGTCTATTTTTTTTGGAACATATTTTAATTGAGTGAGTAGAGATACATTAATGTTTGGCATCCTTTCCTTCTCCTGGCTGTTTTTCAGATGACAATGGCCATCGTTTGATGGCACAGTCACTCAGGACTCTCTCTGACTGGCAGAAGTGTCAGAAAAATATGTGCAGACCTGGGACACTGGAGAAATATTGTGTGAAAGATTTCCTTTAAAAAGACATCATGTCTTGTATAGCTGCTTACAGGGAACGCTGATATTAACCTTGCCCTCTCTCATTCCCCCTTTTCCCTCTCCACTACTGCATACATTTTACTTACGTGATTCTTTCTTTGCCTGTCATACTCTAGTACTTACATTGTCACCATCACAAGCATAATCATCCTCTAGAATATGCAGAAAATATATTCAAAATCAATACTGAAAAACAACTGGGAGGATAGAAAATGCATCATTGTCTACAGGATACCCTCGCCCTTACTCCTGCGCACTATAATAATCCTGTGCACACTTTACCACATACATTATTACATATTTTATGGTTTAGATCAAAACTTGGACCTGCCAAGTTACTATTTCACTTTCATTAACACACTCAAAGACTAAATCCATGGTCCACGTCGATGTTAGATATTTTTCATCTACTTGTTCTTTTATTCCATTTATTTTGTATATTTAATCCTTATTTCTGTGAAGAAGTGATAGTAATGGTGATGTTCTTTCAGTGCAGAGAGGGAAACAAAACATATTTACCCTCTCTGCAGGGAGCTGAAAAGAACATAACTGTTGTATTGGTTTTGTTTTAATCTTCTGCCCAAGGGCACATTCTAATTCTTCTGGGAAAGAACCACTTAAATGGACTACAAACACAGTATGTCCTTAGCACAATGATTTTTTTTCCTACTATAAGAATTTGCAGTTTTCTCTGTTCATTGGTGAGCTACTTCTTACAGTATATTCCATTCATTTCTTGGTGGAGAAGGTTGATCCCTGTCCTTCCTTTCACTTTACTCATCCAAGAAAACACACAGTTTTATCATGAGTTATTCTGCAATTAGAACTGTAACAGAGAAATAAAATGGTTTGCCCTATTGGCTGTAGTTGAAGTGCATCACCTATTGAAAACAACATTATATTATTGCCTTCTATTAGCATTCATGAAAATCGACACAGTGGTTGAAGATACTCCTTCTTTGAAGACATATATAAATTAGCTACTACCAGATATGATGGAGACTGTGAAGAAAGACATGAGAAGTAACAATAATGTCCCGTGTTCCCTCTTTTGGATACAGAAGTAACTGTATGGTCTGTGGTACTACACGGACAAATTAACTGCCAAGGCAGTGATTAGAAGGAGGCAGAGGAAAGGGCATGATACATCATGGAGTTTTGCCTGGTAGTCACATGATTTTGCGGGAAAAGAATGGAGAAAATTGCATGTTGTAAATTTCACAGCAAACATTAGGAATAACATTAATATTGTGGAAGGTTTCCTTTTTCCAGAGATATTAAGGGTTTTTTTTTGTGGTGAAGATATACATCAGAAAAAACACAGCAAGCAGACATATCTGTTAAACTTGACCTACAACTATGTCTTCCCTTCATTTTGGCATACACTTGGTTCTGTACAGCCAAGTTTAACACACACAACCAAATGTGTACAAGTGAGTATTTAATCTGATTTCATTTTTAAGACCGCTAAGTTTTTCCTCACCTTTTTAATAGTCCCACTGAGGGAACCGTGTCTGAGTTTTACTCCATGCACTCTACATATTACAGGATATTATCCGTTAGGAGCATTTCACTCTTCTCCTTCTCATTTAATGTTGAAATATGCCAGTGTGAAGATGATGCATTTATCACTGTTGACACTGTTCATTATATAACGGTTAAGATAGCCACACTGAATGCTTAAGCCTTCTGACAACTCATCAAAATTGTTGAGACAGCTTATAGGGTAGGAAACTCTCCAACATGAGCTAAACGTGGCTGATTCTAATCAAGTATACACAAAACATGATATCAAGATATTATTTTCTCTGTAGTCGTGTCAGTAACCTTGTTATAAGTAAATATACATATGTATGTATATACATTTTTTTTTTCTTACATTAAATCCTTTAATTTGCTCATATTCAACAACCAAGAAAATCACTTGGCAAATAATTGCCTCAGTGTCTTTCTTATTTGTCACCATGTGCCTGGATAGATGTTATAAAAATATTGGTTGATTTTTTTTTCCTCTATTGTATGTTTTAGATCACTGTACAGAAAAAGAAGGTATTTCTTTTCACAATTATTAACAATATTTTTCTCTTAGGGTCTGAGATACTGACAGGAAAATCCCAGATGTCATGAACTACATTATGCCCAAAATACATGTAGAAAAGCAGTTACACTTTGCCAAGGTTTTTGATTTCTTTAGTCCAGCTGGAGTCTATAGAGTTTGTCTGCCACCTAATATATCACTAAAATATAATTGCAGTTGTTCTCTTTATGAAATTTTATAAAGTGGCAGTGTGAGAAGATTTTTTTTAGTGCAGTCTCTAAACATACAAGAAGACAGGCTATTAATTTCTCTCCCCCCATCTTGCCCTTTAGAAACACTATTTTAGGAATCAGCAATTCAGACAGATATATTTCAAATCAAGATTTCATCACACAGCTGATGCTAAGCCTGCTGCAGTCCCTGAAATTGTTCCCGCAGACCCCAGTGCTTCTCAGATTAGGACCCACATGTCTCTGATTTTACTGGGTTTAGGAAAACTGATTTACCCAAACGTCAAAATATTTGTCTGGATTGTGTGTCCTCTGTGGAAGACTCCGGCCCCATCAGGAAAACTCACAGTTTGAAGAACACAACAGTAAATCACCCCACCAGAACTGAAACATTATGTTACGTTATTGAACAGTGTGATTTTTTTGCACTGTCTGAACAGAAAGTGCTTTCAGTGATTTTCAAACTCAATTGCCATAGTACTTATTATGACACACCATCCTTCTTATAAATATCACTAAACATTTTACTAAAAGAGTTTATCATAAGTCACACTTGTACAGTGTGATAGGTTTGTGCTAGTGTGGAGGGGTGTCTGAGGAAGAACACACTCCTGACTGCTTATAGCTCAACATTATTCCTGCATCCATCTTACTAGTAGAGTCTATGAAATCCTCACTGATATGTGAGGATTTAATTTGGAAATATATTTTCAAAAGGTCCAGAAGATCACCAAAAGTGTATGCCATCAGTCTGTCACTTGGAAGATACATTTTCATTCTCTGAGACAGTAAATAAAATGCACTAAATAAAAAGCAGCTTTCTGATGCATTTCTCAGGCAGTTGGGAAAAATTTCCTTTCTTTCCCTGGAAGATTTCAAAAACAAGTTATTCGTTTCTTCCATATGGTGGTACCATCAAGGGCTGACAACTGAGAATTTATGGCAAAAGGCAAAAACTTCCTGGCTTTTAGCATTGCTGAACACTCACCAAAGAGCACTGCAGTGAGGACTTCTCCCCTGCTAATCACATGATTATGCAGTCAGGGTACAGAAAGTGTGCCAGAGGACTCCAGCTACTGAAAGCATGTTTTAAATTTCAAATAACAAGTTACTGAACTCAGTAGTTCATCAGCAATTCCTTGGCTGAGTTCTGTTACTGTTGGGTGCTGTTGTTTGTTTAACAATTTGACAGATATTGATGACTAACTAACAAGCCTGCTTACAGCACCCATGGGGAGAGAAGCCTGAATCACTGTGGTTGGTAGAGATAAACTTTTGATGGGGGAATTAGAGAGGGCCTTTAGGAGTCATAATCTGTTGTGAGCTCTGGCAGCGCTGGCCCTATGTATTAGCACCACGCACTGGAGTCATGTTCTGAGAGACAAGAGGGCAGATGTGAAAATTCATCTTGTAGGAATGAATAGGCTTTCTCCCTGCCAATTTTGTATTCTTATTTCTCTTTTTGTTTCTTGACAGGTTGAACATGGGAAGCACAGGATACAGTCACAGAATGGCAGTGGAGATTCACAGAACTTACAGATGTTAAACAATAGGAATTATCAAGATACTGTTTCTTCTTTCCTGGCAATAGTTCACATTACTTTCTACCTAGGCAGAGGAAAGCACAGTTCAGGAGCACAAAACTCACAGAAGTCTAAGGATTTAGAGGAACTGAGTTTCCGTACCATATCTTCCTCTCTCCCTCTCTTTCTCTCTCTTTCTTTCTCTCTCTCTCTCTCTTTTTTTTTTTTTTTTTTTAATAAAATTAGTCATAGAATAATTATAGTTGGAAAAGATATTCAAAATAATCCAAAAAAATTCAATCCAAATGTAATTCCCTCAACACCATGCTCATCCATTCTTAGTCTTCAGAATCTTCTAGGAATCATTAGGTGAAGTTTGGCTACTAAGCATCATGTTAAAATAGAGAAAGATAGTTGTTGCAGAACCTTTCTTGCTTGGCAGACATTAGCACCAAAATGTTCATTATCATTATCTTTCAGCAAAAATATAAATTCTAGATACTAGTATTTCCTTGGTGGTGGAGTAAATGGTAATTCGTGGGAGAGAAACAGTTTTGGCTACACATTTATTATATTAAATTATGAAAAACAAATTATTTTTTTAAAATATATATTTTAGGTTATTGAAAATAGAAAACCTCAAAACACTAGGGTGGATATTTCAAAATTTTTTATTCCTTGTTGCAGGTATTAAAACCACGTTAATTCCTCTTTAATTTTGAAAAAAAAAAATGTTTCTATAAAGTGGAAAAGGAAAACTTCAGTTTTCCCAAAATTCTAGCCCTCAATAGTCCATCTATGGTTTCCTTGTAAGTTCAACACAAGGTATGCTCAATGAGAACAAAATGTTATCCAGTTTTCTGAAGCATGGTAGATGGTAGTGTCCAAAATCATAGCTTCTATCACTCAGGATATGAAAATAATGTTAAAATGCCTGTTTTCTTGCTATCATCTTTATATAAATATGTTGAGAATGTAACAATAAAAGAACTACATTCAGACTTGTGTGATGTGGCATTTTTGATGGCCACTGATTTTTTTTTAATTGCAGTACATTAGGGCAATTACTGTATGCTGACAACAAAAATTAACCTTTATGTTGTAATAAAGCTTTCTTTGATTAAAAGTGACACTGTATGTGTGATAGAGTAACCTCATAAAAGTATTGAACTTAGTGAAAGTGATAGTATGCCTTTAAATCTACCTCAAAATCCTCTGTGCAAGATACTGCTTTATTTAATTTTGTTCTTCTATTTTAAGTTCCACATTTGAGACAGAATAATCTTATCTTTATGAAGCTAGTTTGCTCTTCTCACTTTAACAATCAAGGATCCTTGATGTCTGGCTTTACATATCATCTCAGGGGAGTGCAGCGGTGCTTGTGAAAACCCTTATCTGGAAACGACAGAGCATTTAGTTTGCCTCTATCCCATCCAATCTCAGAATTATGCTTTTAAGGGCTGTCATTGAGCATCTAATTGAAGAATTAACTGACTCAGATTTGCTACATCATTGCATCAAGAAAAAGCAATAATGAGAAAATATTTTATCAAAAAGAACATTTGCAAATCCTAGCTAAACCATTTATTGTTCTAAAATAAACACTGGTTGCATCTCTATATTCCATAGCCCAAGAAGAAAATATCTGCAGTTTTTCTTTTGATTCCCAGGAGAACCATCCTGAGAATTATGAGTATTTACAGTGGTGTTGGACAGTGTTCCCTTTATCCTGATACAGAGGGAACAAGTAGACAACGACCCAATAATGTGACACAGTGAGAATGTGAGTAGATGAGATAAACCCATCAGCATGGCAAAATCACACACCAGGCTAGAAGAAATCTTGTCAGTACTTTTTCCTATCTGTGCCAGAACTCATCTGAACAGACTGTGTTGGTAGTGCAGAAATTAACAGTGGAAAAAATATGTCCCCTGCTTCCCATGAAAATATCTTTACTATATGGCTATGAATAAAAACTTGATAAACAACAAAGAGATCAGAATCAAACTAGTGTCTTCCAAATGCTTGTGATCATCTGCAGAAATTACTAATGATGAAGCATATAGAATAAAACTCAGTAAATATACTTTGCTATGTTTGTAAGTTGCATGTGTGAGGTGATATGAGGAAGAGAATAAAAGAGAGAACAAAAGTGTAGCAAAAGACTTCTAAATTATATATGGAAGTACATACTATGAGTAAATGGAATATCTGGGAAATTGAAATAATATTACAAAAATAAAAAAGAAAATGAAAGAAAAAGAATGTCCCATATTTCTTTTACAATTTTAGCATCAGAAAACATGTCCTTATGGAAAGGTGAAAGATACAAGGACTAATTTGACTGAAAATGATCTTTATTTCTTGTCGTCTTCAGATTTCTTTTTCATTTTATCTGCGCTGAACCATGGATATCACATATGGTTTATAAGACCAGTGATGTTCTAGTATACTGAAAAAAAATAAATAATATGTTTAAATGCTCATATAGATGTATTTTATTTCACAAATCCTATTTAGTAATGCCTTTTACAGCCTTCATAACTCCAAGACTGAAAAGAGCTTCCCTAAAGGCAATGAGAAAACCAGGAGTGCCTGTTGCCTCGCAGCAACATTTATCCCGGCAGACCAAGTTAGCACGTGTGCCACCGCCCAGCACCCCGGGTCAT
>JAWLRI010000157.1:3350966-3363223 GCA_034781795.1 Crypturellus tataupa
CTTTGCTCAGACAAAATGGGTTATTACATCTTTAAACTCCTTTTCACACCATTATGACTTTCTTAATGGTCTCTTTTTTTCCATTAAGATTTTTCTGCACTGGCTTCTTTAATGAATGGGGAAATTTAATTGAATCTCTTTCAAACACCTTTTATTTGTGTGCAAGTATATTAAAATGAGATAATGACAGGAAGTCTGGATTTTGTGTTTGTATGGCAAAATAAAAATTCATAATAAAATAACAATAAGAGATGGCTTTTTTTTATCTTGAGTGGAGGTAAATACTGCATAATAATAGATCAGGGTGTAAAACAGAGAATATAAAATATTCAGGCTTTCTGCTCTCATCTCAGAGGATAACACTGCAGCAGCCTTTCAGTTGTGGGAATAACTTTTGTGGGAAATAGGAAGACTTCCACGACACAGTCAAAATCTCATGGCATGTTAGTCATTCTCCTGCTACTTCGTATGGATGGTCTACATGAAGGTTCAGTAGATAGTCTTGAGTGAGTTTTGTCTCTGTTCAAAGAAAATGACTTTTGGATATATGTACGTATCAGTTAAATTTGCTTAACATCTCAAGTGGCTTATCCATCACATCAAAGCGGCGTTTCCTGCCCACCAAATTAATTGGTACATGAGTCCTTCAACGTAGTAAATGACAGCAGCTTTTCTCAATGGAATAAGTGCCAGAACATTTCAATGTGAGCAAAAACATGTTCATTCTAACTTGTTTATTGGAAATGAATGAAACAGTATATTTGAACTCCCATGAAAAGCACCATCAGCAGATTAAGACAGACAAGTAAGGTGAAAATTTTTCATCTAAATAGTTTTTTAAAAAGGAAAATATTGGACAATGTTAAATGTTGTTATACCATGTGAGTATACAGTCTGAAGTCATGAGGGTATAATATGCTGAAGTATATTCTATATAACACCTAAATTTCTTCTTTTTTACAACATTATATTGGGTGGTTTTAGAGTAAAGCAAAATTTTGGGTTTCTTATGGCATATAGAAAAGGATAACCAGTGAATAATTGGATATACCAAGTACAGAACACATCTACAGTTTTATAAGATGTCTGGTTCTATGGGGCGTTTTTGCAAGCCACCACAAAAAAAAAAAAATCATATTGCTGCTGCTTCTTATCTTCATTACAGAGATGATAATGTCAGATGTTGTGAGATTTTCTGATTGTATTAAGCTGAATCACCTATACTCTGCTATGAATATGTTCTACCCTGATAAACTTTTATGACAAAGATATATAAAGTAATGCTCCCACATAAATCATTTATACCAGATAACAAACTGTTTTTCTTCCTTAGATCATGCTCTGGACTTTTGAAGTATAAAACTCATACACTTACACAAATATGTACACATATCTTGAACACTTATTTGGAAAAGAATACAAAACTTTGAAGATTTGAGGGTTGAAAAAAATACAAAAATACAAAAAAATACAATACAATACAAAAAAATACAAAATACAATCCCTTATGCCTAGTCCTTTCAGATAAATACACGATTTACTTCTCATACAGATAAATACTCCCCAGAGCCTGACTTTCAAATGTCAGGCTATATGGATGCTCGATCATCCGCTTGGTTAACCAACTGAATTTTGCATCCATATACAGAGCCTATGTTGATTTTAAACGCTGTTGTTACTGTTATTTCTCTACAGGTTTCATTCTGTGTGGAGTATATGTCTTGAGAAGTACAAGTCACTTGAGCTAGGAAAGAGTCACTATTTGGTCTTTTCCAATTAAATTTTCTATAATATATCCTGTTGATCTTAGAAAAAGATGTTCCTGTTTTTTTAAAATTTTCTTATTTTTTTATAAAGTATTTTGTTTTGTGGACTACATCCTTAAATACCTCTTCTCCAGAAGCAAGACCCCATGATGAAACAACTCAGCATTTTACACGTCTTCAAGCACAACATTTCTATTATGCTCCTTACAACAAGTTATCCAGCTGAAGAGTCTTTCCAAATAATGTATGAAATTAATGTCATCATTTGCATATTTGAATATGAAAAGATATTAATTTGACACAGTTCAGAATGGTAAAGAGTTATTGTAAAGTCTTATTTTCATTTTGTTGTTATTCCAGTATTTTTCCTTTTCAGGTTATTGGACAATCTTTGGAGAAGAAATCTGCCCCAAACTTTGGAAAAGAAAGTTTAAATTAATACCAGCCTGAACTAATAAACCCAGATTGTGCTCAAACCAAATTTATACTTCTGTATCGTGCAGTGCTATGTCTATTCAGTCATTGGTAGACTCCTTCCCAAAAACTTTTCAACATGCTCGGACAGGTAGTGTTTCCAGGATTAGTTTGTGCTAATGTGTGGACACCTACGGTATGCACCATGACCAGTGAAAAATATGTGATCACAAGCCTTTTTATGTAACCTCAATAGGTTTAAAGGTTTGCTGTCATGGAATGCATAGAAGCTAATAATGCTTGTGTTACTAATGATTGTTGTTAAATTGTTGTCAATACTTTGGTTGAGGAAAAATTATGATGGAAACAATGTTTGAACCACAATACTTTGAATGTTCTTGTAATACAATATATACTACATTTGATTTTACAAGTATGTCATTCTAGAATGTCTTTTAAAAATATATTTTATATTTTCTCTTATTATCTGTATTTTTAACTTATATCTTTATATTTTAATACAAAGATTTCCAAAGGAAAGGCGGATCCAAACCATGCTTTCTAACATCATTTCTTAGCTCTGGAATAATTAGCTCTGTCTGTTGTTTGTGTATTGACTAACATTCACTTGATCACATTTCTGTTCTGAGATTTAATGTAGTGAATGTACATTCATAAATTCCCATTCCCTAAACTACTTAATAGACATTCTTTGAAAGACAAGAGAGCAGAGGAAATGACTAATGTAGTCATCTTGCACTAGGAACATTGCTATGAAATTGATTCAAAAGTTAGCTTATATGTAAGCAGTTTGTAATCCCCATGCATTAATAACTGCCAGGCTAGTCAACATAACGTGATATTCAGAACTACATGACATCAACAGAGCACACAGTCAAGAATAGAAGAAAGGCAAGAGAGGGGAAAAAAAAAAAACCTTCCTATATTGTTTTATATTGAGATAATGCAATTTGGCTGATAGTTGTACCATATTGTCACACAGGAAAATATTCTCTCCAATATCTGAAAAAAAGCTAAAATGCAGTATAAAAGGCATTCCACCCACTGAAACTAATTTAAAGGAGATCAGTTTAGGGAGATCAAATTACTAACAAAATGGCCTTAATGTGAGGAAGTTTCTGTTTTGTCTGGGAAGGAAAATTGTTTATGACTTCTTTTAGGCTCCTTCCGAAGAGGTGCTGATCACAAGTTCAATGCCATAAGAATAGAAGAGGGGTCAGTTCTCCTTTAGGAATACAGGCGTTATTATATACTAACTCCAACTGAGATCTCTCTCTCACTGAGAAAAAGACAACTGAGGAAGTACTTTAGGGTATCTAGAAAGAAAGAAAAACATATGGCTCATAATGACAACTATTTTCCATTGGAAGTTTCAGAACCAGAAACCAGGATTTCTTTCACTTACTGATGAGCAGAAAAGCTGAGGAATTCAATCATAGACTTGAAAGAGATCAGAAGAAGGACATTTAGGTCTGGTGGTGGTATAGAAGCACTGGAAATGCAGAAATGGTGACCTGAGCAGCCAGTCTCTTCCTGAAGAAAGGAAAATAAAGTAGCTATAATTTATAGATTTTACCCCATGTTTTCTGCTTTGGGGAAAAAAATAATTGAGTATTCCAAAGGCACAAGTGTCAATTATGAAGAGTGTGCTCTAAGAGTGAATTTGATTTTTCCTTCCAAAAACTATAATGGTAACATATTTATTTTGCTTTATCCTTATATCTAAGAGCAGAACAGAAGAACTGTAAGACATATTGAGCAGGATCTCCTTTTAAGAAAGAATAGGACAGTGAAAAGTGTTTCTTATAACTAATTTATAAGTTCATATTTGTCCATTCAACATTCTTCAAAATCCTAGCTATTACAGGGCACCCATCAAAAATTGGCTACTTTTGCATAAAAGACAGCTGATGTTATTATCTTAGTAGTAGTATTGATAATAAACTTGAAGCTGTCTAGTTGAATCTGTATACTCTGAAACAGCTTTTAGAGACATCTCTCTATTTTCGATTTGCTACAAAGAGAACCAAGAGCAAGTTTGTTCATGACACATCTGACTAAGATTAGATGGCTAAAAATGACGTGAAAAAATGATGTAAAAATAAAAGCTTTTACCAAAATTTTCAAAAGCAACTAGTGAATTGAAATATTTTTGCTTTCTATATGTACCTGTTAATTCTTAATCAGAGGTTTGATTTTAAGGCTGAAATGTCAACATGGCTTTTATAAAGTATCATTCCATTAATATGTCTGAAGTACAGTACTCAAGAATAGAGGTACTGTAAAATGACTAGTCCCATTAAGAGAAAAAAAATATTATTCAGCATTCTCTTTGGTTACTATTACTTTGTTTTCTTTTTCATTTCTTTTCTTATTGGTATCTAGATCAACCAATGAAGTCCTCTTTGTTTGGCTTGGGATGAGAGGAGGAGTGGAAATGCAAACATTTTTTCAATTCTGAACGAAGAAATCTTGTGACTTGAAAAGATTACTGAGCATTGCAACTGTAGGACTTGTTTGACACTTCAACCAAATTTCAAAACTTTCACAAATAAAAATGAGTGGCCATCCCACCACACCCCATACCATCTTTTTTTGCAGATCGGTTGATTTTGATGGTACATCTTCCTGATAGGTATGTGTTTTTTGCTCCAGTCCTGTTCTGGAGGCATAATATTTTCTCTCCAGGCTGGACTTGAACTTCCTCCTTCTGCTTTTGGTTTGCAGACACTCAGGGCTGCCTCAGTACAGGACAGATGGTTGGCTACAGATCCAGATGATGACTCCTAAATATAAAGATCCTGGACTATGCACTCACCTTTAATGCTAACGAATGAGCTATTCAGGTGGCCCCTTTTTATCTACCAGTTTTGGGTAAGTCAGTCAGTTGGCAGCACATCCATATACTTAAGGTTGAGGAAATTGGGAAGCTCAGTTGAAAAAAAAACAACAGTACAACCCCAGAGACATGACGAAACTCTATTTAGCCAAGTTTCATTCAGCTACACTGGAATGGGTTATTTAGCAATATTTGCATCTTTTTTGTTCTCTTAATTAGGAATTCAGATCTCAAATCTACATTAAGACTGTTCCCAGTTTAAGATGATTTCCCTTTTTTGACTTCTTTTGTTGCATATCAACCTATTTTTTTTTTTTTTAGGAGTGGAGGGTAGGGAGAGGAGGCCCTTCGGCTTCTTCAGAAAGTCCTCTGCAGCTTCATCCACTTACAGAAAAATCTCTATTCTTTAAATGATGATTTATTCTAGAGGACTTGGTGAAGATGTATGATTACATCTTCTGCTGATGTTAGGTTAGTAGCAGGCTTATTTTGTTGCACTGGAGTCCTCACTGTAATATCTATACTTATAACTATTATGGTTATGCTGTTCCCTATTCAGTTTTGTACTGCTCAGAAAGAGGTAGCCTATCTTCAGATACAGTTTTTAAACTCATACTTTCTTGTCATGAAGCATGTTGGAGGTCTAGCTTCGAATCCTTAAGTAATAAAAAAAATTAAACTCTGGGCTAGCCCTATGCATTGGGTTGTTTTGATTCCTCCAGTATTAATGATATTTTATTTTCTGCAAAATACTTAATGGATTTTATAGATTTATAAAACAAATATCTTTTTTTGGATAAATTTTCTGAAAAAAATATTTAGGGTGAATGATTTGATAGTTCTATGCTTCACAAAGCAATTAAATAGTAACACATCTCTCTTACATAGAAATATTTCAGTGATATATTTGTTCATAGTCATATGATATGAACATATTTGCATGATGTCCAGACACTTTGGTGTAGTAAATAGCCACTTATGTATAGGTAGATTTCACAGTTTGAAATTTTTCAACAAAACAGAGATTGATTCATTTTGATTCTGTTATTATTATTGTTTGTGCTTTATTTGTCCATATATAATGATGGTCTGTGGAATGACTGATTTTGTTTTTAAATTACTAGCCTAGAAGGAATATTAAAATTCATTTTCAAATAAAGTTTGTTTTGTTTTGTACAGCATGATCTACCATTACTTATAAATTTACAGAGTTGCTCAATCACATCTTTCTTGTTAAGTAGTGATTTATGTTAAGATTAAAGTTAGTTTTTAAAAGATGTTTATCACATGAAGCTCAGTACCTAACAGTAAAAAGATAGTTTCATGAAAATCATCATTCTCCTGGAAACCACAGTTTCCTTCTACAGACCCTTGAATTTTGACATTCCTTTGACACACATTTTAAAAAGTCACATCTTAAATATACATACCAGTGTAGCACACTCTCAATCTCAAAGAAAACTGAATAGATTCTGGTGCACATTTGATGGAATTTTGTTACATTCCCATGTGCAGCAGAGAACATGCTAAAGAGAGAAAGTCATTTAAAAGTCATAAGGCAAATTTTTCAACTGATTAATTAATTTTTTGCCCTAATTACAATTTCTTCTCATATACACACAATATTTCTTAATTATGTTTAATTTTTATGTCTTCAGACCTTTTCTATCAGATCTTATACCAGCAGATGTATTAAAAATAAAAACCAGGCATGCTAACTCTCATCTTTACATTGGAATAGATAATTATACTGCTGTATGAAGTAAATAACGTACAGTGAAAATGCAGGAAGATATTGGTGATTTTAGTGAAAAAGATTTAGTATAGCATTGATATTGAGAAACACATACTGGAAATTCAGAAGGTTAGTGTAGGCACTGTATTAGTTGAAAGGTCAACCTTTTTAATTTTTTTCCTATCTGAGAGCCATCAGTATTACTCTCGTAGTGTCATATATAGAAAATAGAGTTACCAAAGTACAAGAAAACAAGAGCAGCTCTCAAAACAAATGCTCATCATGCCCCTTCGTTATATATATTTAGTTACGTCATTCCACATAATTTCATAGTTGCATTCAGTTATTGCTGTATATTTTTTAAAAAGACATTTGTGACATGTCTTGGCCTTTAGGGACTATGTAGAGTACAAGAATGCTTGACCATAATGTGTGCTGCTTTATTTCTGTAGAAGACAAGTGAAAGCAGTGCTACCAGTTCAGACACAGATGACCTTTACCATGGATTACTATGAAGCAAAATTGTCTTTAAATCATTTAAACTTTAGATTTTGTTGTACATGAACTACCCTCTTGAGGAAGTCTGTGGCTTAAATGTCGGGTCTACCCTCTGGTACAAACCTTTTCTGGAAATAAGAAATAAAAATATATCCAGAACATTATTTTTTAATGAGTTTTCTTCCTCACTTATTATACTCTGGAATTTCCTCATTTTTAACTTCCTCTTGTACTAGAAAAAATTATCATGTAAATATCTCCACTGCCTAGATACCAGGTGACTGTTAGATTTTTAGTGGTTAGTTTACATTTTTCAGTAATTTGTTTAATATAGGACCTGCTTGCCTGAAAATCCATGATTTCAAACCAGTGGCAAACTACAATTACATATACATACAGATGCATAGTTTTAAGTGTATCAAGTAGACAGTGATTGAAGTGATTGTAACACCAATGAATAATAATTCAGTGTTCGCGGTTTATTAAAAGAAAACAAACAAAAGCTATAATATCAGACACTGCTTTATAGTGGAGTACATAAATAATCATTTAATTAATTTTCATGCATTTTAATTATTACTTGCAAATGTCAGATAATGGTAGGCCAATTACCTGGTATTTCTTTCTTCTTCATTTAAGTCTATCTAATTTAAATTGTATGTAATTAGATGTCTCACTTAATATAATATAACTAAGTGGTAAGCATGCAGCAAAATTTCTTTGGCTACTCTGCAGAGTCTTATCCAAATTTGTGAATTCCCTATGATTTTTACAATTTTTTGACAGACTCCTTACTACTTGTAAACCTTTGCTAAATAGTGGCAATGTACTTAGATGACAGTTCCGCTAAACATATTTTATTTGAGCATGCTGGATGTTTATGTCAGACACAGTGCTACCTGGAGCACTTGGATTATTACAGGTTAAATCTTCATCCTTGAAAATATGCAGCAAAAGTGAAAAATAAGTCACTGTATGAGGGGAGCAAGGGATTAAATCTTTTGACATTTTTGTCTGGGCGAAGCTCCCCCTTTCTATCCTTGCACACTGACTACAGAAAATGTTGCCTGCTAAGCTCGCTTTGTCTAACTAGGCTTTAGCCATGATGAAATACATCTATGTAATCTGTACAATACAAAGCTAGAGGCAGATAGAAGTGAGTTGGAGTACAGAGTTGAATGGAGCCCTGATTTAAAATGTAAAGAGAGAGTAGAATATTTTATTCATAATTAAAAGCAAAATTGGTTTTCATTCCTCATTTCAAAGTTTTAGTTGGATATTGTCAATTTATTTAAAAGACTCTTATTACAAAAATGCCCAGTAAAAAGGGTGATGAGATATTTATGTATGTTGTACAATGATGAAATAGAAAGTCAACCACACTGAAGGCTATCATCCACTTGTATTTCAAATTATGATGATTTCAAAATTAAAAGGAATGCATAGTAGTCATATTTAAACTAAAATATTCTATGTATTATCCCTACCATGGCAAGAGAGGACAATAGTCTACCATCAAGTGATAGAAAATTTGTACTTCAAACTTCAAGATTTATTACTGAAGCAGTGGGATTGATTGTGATTGCAAATAATTATTTTAGCACCGTAAACTACAGATAAAAGTACTTTTCTGAACCAGGTAGGGCTCTCGGTGTGTATCAAATATCGAAATAAAATTTCATATAACTCTAAATTATGGAAGTAGTAGCTCCTGCAAATATAAAATTGGATTTTTTTAAAGCATCATAGTGGCTCTATTGTATATTTTACATATTAAACTTATGTACAAGTGTACATATATTTTATATATATATAAAAGTAAAGAAAATCAAAATCAGAGGGCTTTCAAAGTGCTTTTGAGTTAATTTTCTACAAGTATGAGAAATGGTGATATTTTATTTCTATAAAGTAGTTATTTAATGGAAGTTGTTTGATTTGAGGAAATTATTTCTGGAAGCATAGTCAGAAATTGTAAAATTTTGCTACTACACTATAGTTCACACATGAACTATGGTTCATGATCTGACATATTAACTGTAAATTATATCATCTAATAACTAGTTTAACAATATCGTATTTCAGCAACTAAGAAACACGAAGATCCTTTCCTTAATGTTCCTCTGGTAATATTGTGACTTATTACCATCACAAAATCACATAGCAAGCAACATTCCAGGCAGGGTCAGGTTACTTGACAATTTTTTTATGCAACATCAACTGAACAGTCACCACTTGATTTTTGATGCTAAACCATCATTAAAAATGTTTGTAAATAACTATTGAATTGTAAAGCGGAAAATTAAGAAGTCAGTTTGCAGACATGTCAAGGATAATCAAATACAAGCATTACATGTAAGACCAAAGAATATAAGTCATCCTTTCAAAATGAGGAGTTCTATCTTGGGGAGCATTAACTTTCCAAGCTTATTTTATTTAGTGTAAAGAAAATCTGATTCTGAATGTCCATGTAACCCTACATTGCTTCCTAGACTAACTTAGACTACTATATGAGTATCAGTCTTGAAGTAATAGACTGATTCTTTCATCTGTCTGCTTAGAAATGTTGTGGTTGTTCTTATATTTGCATGTTCTGGCTTTGATGCCCATAAATAGTTGAGAGAGTTCCCGAAAAAGCACAAGAAAATTTAAAGTGTTGGAAAGCATATATCAAGAGAAACACCAAATAAGAAGTCCAAAGACACTTAAAGTGTCTACATGGAATAAGCAGATTCAATAATTACTTACATGAACAGCAATGTGACATTAGAGAGTTTTTCATTCTAGTTAAATGAATTTAACTTCAATCTAGACAAATCTATACTACCAAGAAACCCCACATTTTAATTAGCATGTTAGCCAGTGGAAGAGCTTAAAATGATTTGTAGCAAATTCTCTACACTAACAATTATTAAACTGAGACCAAATACGTTCCTAAAAGAGAAACTCCAGTTCAAATGGGAATTGATTTGGAGAGTTAGTATAGCATACGTTACACAAAAGGTCAAACTAGATGAAACCAGTGTTCTGTCCTTATAACTTACACAGTCTATGAAATTTTTCAGAGAGTTTCTTGCATCTAACAATATATTTTCCATGTATGCAATAAAGGACAAAAAGTATCCTATAATGCATGAACCTAATGGTGCAATGGGATATGGTTGCAGTTAATCCTTGCTTGTATAAATGATTGATTTTCTTGTCTTAATTATTGCCAAAACAATTATTGATATTAATAAAATAATATCATTAAGAATATTAAAAAACATATATTTGGCTAGGGAAACATTTATGATTGTCTAAAATAGTAATTTTAATACTGAAATATTCCCCTATTTCACTAGTTACTCATGGGGAGGATGTTATATGGAAAAAAGAATGACTTGATATCACAATGTCTATATGCTTAGGACTTACTGCTGGATTATTGGCAAATCTTTAGTAGACCAAATAACAAAGATAAGCAAAGCCTCAACTTGATATTGACCCCATTGATTTGAAGGCTAATAAAGAGCTTAATCTCTGTAAGCATTTTAAACTATGCCTCATTTTGTTTTTGTTGCTTGTTTTAGTCATTTTTTGTTTGTTTTTCAACAGTAATATTCTTAAAGCCTTTAAAATGCTATCTGATTTTGATAAAATGAATCATATACTGGTCAAAGCTACTTAGAAAACTAAGGAGAAAACAAATAAATTAAGATAGTGACATGAGATTTTTACTATGTAATAAAAAAATTTGTTAAGGAAAAGAGGAAATGTATCATAAAATACTTTAGAACTGTGACTTTCAGGATAAATTGCTTGTGACTGTTCGGCCAGGCAAACAGTCAAAGATGTAATAAAATTACAAATACTAGCTGGATAATATTAAACAACTAATGAAACAGTCACTGAAATCCTAAATCCATGTATCAAACCGCACATTTAATGTATGTTTGATTTACTTCTTCTTTATGGGACTGTGTAAGATTATTCCTGGAATTGTTTACAGTTTACATGTAACTAATTGGAAGAAAACATATACCTAGACTTATACTGCAATCAGATGGAATTTGATTATATCACAAATAATCTTAGTAGCCTTAATTTTTCCCTCTGAAATCATTAAAAGTTTAATATGCAGCAGACTAGCCCTGTGAAACGATGGCATGGGTATTTAGATCGTTGTATCCTGGTGTCCTGAGTTCTAGATGAGCAGTTAGAGTCATCAGGAAGAGGGATATTTGTTAAACTGCCCGAGGCTGAGTATCCACAGCTAGGTATGGCACCAAACACTACTTTTGGTTCCACTTTGCATGGTACTGTCAAACAATGGCTCAGTAGAAAACAGATGGAAAGACAGGTTTAATCGAGTTAAACATTATGTTGTGCTCCTAAAGGAAAATCATCAGAACAGTTTAAGAATTGTGTGATAGGAGTAGGAAAGAGGAATGTGGTCCCTTTAAAGAGGAGTCATAGGATAGACAGTTATAATCATAAGAGAGATTCTCCTAAATCTTAGTCAAACTTGAATTCTCCTTTGGATTTTCTTCTCCAGTACTCTGCTTCTTCCTAGGGAACCTTGTCATTGTCTTTCCCTTCAGAGGTGTTACTGTTGTCCTTTACTTTGAAGACACACAGAGCTTTCCTGCTCTCAGCATCCTTAAAGACTGTTGGGTTTCATTTCTCTTGTTTCTTTCTATCACAGAACCTTCAACCAGTAGCTGTCAGTAAGATGATACAAATGATAAGCATTACTACTTCTCTGGCTAGTATTTCCATGATATTTCTCTACCATCTCCTTCCAATAAATGATATAACCTTTGTCTCTCCCTCTTCCACAGAACAAATGATACAGTTGCAGACCTTCTCGTCCACAGAACAGGAACTGCACTTTTATTCCTACATATTTCATTCATGTATTTCCCAAAACTCATCGAACTGTGAATAAATTTGGGACTGTTAACATTTTTTTTAAATTGTGCTGGAGAATATCCTTCTTCCTTCC
>JAWLRI010000157.1:3365750-3384155 GCA_034781795.1 Crypturellus tataupa
AACGCTTTTGAGATCTACTTGACATTGAGTCTGTGTCGTTGCTGCGATCCTCAATTCCTTGGGCCGGCAAGAAGTTTCCAACAACCTAGGACAGCCTATAGATTCAGGCTTTGGGCGGGTTTGTGTGTTTGTGTGTGTGTGCATGTATATTCATAAAATATTAACAGGTAAAGAATTGCCCAAGCTGTTGATAGATCACTTTTTACTCTTTGCTGTCTAAAATCCTATGAAGAAACTGCCAGTTTTCCTGTCACTCTTCATTCTAAAAATCCCTGTATTTCAGTATTATAACGTTTTCATCTGTTTGTTTTTGAAAACTGTTTCCCAAACAACATCTGGATACTTATTATATGATTATATTATATTATTATAATTTTTCCCTTGTTATTAGGAAGGTTAAGACAGAGGTCTAAGAAATTTGTAATTCCACAATGGTAGCTCATACACTCAGTTGTTGCAAGCTAATAGAAGAAATTAATCATTTGGAGCAAGAACATGGCCAGTATAGCACATAATAATCATTTGCGTTAATTCTTCCTGAGCTTATGACTCTACCAAAGGACCAACAATTCCCTTGTCAAAAGAGATGGGAGTATGAATTCTTCTGTCCTTCCAAGGAATCTTTGTGATCAAGGTGTGTACTTACCTCCCAGGAGATCTGAAATGAGTTTCAGTTCACAGTGGAGTAAGCGCAGAATAGCCATTCTTCATATTTTACAAAGATAGGTATCTTTTAGCACTTTACAGGTGCTGTTACTTGCTTGTGAGCTTGGGTGTTTCTTTTCAACACAGGCATGTTCATGTTTTTTATATAAACTGAGTGAGACTGTAGTTACCCAAAGAAGATAACTGTTACTGTTAGCATTCAAGATACCAACACTCAGTGTTAAAGAAACAAAACTTTATTCATACAGACTTTTTTTCCCTCTTATAATTGTAAATGTCTGGTTCTGCACGTATTTAACTTGATTGCTTTTTAACTTTGAACATATTAAAGGCTTATTTATGGTCAAAGAATAAAAAAAGGACTACCATCTCCTTGAAAATACAGTGAAAATTCAGAAAAGTCCTTGAAAGGAATACTATCTTCTTGAATGAGAAAAATCATTGTAACCACACTTAGATGTCATACCATCTCCTTCTTTTTTCTTGTGAAAATTCTTCTCATCTGGCAACTCTTATGAAAGATGCTCAAAGTAATGCCTTTTAATTTGTTACTGGGCAGTCTTACTATGAAAGGTTAAATTTTGTGCCACTTAAAGCATTGTCCATTTCAATTTCTAGAAATGAAGCAAAAAAGACTACAGATTAGTTGTGACAGAAAATACTTAAAATTCCCTTGACACTGTTAAAAGAATAAGGCTTCTTCCCCCCTTATTTTTACTCTAAAGAGGACCATATCTGCCGCTTATCTTAAACTGAGATCTAAATTACTTTTTATCATCAGGTAAGCCTTAAATTTTGATGTATCTCTGCACTGGCATATTAGAAAGCAACGGCAAGGCCCTAAAGTGGTGCTGATTACTTTCACTTGACAGTGCAAACCAAATAGCACAAGGTCATTCCATCACCCTTCCTCTCTCATTTTTCCTGGAGTCTGCTATTCTTTACATTATTATTTACTGCTTGAGTCAGAAGTACATTTTCATGATTTATTCATATAGCACATCAAGCTTTAAATAAAACATGCAGCTGAATTCAAAGCTCTGGCTTTAATGTGCCAGTTATGTGACTAATTCATTAGGTTTGTCACTGATTTATGAATTATACAAATGACTTTTAAACCACGAAGCTGATTTAGAACCATATTTCATACTTTGGAACATAAATATCTATTTTATTAATAGCAGTTTGTTTATAAAAATTGAGCTTAAAATTTAACCTACAGATTTACCATTACAAATATACTTTGCCCCCAGCAAACTGTTGAAAGACAGAGCTACCTGTAAACATTTATATCTATATTCCCATTTTAAACAGCATGTGTTCTCTCACTTTACTAAGATGAATTCTGCCCTTTTCCTTTTGGGGATGTGTGGGAGGATACTAATCGGGAAATAGTAATGTTTCAGATTCACCTTGTCAGTAAGAGAGTCTATGCCTTTTTTTTTCCTTTCTGTTACTTCTCCTGAGTCTGACTTCACTTTAGGGCAAGTGCATCAGTGAGTGTTTTGGATCTCTGGAGATGAGATGTCATATCTCAGTTCTCTCCCAACTGTGGCCATGGGGGAACAACTACAGGGAGTCAGGAACAAACCAGTCAAGTAAAAATGAGGAATGACAGAGGTCAAGTCCTTAATGTGCACTAGTGACAAAGATCTCTTTAAATTCGAGTTGTTCTATGGACACAAGTGCTAATTAAGGCTACTTTTTATGGATTTACACCTTTTTTCTTCAAATCCTTCCAAATGCAATAAACCTCTTCACCCTCTGTTGAGGGTGAAAGTAGAGACAACAGAGGCTGTGAGTAGAGCTACATTAGAAAGTGCTTATTGGCACGGCAGCTCACTGCAGCCCTGCAAAGGGTATAATTTGAATTCACCAGATACCTCTCTCAGTCAGCCCCCCAATTCTTCCCAAATCAGTATTAATCATTTGATATCAGTATCAATTATTTCTAAGACCTCTACCTTCCCTTCAAATTTGACTGAAGTTCTTTAATAGGATTCAAGCCATACTAGTTAGAAAGAGGAAGACTTGAGCACATATATGTCACAATTTTATAAGGAAACAGGCTAAAAATGAAATGGCCATTAAACAGAATTAATAATCTGAACTGAGTTTTCAGGTTATTAGGTTTTCTATCTTATATGAAAATATGAAATGTTATTTATAATATATATATATATACACAGTATATATACATACCTATACATATACCTATGTGTATATATATTATTTATAGTATAATCACTTTGCTAATTTTAAGAAATTTAATCTGGGTATATGGTGATCAATATTTTTCTTTGGAAAGGTTACTTAAAAGTGAAGTACATTCAAAAACATCACTTCTTATGTGCAATATATTGTGTCTGGTGATGAGAAACACATGGATTTGTCTGTCAATCGAATAAAAAAACTTCGCTCCAGCAATGGGATCCCATAATTACGGCAGGAGTTCACATTTCTGTGAGTTAATGAGAATTTATGTATTTATCAAGTCAAGGGATTGTCAAGAGAAGTGTAAATCTATGAAAAAACAGCAAACAATAACAAACAAAAATATTATGAAGATGCACCACACTAGTACACACAGGATATGGTAGCTTGTCTTACTAGGTAGGTTACTAGGTAGGTTACTGTGGCAATTTGGATCATTAAAACTGTGTTTTTACAGCTGGGTAACAAATCTAATCTGGGACTTTCTAGTGAAGTGTAAATTAAATTACAGAGCTTTGAAAGAACAGCTTTTTTTTTTTTTGTATTTTTTTTGTAATTTTTTTTTGGGAGGGGGGACTTAAAATTTTCTCCAAACAGGTTAAACATTCATACCATAAGATATCCCTCATTTTGATATATCTTCAGAACTTTGTGGCTGCCTCTACGAGAAGCTCATCATTCTGTTAAAGCAAGCAAGTCTGTTGCTCATAAGTTGTAGCGGTTACTTTGAATTCAGCCAGAGAAATATGGGAGTATTACACGAGGATAAAGATGGCAAAACTTTTCCTGGAGTTTTGACATTAATATGTATCTGTATAGAGAGATAAATCCATTATCCATCTGACCTGTACTATTGCGCACAATCCAAATCTAAGGTTGGACTGTAATTTCCCTTTTTATCCTTCTGCAGCCCACATTTTAAATGCCACAAGTGATGAGGTTACAATAGTGACATTATATCACAGGGGAAAGGATCATTCCTGACATAAGGAACATCAGACAACATGACACTGCTAAGCTGTGGATAAAGCAGATGAAGTCAGGGACAAACCTCTAAACACACAAACACAAACACACAGAGTTAGTTAATTGACACCTGCCAAGGTACCATGCCACAGCATGTGGAGGCTGGCACAACGAAGTCCCAGGGAAAAAGCACTTTCTTTAGCTGCTCTTCATGTTGGTCACTAGCTGAGGGCTTGGCACCAATGTGTTAATGATTACACTTTAGCTCTTCAGCTTTTAGTTAGTGTAAAAAGTCAGTGGGTATTCTAAATCAAAAGCTGAAGACTGTTTTCACAATGTCACCCTCTTAGCTGGCCAAGTTCTTCTCTTAGTTAAGAAGCAGCGAGTGCTGTTTGACCTCTTATCCAAGAACAGTTATTTCTGACCAGAAAAGGCTCTCTGAATTCAGGCTGATTTACCACTTTTAACTCAGAACAGCTCTTATCTCAGTGACTAAGTCCCACTTCTCTCAATGCCGCTCTGGGCAGCACAGTAGATCACACAGCACAAATGAAAAAACTTCTTATGTATACTCTTTCAATGATTTAGATAGGCATAATATAGTGCTTTCCTCAAAGGCCTACCATTTTCTTTATTAAGCATATCAGAGATGTAATAAACTTTATTTGCTTGAATTTTTGAATCCAGCCTTTCAAAGTTTTTAAACCATTCAGTTATTTAAACCATTTTTTCTCCATGCATGAAGTTTCTTTTTCCCCTAGAATTATTTTTTTTCTGGAGATACAAAACTCTATGACTGGCTTGACATTGAAAAGCTTCTCTCTTCACCCTGAGATTCCTTCTAACTGAAAAAGAAACTTATTAGGTCAGCAAGGCATAGAAGTTGATGCCCCTACACCCTGCTCAGTCTCTTTTCATGCCACTTACCTCAAACCTTGAAGAGAAAGTTGAGCTTGAGATACTGTAGGAATTTATTGGCACATACTGCAGCTTGCAGACATGCTATCTCAAACTCTGATCTCATTAGATCTCCAAATGAATAGGATTGGCTATTGTGGTATTAGAATGGGAATACTCAGGGGAAAACAAAAGCACTTTGCAAATGCTGCAGATGAGTCATCAAGGATGTCTTATTTTGAATCAAAATACAGAATCAATATCAAAGTGCCATGACGCTCTGTGGAAATTTCTTCAAATCTCATCTGAAATAATTTTTGGTAGCCTAAAACTAGGCAGCAAAAGGAAATGAGTATCTACTAATGTAAGACGTAGGAACATCTTATCAATAGCAAAAAGTTATCCGTTTGGATATAAAACCTTTTTTGGACAATTTTCTCTTTGCAACATAATTTATAAACATTTGTTATGGGAATAGTAAAAATGACAGTTTTATCGAAAACTTCACACTTGAACTTCAGCAGGTAAATATGGATGTGTTTTGTACTTTTTTTGCATGAGAGCATGAACTTACCCATGCACAGAGGAGGGAGCTCAGAAGAACAATAAAGGTCCAAAAATGATTTTGAAAATATTTCATTTTGAAGTTTGCTTTAAAATTTTCTAGTGATATCTGAAATCCTGTAGCAGGCAAGTAGGAATGAGCAGCTCCTTTGAAATCCAGTTGCTTTTGATCAACAACGCTTTGCGCATGGCTAACATTCAAAGGGAAACATTGTACTTTGGCTTTACTACAATTATTGTGTGCAGCAAAATTTGAGCAGTATCACATTTTCTTTGAATTCTGTATTCATGAAAGAATATGAGGTAATTTAACTTACTCTACATGAACTTTTGAATTTACATGTAAGTTTGTCTTCATCTACATGAAATTTATAATTTTTATTTGCTATAAACATTAAGTTGAAGCATAGCTTCTTGTGAAGAGATTTTTTAAAGTAATGTTCCATGTGTGGGGCAACGCCCTTAAATTTTATCTCTGTTTTATGAGATAGAAACTTTTTAGTCATTTGTGACTGCAGGGGCTGATCACATTGAGTTAACAAAGAAATTAAGTAAAGGCTGCACACTTTAAAACATAACATTTCATAACATGCATAAACATTTCACCAGTAAAAATTCCTGAAATCTGAAGTTCTACCTTCCTCAGTGGCACAGAACTCCTTAGAGTTCTCCAGTGTTGTGTAGGCTGTTGGCTATCAGGACCTAGAACTATATCAGGGCTCGTATATCACATACTGACCCAGTTTCTCTATATCTGCTCCTGCTACTAAGGCAAAATTAGTCCAGTCAGATTTTATTCAGATTTATTCAACCAGACAGGAAGGAATACAAATTTTATTCTGTGGTGGAGACTTCATCTTTGGAAATCCCAGGCCTGATCACAGTATGTGTCTATGCCAGTTATACAGAACAAGCAAAATATGCGTGGTGTTTGGAGGAGGCAGTGTGAGTGTGTGCAGTTACTTTCGTGTACAGTTACTGCATAGTTTTATCATGACCAGTAAGGGATCAAACACACCTCAAAATCACTGAATTAACTGCAGAGATCAAGATCTCTGCACAAGGCCTGAGAAAGAGCATTCCGAGGAGTAAATAATTTGTATAGATATGAAGTTGCCCTCTTAAAGAAGCTGTGACCTTGACCCAGAATTGCTTACAGATATTTAAAAGCTAGCTTGTAAGTTAGTTTTAAATCGGCTTTTAAGTTATTATACTTAGTAATCCTATTGCACATTTGCTAAATGAAATTCTGGCTTTTTTCAGGCCAGTAGTACAAAGTTTGTTTGAATTCTGTGGCTACCATTGCTCAGATTCTCTATGGATCTCTAGGGTGCTATACACATGCACTTATAGAATTGTAGTTATTCAGGAATGTCTTGGAACAAGCATATAAATCATATAAACATTAGATTTATTTTCAGTACAAGAGAAGAATGTATTTTTTCACATAGGCAAGTTTATTTTGTTGTACTATATGCAATATGAGACTTATTGATCTGCATAGGAACAGTACCTAAATTCTCATCCTTCTAATGGCACACGTTGGACTCCTTTGTAACTTAACCTAAAACATTACATTCTACTCATAGTCTATCGTGTTTTTTTCCACTACATTTATTTTACATATATTTTGGAGCAGACCATACTCCAATATCTGACTAGTCTCTGGTGAAAATCTGATATGTGAATTCATCAGTTCCCTTGCTATTGCTCTGCCATTTATTAAGCTTAAATGAAACAAAAAGAAAGGTCTCTTCACACTATCTAGAAGCTTAATGGGTAGGTTGGGACAATATAATAGTTACAGATATTTAGCAGTCTTAATAACGAATTATCTCTCTTCTCCCACTTGTCAGCCAAGGTGGTACTAGAATCAGGAATGAGAGAGAGGTGCAGTGGAAGCGTTCAGATGAATGTGCTCATTTTAATCTTTCCCAACAGCATGTTGTAAGTTATATAGAATTTATGACAAACTATTTAACAAATCTCTGACAAAACATCTTGGTAACAGGTCTTATTTGTAAGTTATCTGCTTCATTAATCATAGGAAGATCTGCCCAGCTATTAAAATAATTTCTTACACAAAAAGACTAGTGTCCATACAGCATATCATTTCATGGGGGATGCGGGAAAGTGATCGGTTAGTTAGAAAATTACTGGACCTGGCCCCAAAACACTACAGATACAATACCATTCTTCAGTAATAATGCTTGCATGATATATGATCAGTTTCCATTATCAAAAAAGAATCTGTTTACAACATAATATTTTTGTATGTATTTTCCATTTACTAGCAAGTTTACCTAAATTATTGTGTTCTGACTTCTGAGTCTTCATGATCATGGCTGTACTTTAGTTTCATACTGATGTCCTCATGATAATTTAATGTATCCAAAAGAAACCAGAAGAAACAGCCTCTCAAAGCTTTTCCACAGATCAAAAAGATTTCAGCCAAAATATTACATTTGTGTATCAACATGTTACTAGTTCCCATGAAGATCAGCTTATGGGCCTTGCAATACCTGCAGGAGACAGGAAAGTTTGAGGTTTATAAAGTGATTTTCAAGAAAGTTTATGGTAGACCAAGAAACAGACATTAAAAGCTCCTGTGCGACAGTAACACCAGAAAAAGTTAGTCCTGAGAAATCCCTGTTATCGAGGTATCCATGAAATACCTGAAGAGAAAAAAATAGAGCAGTGAGTGACTTGATTCCCTTCTCCCATGATTCTGTGGAAAGATAGGACAGCTTCAAAGAAACATAAAAGGGTAATAATTCTCCTGCCCACGGCCATCACTTGCTACAGATTTCACCAAGAACAAGAAAGAATCTCTTCAAATGGCCTTGCGCACGATATGACCTTATCTTCATAAAAAAAAAAATAAAAAAAAAAAGATTATTGTCAGGTCTGTGAGATCTAAACTTATTTAGAAAAAGTATATAAATTGCTCAAAGGATTTAACGGGGAGGGAAAAGAGGGAGAAGGTTGGCTGTAGACAGGAATAAAAAAAAAAGGAAAAAATGATGCCTGACTGATTTTGTTGCTACACTAGTGTATTTCTTTTTTTCTTTTTGTGTTAATATTTTCATATAACAGACTATGGTTCACAGGAATGAAATAGTTTTTCCATGAATGATTAAACAGATTCATATGTTGGACTGTATTGACTTAATTTTCGTCTAATGTGATGATCAGGGATCAAGAACCTCGAGTTATTACTTTCCTCAAAGATAAGAAGAAGGATATATACATTCAGGTTAAATGCATGCTCAGACAATTGATGCACTATTTCTTTAGATGTGAGATACTGTGGAATGTTTCTTTCTTTAGGCCTTAGAACTCATTTGAAAAATAATACAACTTCGGAAGAATATTGTCAAAAATACTATTTAAACAATCTTATTCTTGACAGTACTGGTCTATAAGTCTTCTGAGTCTTGTGAGATTTATTGGTTTAAATTTGACATAAAATACATGATTAGTATACAACTGAACACATATAATGAATAAAAAATTAAAGTGCTAACCAAGAGAAATTGACAATGCTAAAATATATTAAAAATAACTAAAATATAAATGTACTTTATAGACAAAATTGAGAACCTAAGATATAAACGAATTGTGGATTTGTTTCATATGTTTGATTCCTGTGCTACGAAAGCACAGCAAATACCACAGTTTTTTCTTATGGGTAGGAAGGTGGAGGAAACATTTTCCTATTTAGAACATAACTTAATATTTTTTAAATCACCTGAAAACTCCCAGTTGCCCATGAAACTATAACAAGAAATAGAAATGAGAAAATAGTAATAGAGGTTAAGAATGGGCCTGATACAAACTGTACCCAGCTGGTTTCCTCACAAGAGGCAGCAGATGTTCAGGGTGCCTGCAGTACATGTGGCTTCATGCAAAGGAGCATATGTGGCTTGAATGGTCAAATGGATAATTAATATCAGGCTACGACCTTTTTTCTAAGAAAAATCTTGAAGAAACACAAATCATCCTAAGTATACTGGGTTGCTTTTGCTCCCCTAGATGACCAAAGTCATAGTACATTATTATAGCTAAGAGTGCCATTAATATTGCTTCAGTTGTACTGATTCAATTATATATATTTTTTTTATGGTGCATTTAATGAAAAAATGTGTTTATGAAGCTACATTTATCCGGCAGAAACAGCTCTTTTTGGCTGAACTTTGCTCCAGAACTATCCTGGGTGAAATGAAGCAGGTAAAATTGATAACTTTGAGCACAAGGCAATAAAAATATATGAGCTACAGAATTTATTAAAAAAAAAAAAAAAAGAAAGGAAGTAGGATTTGCAATTTTCACAGTGTCAAGGCACACCAAAATTCTATTACTAAAACAGCGTCCCACTGAAGCTTTTAATTTTATTTAGTAGACTTATTTATTTAATTGATTATTAAGAGAAGGATAAGTGTCCAAATGTTTTCCTACACAGAAACCTGCATCACAGTTTTCTTTAACCTACCTGACTATTGTGTCTGGTCCACTTGATTGCTTGCCTCTATGCTAGTAACACCTAAAATTAGCCACCATTGACCTGGCTGGATGTTATGGCCTTTAACTTCCCGATTCTTTGATGCTATTAATTTAGTGTCAGTTTGCTTGGTTTAGCAATGGCCTGGGTATACTTTTCTTTTGATATGCTAAATCTAAGACAGGGTATTGCATATTAGCCAGATTTTATAGTCTAATAAGAAGTTGTCTAGTGCTTATACTGAATCACATAATTATTCAATAAGCACCTTCAACAGGACATGGAAAGAAATTATTTCTCTCCTGATCAGGGAGGGGGCTGGAGTGACCAAATGCTGTGATGAAAGGTAGATGAAAGGGACACACGGAGAGATCCATGTCTTGCAAGTGTCATTGGTATTACATTATCTTGTGAGCACTCCCAGAGCGTAAGTTCAAGAATACATACAGGACTATAATGTAATGTTTCAAGGTAGTTTGAAATAAGCAGTTTGTTGGGAGCTTCAGTTTCAGGCAACTGTAAAAAGTAAGCCAAAGTTAGATTAAAAAATACAAAAACAACAACAAAAATACTGTCCTGATAAGATGTAAAGCTTACTATTCTCAGGTAGGAAAATGTGTGTTAAATTCTGTTAATTTTCAGTTCTCTTTTGGAAGTTATGGGAACAAGGAATTAGTTACTAAAAGAGTAATATGGGCATTTCAATGACAATAGAATGGAGTGCTGTAATATGAGGACACAAAATTTTGAAAACTAAGGATGGATGGAATAATAGTACATTAGAGCAAATACAAGTAAATGCTGTAGCTTTGTCTGAGAAGGCAATGTTTTCCATGAGATTATTTCTCTGCTCACCTTGCTTTTTCTGACAAGGCTTTGTCTTGGGGTATTCACTTTTATTTTACTTATTTAATATTTCCTTGTTTTTGTCCATGTATCTGGGAATCTGAGGTGATGGAAGATTGATAGGGTGCCAGATATGAATCTGGTTGATAACTTCTGATTTATTTTTCTCCTGTATTACGGTTTGGTAACAACTGTAAAGAGCAAATTTACTGTCCATGCGAGGATAGAACCTGCAACATAGCAGTGTCTCCCTATGAAACTCACCCAACAACGTGTGCTGAAAGAACCTACCAGCTTTTTGTTTCGACTTTGTCTGCAAGTCAGTCCAACAGTTCCAACAGTCACACAGCATCCTGTATTATAGACTGCCTTTGAATATCAGCTTTGAATGTCAGCTGCAGCATGCACAAAATCTGTATGCTAAGGAGATGAAGAAATGTCCATTCCAAAATAATGATGGCACTAAGTTTAACAAAAAAAATATGCACAGTTGATGGATAGTATGGATCAAGAGTTTTCTGTGAACTGGGCCAGTATAAATATCATGACTGGAAAGATATATTTCAAACTACTGCTAGAATATGTACACATTACCAGAGATATTATTCTACTTTTTCTGTGAAAGAAAAAAACAGTCTAAAAATACCAGGAATACTTGACATATAGTAAAAAGAGATCATTGACCTGCTAGAGTATTTAAATCATAGCATTCTAGAACCAGTATTAAAATATTTTACATCTAAAGGTATATTTTGAGGAAATCTGAGATGTGCCTGAAATTCAGAGACCAAATCCCAGAAAAATCTGTCAAATGTGATTAATGTGATTGTGATTATCTGTAATAATGAATATCGTGAGTTTAAAACAAGGAGCTTGAGATGTAATCACATAATAAATACTAGAAAAACAGTTCTCTTTCTTAGTGAGATTAAACAGCAGTTCCAGTAATGAATCATCTTCAAGTTTGGCATGGCAAGAAGAGAGTCTCCAAAGGAAAATTAAAAGGACAGCCAATCAATGGGAAGTCACTGCTTTTTTAATTAAATAGTAAGTGATGTCAGTCTTAACTCAGCCTAAATTTAGATGAGCTATAAACAGGAGTGCAAGCAGTAAATGAAGGACTCTGCAGACTGACGTTCCCATTTCAGACAAAGCTTGCAGAGTAGAACTATGGGATTCAGTCCTACGGAATCATTCTGTCCTGAAAAATAAAAAAAAAAACAAATAAATAAATAAAATGAGAGATTTCTCCCATAACCCCTTTTGCAAGGCTTACTGTAACAAAACAACAGCAAAATAACAACAGGTTGTCATATCCTAGGAACACACTTTTCAATAGGAATCCAGGCCTGAGTCTAGGGCTTAGACTTAGACAATGAGAACTGTTAACGGAAGTTCTTTGAACCTTTGGATTCAAAAAACTGACCCAAACTATAATACATAAAGATACTTATTTGAATTGTGTAGATGAAGTTGTTGATCCCCCCAGCTTTAATTAATGTTCTGCGATGTGCCTTATTCTTTGTTCTGCTTTATTTCTTAAGCTTATGTTATCAGAAAAGCACAGACAATTGTAGGAAGAGTATTTTGGTTCCTCAGCTTTGCTGTCGTCACCATGTTTCAGCAAAAAAACCTTATGGTCTGGTGATTGCGATCATTTTAAACAGACCAGTCCAGAGGACAAATTTCTTGTTTAACTGCTGCAGCAGCTTTAGGTGAATCCTGATGGACAGAGGTTCATTACTCTGCACTGTGTCAATTTAGTTACTTGAAAATGGCATTGATATCAATTCTGGCCCTAAAGATCTATAAATCTATATTACAGAGAGTGTACATTACTTTTTAGGTAAGCATAAATTATTATCTTAATTATATGCTTCATGTGAAAACTCAAAACACTATGTAAAGTTTAAAATCTATATTTTTTCTTAATTAATTCATTAAGGTGTAAATCTGTTCAAAGAAGAGAATAATAATAACAATTTCAAGGAGTTTTATGATTTATATTAACATTATTTTATTTGTTTTATTAGGGAGTAGATTCATGCCAGATTAAAATTAATATATTTTGCTAAATGTCCTGCCTGACTTTTAAAAGTTTGAGATTTAAAATCTAGGTAAACCCAGTTCCACATCATGACTGAAAAATGTATCTATGATCTCTAACTGTACCATGAATCAGTCTTCAGCACTGGATAACAAATAGCTCAAGGGACTGTTTTTATCTCAAAAAAAAAAAAAAAGAGAACTATTTCAACTGCTTTTAATTTTTACAGTAAGATATTTTATTTTTCCAAATTTATAGCAAATTATAGATTATTATAGTTAATTATAGATTAGCAGCAGCAGCTATTTTCATTAATTCAGGATGTATGAAAACACACCAAAAGAAGAGCAAGAAAAATGACTGGATAATTTCAGGATCAGATGGGCAGGAAGGGGAGGTCTATGATGAAGTCACACTACAAGAGATAGTTGTGCCTTGTGCTGTGCCTAAGGCTATGGTGCTTGGAACAGAGTTTAAAGGGCCAATTTCACCTTTTTTTTTCTCTCTTTTCCTAATTTTTGCATACACAGTAGATTAAGATTTTATTGTCTGAAATGATTTTATTGGTTCACTAAACAGCTCTCTCCCTCTTGCTCTATCACTCTGTCACACACACACACACACACTGACAAGGAAAAGAAAGCAGACCAACATGAGAAGTAAATTATAAATTATGAGCACAAAATACTTGAAGTTAATGTTTTAACTACCCTCCGTTCTCACTCTAAGATTCTGCCAGCATTCTGCACAGGGTTACATTTACCCTATGCTATGAAGTTTCAGAAAGAAGCGAAGGAAAGTTTGCAAATTAATCATGCACAATACATAGCATCTATAAAGGTAAAGACACATGTACCTGTTGTTAGCCAGCTATGCAGACTGGTGTGAACAGGGCTTAGAATGACAGCTGTTTTCCTTCTGCCCGCACACATCCTGGAGGAGATTTGAGCCCCTGCTAGACCTTGCAGGTGCCAAAGGGAAGCTCTGTGTCAGCTGCTTCCTCATTCAATATTCTCCCAGCCTGCAGAGCTAGGTCAATGTATTTTGTATCGGATAACATAGTTTTTACCTTTAGGGATGAATCCTTTTCAGTAGAGAACCACACAAGCACTCCTAATTGCATCGGTGGGAATTATCATCCTCATTTACATTTAGCATGCTAAAAGCAGCGGAATAAAAGAAACACCAGCAAAAATACTTCAGGTTTTGGTAGAGCAATGAAAGGAGTCTGAGCCATAAAATGGAAGAACTAAAATGTCTTGTGCTCCAGGTGAGGGTAAGCATAACAGGAATACTATAAAGATAATGGAACTCTTGTGATGACTAGTATAGAGAACAAGAGCACAAAAAGCAGTGACACAGATTAAAGTGGAAGTTAACTTGTAATTTCTCAGGGGAAAGATATAATACATCATCTCATAAGGATAATGCTATGTCCATCACATCTCAGAATTTCAATAGCATTTTTTTAACAGGATAAGGAAATAAGTAGTGTTGGAAACTGTGTAGTTGTGGGAGGCTTTAATTTTCCAAATGCAGGCTGGAGAAGGCACTGGTATTAGTATTATATGGATACTGCTTTCAATCCACTTTGTGATAACTCCCCAATTTTTTGACTAGTCTTGACGATAATGTTTGAAGTAAAGCTTTTTCAGCAGGCTGAATGTTATGCTCACAGTATGAGTGCGGGGACCCTGTTCTCTCTTCAGTTCCCAGACCCCTCCCCTGCAAGGTCCCTAAATACACAGAAACACTGACAACCCTGACAATCCAATCTCATGTAGAAATCCACTCTATGTGGATATTGTCCGTATTTTCGTATCTATGAAGAACTTCCACACAGGGTGAAAGACAGACAAAAACTGTGGAGGCACATGAAAAGCTACATTATGTTGCAGAAATTGATACTAATTCACCACTAGCTCACAGAGACATACGCAGTTGCTTGTGGTGACTCAGGACTGAGCTTTAAATATTTTATCTTCACAAAATCTTTCCTCCAGAGAAGTCAAGGTAGACAAGTACTTCAAGTATTTAAATATTTTAAATATTTTTCAGAGGTGGTCCTGCGATTCTTGAAAGTTTAAGAAGTTGTCTGAGGTTCTTGAATGTTCCAGAAAAAAACAAGTTTTCTCAGTAAGCCCAATTTTGAAAAACACCAAAGTACTGTAAAAATCTGGGCTAAATCAGGGCTAAATAAAACAAAAGATGCTAGTAATTCCATAATGGTATCCATTCTCCCTTTTTCTGTCTGTGCCACTGAGCTCCAAAGCAGTATTCTTTGTATATTCACTGCTAATCTGAGGAATATGAAAACAACCCATTTGTTTCTAAAATAACAGGACATATTATTAGATATAGGCTATAGTGATATTTACTTTACCAAATCTGATTCGGATTTATTATATGTTGTTGTCTGTTTTTTGTTTGTTTGCTTGCTTTTGTTTGTTTGAATTCAGTTGTGTTTCTGTGTGTTTCACCTAAGCTGGTTTTGCCGGTTGACAGTAGATTGATTATGTGTGTTTAAGAACGTTGCAGAAGACGGGACTGAGAAAAAAAGTTTATTTCTCAGTATGTACTATGTCCGAAGTAGAATGTGGTTGATACTTACGTCAAAAAAAAGAAAAAAAAAAAAAAAAAAAGGAGGTCTCTGGACTACTCTGACTAGCACCTGCTACTTTGAGCATAAATTGTCTAACCATGCCTATACTGATCCGGTGTTGTGAAGCTCCAAATTTACCTCAAAATTAGTCAAAGCAATATCATCAGCATAGGAAAGGTATAATAAAAAAGCATTGTTTTTATATTTGGGAGGACTTTGCTGAACTGATGCTAGGATTAATTAAGTAGCTGATGTTGTATATGCACTACAACACTTTCCAGAGGGCTGACCAGGAAAGGTCCACGTTATGTTTGTGCCAGGCAAAACACATGCGCTATAGTCATCCTCCAGTTACAGTAGAAATGCCCTGAGCTCGTTAGCTGGGAGAACCAGTGCCATCATTTTTAGGCAGAAATACATATGTAAGGCATGTTACAAGCTCTCAATAAAGCAAACAAACAAAAAATAGTATCTATCTCCATTACTGCTTTTTCATTGTTTTAGGTAACTTACTGTTGTACCATGCTTGAAAACAAGCACCATATACTTAGCACATTAGTGTAGTGTATTACAGAAACAGCCAGAATGCTAATCAAGATAAAGAGGAACATGTTTGACTGCCATACGAGTGAGTAATCTGGCTGCTGCCCAAGAGAGCCAGGTGGTTCCGCGCCACAGTACTGTCCTTTTGGATGACCATTACAAAATTTCAGACTGCAACAGAACAGCGAAGCATCTGAAAGACACTGGTTAACAAATCTTGTTGGTGAGAAATGTTGCGTGAGGCCCATGGATGTAAAGGATCTGGTGAGAAACAGCAAACCTGGCCTAGGCAAAACACACAGAAGCTCAGCAGAGAATTTAAAAGGCAGCCTGCAAAAGATGATAATCATCACGAAAGCTAAAACAGGTTCAGAGAGGTAAACAGCACCCGAGACTTAAGCCATATGGATTAGCTAATAATATGTCTTGTTATTTTGGAAGGAAAAGAGTTGTTTTTTTCTTCATATTGCTCAGATTGAGATGCATGTACGAATAGTACTGCTATGTAGCCTGGTGGGAAGGAAAAGAAAGGAAAAAAAAGGCGGGTAAGATAGCCTTGGCAATCAGATGAATAAGACATCGGTTGGATAACAAAGAGCATAAAGTCACCGATGCAGGTCACTGTTTGAGGTTGTTGTTGTTTTGTTTTGCTTGTTTGATTTTCCAGTAGATGTGCTTACCCAGAGCACCAGTTTCTGCCTCTCTCCTCTGATTACCACTGCCATAGCTCGCTAGTGGTGCGTCATAGAAAGGAAGTCCAGGTGGAAAGACAGCTCAGACTGGAAAAAGAGGAGGAATGTGCTAAAATTACAACTTCCAGAATGTGCCATACGCAGAACTTATTTAGAATGAAAATTTAGGGTTTTTCTGTTTTGTTTTGCTTTTGCTTTCTTCTATTTGTTTCAAACTAGTCAACAGTCTGGATGCCACTTTTTATTGTGAACTGAAAGAATGGAAATATCTTGGTAATTTTTCAAATTCAGCTCAGGTCCACATAGTGTCATGTTACACTGAACCCTCATGAAACCTTTTATTATTTTCATCTCCAAATTTTCCAGAAATTTTAATTGATGAGGAATACTAATATCTTCATTTTTACACTTTGAGGGGGGAGAGGGATAGATAAGCACAGTATAAAACCGAATTTTGAATTACTTAAATTTCACACACTGATAAGACCAGCATATCAGGAATCAGTAGATGGTGCATGTAGGAACCTGATCTTGGAGGCTTATCTGACAACAGCAGGGATGCAGCTTTTTTTAGAAGCTGAGCATATCATAAAAATAAATAAATAAATAAATAAATAAAAATCTGTTCTACCACAGTCTCCTTCACTGACTGATTTATTTCCTAGGTACTGAGTTTCTGTCTAGAGGTCACAGCCTGTATGGGTAAACAGAGACACTGTGTAGTGTTAAAAAATAACAGCCACTAAAAGTCCACTGTATGATGAGATTTAAAAAGTACTGACTTAGCTGTAGTATAACAAATATTTAGTCATAAATCATTTTTTTTTTCTCCCTAACTAGTTATCAACTAAAAACGTGACCTAAACAAAAGCGTTAGCAATACAAGGCTAAGAAAACGATGTATCACCATCAGAAATGCAGAAACCGAACTATTAGCTGTATTGCTATCAGTTCTCAGGACAGGGAGTGAGGCTCATCTGCTCCATTAATTCCTGAACTCGCGCTGGATCCTCAAAGGAAGAGGACTATTCAGTGCTGGGTATATATACACTGTGTAAATACACAGAAATAATCTGTGCCTGAGGAAGAAAAAAGGAGACTATTGCTGCTTTACCCGGAGTCTCTCTCTCTCTCGGTTTCTGCTTTGTGCATCATGGTTCCTGCAATATTGCAGGGAAGAGGCTCGTGGAAACCTCGCTAGCGACATTCAGCCACCAAACCAAACCCGAGTCAGCCAGCAGCGCTCCTATTATAACAGGAGAATTCAGTAAGACGGAGCTGGAGCACAATTCTTTTTTCTTGAGGTGAACTGACATTCCTGATAGTATTTTTATTATTATTTTTACTAATCAAAAGCTTCCCTTTAAGATGCTAAGGAACAAAGAAAACCCCCATGGGCTATAGTTTGCTCTGCTTCAGCATGCCGCTCTCAGCGTTATGTGTTTTGTTCCTTGAATATGTTAAGACAAAATGGTCGTATTCTTTCCAGGCAGAAATCTCCCTCCTGTTTGACACATTTTAGTCTCCAAAGCCACTGGTAACGTGAAGACAGACTACAGAAGGCAGAAGTGAGGAATTTTAATCAGCAGGGTGATCCTTTAAACGCGCCGCTGTTTCTGGATGCCTTCCACGCAGAGAAAGAAAGAAAAGAGAGGAGGAAAAAAAAAAAAGAGAGAGAGAGAGAGAGGAAAAAAAGATGACGTCATGTTAAGGGGAAAAAGGAAAAAGAAATCAGGCGATCACGCCCCCGGCGGGCTTGGCGGGCAGCTCGCTCTCGAGCCGAGGCCGGCCGCGCCTCGCCGCTCCCAACGGCCCCAACGGCCATAACCGCCTCAACGGCCGCGGGCCAGCGGGGAGCTGCGGCCGC
>JAWLRI010000157.1:3384255-3394377 GCA_034781795.1 Crypturellus tataupa
GCCAGCGGGGAGCTGCGGCCGCCTGCGCGGCCCTCGGCCCCAGCGGAGCCGCCAGGTGGCGCTCCTGGCCCTGCAATGGCGCTGCCGGCGGCTCCGCCGTGAGGGGCGCGGGAGGAAACACTCTTGCACGACGTGGCCGTGGGACCAGCATGTCCCAAGCAGCCAGGCGGCTGCGGCACCATCTTAGATTCATTGCTGCGGCTCCTGTCCGGGAGGGTCCCCTCTCCCGTGGGGCAAACCTGACGCCTCCATCCTCCTTACACAGGGCATCGGTCTGCGCGCGCTGCTTTCTCCTTCAGAAATACTAGCTCCTAGTAGGGAGGGAGACATTCCAATTAATTATCGTAATTGACTGCTACACAAACCGCTCTGTTCTCTCAAACATTTCTGGCTGTGTCAGGTGCCGCGCAGTGCTACAGGAGGAGGCTGCGGTTTGCAATAGTTGTGGTTTTGCTCAAATAAAGATTTGTACTCGGTTGTGTGAGCTCTTTCCTCCAGTCTGTTTTCACCTACTAACCCAGCGATTGCCCACCAAGACTGCGATTATTAAATATTCATAGGTTTATATATTTATTTATTTTTGATAGGCTGGCTAACCAAGGTCTACCAACAGAACCACTGGAAAAAATAAATAAATAAATAAATAAATAAATAAGTACTATGCATTTTTCTTTGTATTCTACCTTACCGTCCTGGGATAAAAATAAATCATAATGAAAAAAAGAGATCAAGAAAGCAGAGTTGTCAAATAGGCAGCAGAAATGAGGAGGTCTGAGCTAAGCTGTTTGCTGTAAACATGCTGTTCTGACATGTTTCAGTCTCCTGCAAAGTAATGACCTCTTGCACATTCACTGCTTTGTTATGTTAATGAGAGTTATATAAGAATCAAGCATAGCTATTCCCAGGATGAAAACCTAAAACAGAAAAAAAGTAAGCTGATTGACAGTTAAAAATAGTATATATTAATGTTAAGCTTCTCTGACTCAAACTGACTGACTTAAATGTAAGTAAAAATTTGTAATAATAATGTATATTTATAAATATTAGTGATACATAATATAACGTCTATCCTGCACATCTCTTTAACATGTGTCATGTAGCCATGTGCCATGTTGGATAGAGCTCTATTAAACTGTAGTGCTTCTGAGCTAGATATCAGAATATGTTTTGGGGGAGGGTAGGGATTAAGAGATCTGTGGGTATTGGCAATGCAATATGCTTTTAATAGGGTCTGATGAGCGGTAGAATGCAAGGGAGAACATTAAGTGCAAAATTTGCAGAGCCCCAGTGAAGCAGTTGGCTGATTTCAGTGACAGATTTTTTCAGACCTAGCACTTAGTTTGCCTTCCTTGCATCCTTTAGTGTTATTTGGTTCCAGTCAGCATGAAGAGTGCTGGGTGCTGCAGTGATTCATTAAAGTGCAATTGCAGCCTAAAGAGTTCAAGAACCAATATGATCAATTTCTGTGGATGCTTATCCTGCCTGCTACAGCAATATGATTAAACTCTGTTTCCCTGGCAAAACTTTTTGTCTGTTAAGAACACTCTTTTCAGTCTCGATCTATATTTTCCTGCTCTCCTTTATGTTTTGTATCTTGCTCATTTTTTTTTTTTCTGTTCTTTTTTTTTTTTCCTGGCTTATTCCTTTTTCTTTACATTCCTTTCTGCTTTTTCACATTCACCCACATCTTCTTCAGCTCGCTGACATTTCAGTCTGTTGATGCACACAAACATTCTGCCAAAACAGGTTAGCTAGAAATAGTGCCATCCTCAGTGACTGCTCCATTTTCAGCACTGCCTTGTAGCAACTGTGATTGACAGGGGTCATGCTGTCAAGCCTAATAGTTCCTAAGTGGTGATTAGCTAAACTACTGATATCTGGATGGGGATTGATGGAGACCTAGCCTTTCAATGCACTAATCTCCTTTACATCTGGCTCATTTACTTTTCAGTGCCAAACTGAATAACTTGCCATGATTTTCTAATTATTCTGGTTTCTTGGCTGTTGTTATTTATTTTGCCTCTGTTCTCCCCACTTGTGAGCCCTGCGAGGTCTTATCCCCAGGAAATATTAGGCATAAAGATAGAGGGAAAGAAACACAAAATCATTTGAATAAGATCTCCCTCCTAAAATTTGATGCTTTTTCTTAACAATAAAGAATTACAAACCAGTTACACAGTTCAGAAAAAGAATTACTGGATCTATGTGCTAAAAATAGTGTATCCCAGTTGAGGTTTACTTAAGAAGGTGAAAGTATCAGACAATCTGTTTTTATCTTGCTTTATTTTCTTCCTCTATCATTTTTTTCATTTTTTTTTTCCTGATACCCTGCATTATAATGTAGTAATCTTCTCTCCTTCCTTCTTTGTCTACTCTTGTTTAAATCCAAAAAGTAAAATCATAATTTTGAAATAATTTTGGACAGCGAATGAGCCCTTAACCTGCCTTCATGACACATTATAAAACTTCCTTTTTGGTTTTATATATTTACTGTCTTTTGTTTGGGGCTCTTTTAGCTGCAGAAGAATATTAATGGTTCAAGAGGAATTGCTTATTCCAGAAGGATGAATCACATCAAAGCCTCTGTGCACCACCAGGACACCTGGTGCACCACACTTCATGCTATTCAGCTTGTGGAATAGAGGAACTGGCACCTGGAGCTGACACCTATTCTTTCTCAAAAGCATCTGAATCAGCCTGGGGAAAATAATTTCATTCATTATTAAATCATTATAATAAAAGTCAGAGCATGTAATGAAGGTTAAATTCCTGTCACTGCAACAGCCTTCTGGCACAAAAGCTCTTTGGATAAGAGTATGGGTTTGCTATGGTTTTGTGTAAGATGAGAAGTGTACTCTTGAAATAGCACTTACAAAACGTTTGCATTGAGGAGCAATCCAGTCTTAAAGAGCATGCAAAAGGAATTCCTCTCGGAGGTATTGTATTCAAAGTTTAGGCTGAAGTGGAAGGACTTCAGGAGTGCATGTAACACAATTCAACCAGTAATGGGCTTCAGCCTGTATCTTTAATAGGTCTCGTCGGCTGCAGGTTTATTTTTGTTGGGTTTCTCTTCCTGTTTTCACTGGCCTACCAGCTGTAGGCATTGTTCCCAGGGGAGATTATTACCTGAACAGCGCACAAGAGCATCTCAACGTGGAGCAGGAACAGAAAGGACTCTGAGGAAAAGACTGCATTCAGTGGGTCAACTAACAAGAAACTGGAGCAAAAAGTCTATTAAAAGAAAAGTTAGAGGCACCTTCTCTGGAGAATAAATCGTCAGACTTGCCTCAAATCCATACAACACAACTGCTTCAAAATTCCAAAATATCACACTAGTATTACTCCAGGTCATTTTCTTCACCAAGCAATGGTTCCAGAAATTCACCTAGTGTCACTATCAGATATTATTCACCAGCTGTTTTGCTCTACAAATCCAGTCCTATCATGCTGCACTACTTATGTATGTAGACATAGCCTTTAACAATTGTCATGATTTGCTTTCTCATCTAGAAGCTAATGATAATACATCTCTGATAGGAAGAGTTTTGTAAGGCTATGGTAACTGACATCTGTGACATGCACAAGAAGTATGCAGGCAGTGCTTTGGAAAATCCTGTAAATAGAACAAGCCATTGTGCCTTTAGCATTACTGTAGGTTTTCCTTAAAAAAAAAAAAGTTCAAGGTTAGTAATATTGGATAATATTATCATTTACATTTTTAAATTTTACATCAAAAATATGTTTTTATTATAAGAAAGATCTATAATTCTGTTTTAACTTTAGATTATTGTAATAATTTGTATAATTTATGCAAAAACATCAGTTTTGTTGCTTAATACTACTCTGAAAATTTGCAGAATTTGAAGTGTGCAGTTCCAGAAATATTCAGAGTTGTTTTGTTTATTGCTAAAGTTATCACCAAGTGTATCAACTTGAACAGGTTTAATCAGCAGTAGTATACTTTAGAAAATAAGATGCGTTGAAATCAGTTTCTATCATTCGTGAACTCTTACAATGTAGGAATTTCTTTGGTACCATGCAAACTGGACCAGGATCACATGCATAAATGATGCCCCATTTATAGGGGTGGCATTAGCAGGCATTAAGAGTAGTACCTCAAGAATCCTTAAAAAGACAGATGGAAGAAAAGACGACTTCTTCAGAAACGAACACATGCTCTGTAACATGTGTTTTGTATAATCCAGCTTTCCATGGTCAGTGTTCATGTCTCATCAGCATCAGGACATTCAGCAGCCTGTGAGATCAGTCTGGGAGTTGCTGGTGTTGCCACAAGTGGACTTTCCTCTAAACACAGATTTCTGTTTTATTTTATTTTTTTCAAAGCAATTACAATTCGACTGTGCAGCTGAAAGATGATCATCAAGTCATTCAGCCCAGGCTAAAGCCTTTGCCTTCCACTCTAGCTTTTCTGTACTTTTAGGCAAAGATTTAGGGCATTTACCAGCTTAACAGCTACTTGACTGCTGTTTACATCTTACGGTATGAAAGTGCTATCCTGGTAAGACATGTCTGAGTGATATAGCATAAATCAATTCCTTCCTTTGCATTTTAATATTCAAATTTTGGTTGGATTTGTTTTTATTAAAATTAGTGTTCATATATATTCCCCCCTCCACTACCAAGCTTCATAAAAAAAGAAATGCTTTCAGTGCATCAGTGCATAGATGCATCTTTCAGTGAGGGGAGAATGGGTGAGATGGAAAGAAGAGAAGAGGAAGAAGTTTCCACAAGGTGAGGACAGCACTGTTTGTCAGCACTGGATATACTTTAAACATATATCTGCAGAGATTAAGGACATTTAACAGAGTTTATTTTTGAAAGACTCAGTTCTCAAAAGATGAAAATTATCAGAAATGTAATAACGGTAAAAAAAAAAATGATACTTGGCACATCAAGGTTTTGGTAAAAAGTGTCCTGTTTTCATAATAATTAAAATGCACAGGTTTCTCCTATCTTGTTTCAAGGATGAAATTATTAGTCATATTTGCAATCTGCCACTACATTTTGTAATGATTTCTCAAAGCTAGAAAGTAATTTTATTTATTAAAAGTCATCCTTCAGCAGAAACTGTATCTACCATATAGTAATTAATATCTCAAAAGGAATTGGAAAATTTAGATTTGATTCTTCTTACTTTCTTTTAAATTTGCCTTGCACAAAGCTATGACTCTGGCTACTATCGTTCCTCACTCCCTTGAAACTCTTTTTCTTCTGTACAAATCTATTTCTTAGTCGTGCCTAAGAAAATCCGATATAGCACACTCCATGCTGCTACTATTGTTGCTAGCTGCTTGAAATCGTATTGCTGTGGACTGTAACAGTCAGCAGAGGCTTTCAATAGACAAATGGTAAAACCTAAGACATCCTAATGATAGAAAAAATGACTATAGTCAGAGAAAATTCATACAATAGCTTCCTACAGGGCTTCATTTTGTTAACAATGTCGAAATACAGAATCATTTAAACTGAACATTGTGGTTAATTTAACTTTGTGTGAGGCTTGATACAGTTGTATTATCCCATTTCCTCGATCAAAATGCTAACTATATTCTGCATTTGTAGGATAGAATACAGTGACAGAAATACTCAAAAAGATGGGTTTAACACAAAGAGACATGTAATATTCAATGTATTAGCTCCTTTGGACAAGATGCATGAGTGATTAATTGACAAATATCATTTATGTTTCCATTACTGAACTAGACTTCTGACCTTACTGTTCAAGGTCTCCATGTGTGTGTGTGTGTGTATAAGTGTATACACATGTATCCTGAATATGAAAGATTTAATGATCTACTTTTTTTTTCCCTCCAGAGCTAAAGGAAAAAGGACATTTTTTAAAGGTATGTATTATATAGAAGCAGCAAATTAACAAAATCTTGCACACCGCTTTATATGTGTTGCCAGCATTTGGAATAAAAACCTTGCATTCTGGAGGAGGACTTATAAGAGATAAAATCATGTTTTACATAGTTTTTGAATATAACATCATCAACAATCCTCTGATGTTTAACCTTGTACTTATATCACATATCACTGCCATTTATTTTTCATAAATAAATGAAATGACAGAGGCATTGAGCCTTCCACTCTGGAGAGGGAGGAAGCAAATTAGGATCATTGGTTTTGTACAGCAGATTTCTGCCTTGGAAACAGTGAAAACTGTGACTAGTATTCAGTGTTTTAGCATTATGTTTTGTGTTATAAGGATAGTAAAAAAAAAAAGATAAATGAAATCTTGTCTGGCCTGAGTCAGACAGTGATATAAGCTACGACTGAACAATGAGACCCGCAATTAAAAAAGAAGTGTGTTCATCATAAAGGAAAAATGTTCCAAATAAAATATTCAAACAATAAGTCTGCTTGAAATGACATTTCTGTCATTATGTAGAGATACATTAATAGCATTTCTCGGTTTGTATTAGAGAAATTGTATTGTTTGGTTCCCTTTTTCCATGCTTCTTTCTTTCTTCAGGAGCTTCTTTACCAGAAGGAGGAAAATGGAAAGGCACCAAACATAATATGTGCCCAAGAAATACCTATGAGGATGGACATCTCCTTTGCTACATTCTGCAGATGCTCCAGATGCTTTCATGTGTTAATTAATTCATTCAGATTTCTGATATGTTTAACTAATAGCAGAAAGTATAGGATTACCTGGAGTAAATATGGAAATATATCCCAAGGGCTCTATCAGTGTTCTTCTACGTGACTTTGCTGCACATTGGAAATACACCTGGGAGAATCTTGCACCTTGTCACAGAGAACAAAAGGTAGGACAAAAGAGGACATGTCTCCCTGGAGTTCACGGGAACTCTCAGTATTTAATGAGAAGGTGCAAGTGCTGTTATCTTAAGAATACTGTGTTCTGGGTGCATATAAAATCTTTTAGTCAGATAAAACTAATACAACATGCTTTTTTTTTTAAGTCAATATGATAATAATAACCTTAGCAGATGTTCATCACTATGTTCCTCCTTTGACATAGCAGTATAAGCATAAAATGAGATTTTACAAGGAGGCCACTAGATTGCACCTCAATTGCCTTGGGCTAGATAGCATAATGTTATGTGAACTGCATTTCTCATCTTGATTTAACAAATATTTCCTTTATTTTTTCTTTTTTAATTAATTTATTTTTTCTGATTTTTTTTCTGTACATAGTACTGTGAAGGACAAGGCCCATAATGTTTTTGGGTACTCTTTACAGAAATAGCTTTAATTCTCAAAGGATAAAGCATTCCTGGTACCATATTTTTCACCTGTGTAGCACTGCTAGATTTCCAAAGAGCAACATTTTTTTTTAATTTTTTGGCAAAAGCAAAAAGAAGAACAGAAATCTTCTGCCAGTTACACAGCAAAGTATGTGTAACCAACCTAAATTATCACTAGCTTTTATTTTGACAGTATAAACCTCATTATATTGTCAAGGTTAGAACAAATAAATAAACAAATAAATAAGAACAGGTGTTTATTACTATACATGCTAGCTATTACTTGGCAGCTGAGACTTCAGAGTCAAATTCTGCTCCCACTGAAGTCAGCAGGAATTCTGCCAATGGATTTAATGTAGTAAGGATTTGGCCTTCATTTGAAAAGGAAACCACAGAGCTAACTGCGCTAGCAGTGATGTGAGAACTGTAAGGCCAGAGCAGTTATGACAGAAGTCTGTTAAAAAACAGAACCTAACTCTGAAGTCCTGGCAATTAGAAAAATTATTTCAATTGATAATAACTATAGAAAAAGAAAATCAGATTTGAAAGTCATGGAGTTTGGATTTCGTAGGTAAAAAATATATAAATTAACAGAGAAATGATGAGGATTACAAAGAAGAATACTCAATGCTCAATTCTCCATCACAATAAAAAGAGATGAGTCAGTAAGTAAACAAGTTTGCAAGAAAATTTACTTCTGAAATCAGAAACTCAGAGTTTAGAATAGTATCTGTTGAAAATACAGATGAGCCTCAGAGAAGGAGAAGCTAAGAAATTAAATGTGTTCATTTTTCACTGGCTTTTATGACCATGTATTTCATTTAGAACTTCAGGCATATTTTCATATATCCATTATTTTAAAAGTCTATGATGACTGTTTTCTGTGACCTACCATAATGGCATTATTATTTTTATTTTATGAATTAAAGAGAGTCATATGCCATGAACTAAAACTTTTCTCGTAAAGTCTCTGTGGAACTTTTAAGTACTCTCCTTATCAATACGAGTTTTATGGTTTGATATGTGCTGAGATGTGAACCAGTGCTCAGAGACTGAGCTCCTTCACTTACCACTGTCCTGAAGACTGTGGGGACACTTAAGATGGTCTGGAAACACCCACAGCCCTGAAGAGGTGAGTCAACAGCATGACTACAACTGGGAACAGCAACACAGAGAAGCAATGCTGTAAAAAGTGTGCAGCCAACTAGTGTCTTGCTGCTAATGTCACCCTGCACACAGGAGTTGCCTGAAATTTCACAGTGACAGTAGAGTTGAAGGAGCCCTTAGCTTTTGCTCTAAAGCACAAAATTTACTTGTTAGGTCTAGGAGGAAATATTTGTAAGTATGGTAAGGTCTTTTTATGTAGCTGAGTATTTCTTTATAGGCTCTCCATTACATGGCAATAGTGCAATATCTACTACACAATTCATTGTGAAAACTCAAAAAGTAAAAGGGTTTTGCAGGTATTAATATTATCAATCACTAGGAAACGTCATAAAGATTCACTGCCAGAAGATGTAAAATAACCAGCTCACTTTAGTATGATTCACGAAAATGCAGAAAACAAGAACAGATAATAACAAGGTTACTTCTTATTTTTGTCACCATCATTTTTTAAAAGTCTATAATTCATCTGGCAAAAACACAGATACTTGATTCAAATGGAATTCTTGCCATAAGCTGTCAAATGCTTATAAACCTTCATACTTTTGGTCAAAATAATACTTCTGATCAATAAATAGTAAGAAAAATATTTCTAGGCCTGTTTACCTGGTAGTTTCTCATCTTTCTTTTGGAAATAGTTCCTGCTAAACACTAGGAGGCTGTTAAAACTCAGCATGGCAACTCATAATTGAACTGTTCTCATTTTATATCTTTTACTTTCCAAGTGAGAGTTAATAACTATCTTCATATTAATGGAAAGTCAGCCCAGATTTACCTTATTATATAACATATCAATCTAAATGTATTTTAACTAGAAATTTAAGGTTATTAAGATCATATATGATTAGGATTTTATTATAAGAATGTTTCCCATTATTATTTAGCCTATGCAGTTAGATATATAATCACAGTGTATTGAGCATGAGTAGGTGTAGAATCCTAAGTACTTATTTATATGTATTATAAATACATATAGCATGATATAGCATATAGCATGGAAAGACAACACAGCCAGGCACAAACAGTCCTGTAGGTTTCTGCAGGGCATTGATGATAACTACTTAACACAGATTGTCAAGTAGCCAACAAGGAGAGGTGGGCTAATGGACCTTATACTAACAAATAAAGAGAGACTTGTTGGAGATGTGAAGGTGGGGCGTAGCCTTGGTGGCAGTGATGAGCTGGTTGAGTTTAGGATCCAATGAGGAGGAAGCAGGGCTGCAAGCAGCCTTCCAACCATGGACTTCAGGAGGGCCAACTTTGGCCTCTTCAGAGACTTCCCTAATAGAATCCTGTGGGCTAGGGTTCTACAAGGAAGGGAGACCCAAGAGAGCTGGCCAGTACTCAAGCAGCACTTCCTCCACTCTCAGCAGTCAAGCAGTGGCTGCAGGAGGCCTGTGTGGATGAACAAGGAGCTACTGGCAAAACTCAAACAGAAAAAGGCGCTGTGCAGAAAGTGGAAAAAAGGACAGACTCCTTAGGAGGAATATAGGAATGTTGTCAGGGAATGCAAGGATGTGACAAGGAAAGCTAAGGCGCAATTGGAATTCAATCTGGCAAGGAATGTTAAACATAACAAGAGCTTTTTCAAATATATCAATGGTAAAAGGAAGATTAGGAAAAACATGGGTCTGCTGATGAATGGCATGGGGGCCCTGCTTTCGAAAGACACAGAGAAAACAGAGCTACTGACTACCTTCTTCACCTCAGTGTTTACCAAGGG
>JAWLRI010000157.1:3394477-3410037 GCA_034781795.1 Crypturellus tataupa
GAAACAATTTGGTTGAGTTTGGATTAGAACTTAAAATTTGGCATACATAGTCACACAGTTCTTAATGAGGATAAATGCATTTGTCATGTTTGAAGAAACTGGTTGTTCAGTAACATAACTGACATTGTGAAATAGCAATTGAGAATAGGTTTGTCATTTATTACACTAAAATCTTGCTCAGTTTTCATTATCAACATGTTCAGATATAAAGAAACTTAGAAAGTAAACCTTCATATTGTGATATGGCTCTCCTGTTGCAAAAGACATTTTTCCACAGATATAGTACAATATAAGTAAAACAATTACATTTTTCATACAGTGTAGAAATATTTAGGCAGTATCAGAATGATGGCAGTGTGGTGAGAGCTATAGGGTTTTACTCATAAATGAGTTAGTGGTACAAAAAAAGTTTGTTCTTCTAGGTATGGTGTAGCAGGATAACAAGGTTATGGTAGTATGAACTTTCTTCTGTAAAGTTATTGATTTCTTTGATGATCCATAAATCACCCAGGCATTCATCTGCATAGATGGACTAGTCTGAAACTAGGAACTTGTAGATTATCTGACCCTCACAATTAAGAACTGGACTTGGGTCAGGTGCTCTTGAGATGGAAGTCTGGGAAACTTCGGGAAGTTCTTCCAGGCATCTCTTGCTATGTCTAGTTCAGTTATGTTTAAAAGTATCGATTAATATTTCAGAAGGAAATATAATTAATAATTCAGGAGGAAACAGTCAATGACCTGCTATTCCACTTGGACACTCACTTGTCTATGAGGCCAGATGTGATCCAACTGAGGATCCTGAGGGAGCTGGCAGAAGTGCTTGTCAAGCCACTTTCCATCATCTGTCAGCAGTCCTGGTCAACATGGGAGGTCCCAGATGACTGGAGACTTGCCAGCCTTAACTCGTATCTACAAGAAGAGTTGGGCAACTACAGACCTGTCAGCCTGACCTCTGTATTGGGAAAAAGTTATAGCGCAAATCATCTTGAGGGCAATCACTCAGCATGTGCAAGACAACAAGGAGATCAGGCTCAGCCGACATGGGCTCATGAAAGGCAGGTTAAATCCAGCTGGCAATTGGTCATGAGATGAGCCAAGTCCCAGAGGTCATATTTAATCTCTTCATGAACCATCTGGATGAGGTGTTTGAGGTAACCCTCAGCAAATTTGCAGTTGACATCAAGCTGGGAGGAAAAGTAGATCTGCTTGATGGTAGGAGGGCTCTACAGAGGGATCCTGACAGGCTGGATCCATGGGCTGAGGCCATTGTATTAGGTTCAACAAGGCCTAATGTCGGGTCCTGCATGTCGGTCACAACAACCGCATGCAGTGCAACTGGTTTGAGGCAGAGTGGCTGGAGATCCGTGTGCGACAGCAAAGGATCTGGGAACATTGGTTGTCAGCCAGCCAAACATGAGCCAGTCATGCGCCCAGATGGCCAAGGAGGCCAACAGCCTCACAGCTTGATTGAGGAACAGTGTAGCCAGTGGGACCAGGGAAGTGCTCATTCCCCTGCACTCACCCTGGTGAGGCAGCACCTCAAATACTGTGTTCAGCTTTAGGCCTGTCACTACAAGAAAGACATTGAGGTGCTGGAATGTATTCAAAGAAGGGCAATGAAGTTGCTGAAGGGGCTGGAGCAGAAACCTTACGAGGAGTGGCTGAGGGAGCTAGGGTTATTTAGTCTGGAGAAGGGGAAACTCAGGGAAGACCTATCACTTGCTACAACTATCTGAAAGGAGGTTGTAGTGAGGCAGGTATTGATCTCCTCTCTAGAGTAACTACAGATAGGACAACAGGAAATGGCCTTAAGCTGTGCCCAGGAAGGTTCAGATTAGACATCAGGGAGAATTTCTACAAAGAAAGAGAACTGGAACAGGCTATCCCGGGAAGTAGTAGAGTCAACATCTCTGGCATTGTTCCTGAAACGTGTACATGAGGCACTTTGGAATATGTTTTAACAGGCATGGTTGTGATGGCTTTATGGCTGGACACAATGATTCAAACATAATGATTTTATGATTCTATGAATATCCTGGGTTGAGAATTTGGGCTTCCCCTCCATAGGTTTTCCCGGGTGGTTCCAAGTGAACAAATTGTACATAAATAAGTCTATTGTAAGTGATCAATAGAAACCACTCATAAAATGGTCATATGGGACAGACTTTTCCTTCTAATTAAGATAATCAGTTATAGTGAGCCATGAATAAATAGCAGCAGAAAGTTGAACAGGAGAAATGTGGACCTGTTGCTGAATGTGATGGGTTATACTGTAGCTGTAGATACTAATAAAGCAGAGGAATACAATGCCTTCTTTAACACAGTCTTCCCTGGCAAAGTCTCTTATACCTCTGTGACTGATGAGGGCTTGAAGAGGAGAAGACAGTGGATGCAGATCAAGTAAAGTATTATGACTTGAGAGAATTTGACTCATAAATGTCAGACAGATTTCATAGAAGGGTGTTGAGGAAACTGGCTGACACGGGGTTATTCTTAATCATTTTTCAAAAGTCATGGAGATTAAGGAAAATTTCTGATGAATGGGACAAGGTAAAGGTCACACCTGTCTTCAAAAACCATTGAAAGAACAATCCGAGTTAGCTTCACTTTTATACTAGAGAAAGTCAGGGAGTGGGTCTTCCTGAATTACACTTCTAAGCACACGAAAGAGCATAAGGTAATGGGAAATAGTAAGGGTGGATTTGCCAAAGGTAAATCTTGCATGACCCACATGATTGCCTTCTAGTAAAAATAAATAAATAAGGAGAACAGAACAGAGCAGAGCAGATGTCATTAACTTCTGCTTTAGCACAGATTTTGACAATGTCATAACATTCTTGTATCTAAATTAGGAAATTATTTGGATGGGAGTTGGAAATTTTGACTTAGCGGGTAATGTTTTGTGCTTAATTAGAAACTGGCAACAATTTGGACAACACAGGGATCTATCCTGGGACCTATCTTAACATTTTTTAAGTGACCTGAAGGAGATGATAGAGTGTTTCAGATAGCACCAAATAGGATCAGCAGTAAATATGTTTGAGAGTGAGTCTACATTCAGGGGAACTGGATATTCCTGAGGAACAGGCCAACAGGAACCTCCTGAAATTAAGCAAGGATAAATGTGAACTCACACACTGCAGAAGGTTAAAAAAATACAGCCAATAATCCAATACAGTAATACAACAATAATCCAATAATACACCTTAGAGACTGATCAGTTCAGGAGCAGTTCTCACACCTTAGGAGTTGTGGTGAACATCAAGCTGAATATGAGGCAGCAGTGTCTCTTGTCAGTAGAGGAGGTCACCAGCCTACTGGACTGTATGAACAGCCAGAATATTCAGGGAAGATATCTTCCCTATCACCATAACTAGCTCTCGATTCACAGACCACATCTGGAATGCAACTACTAGCTTTGGATCCCATAATATGAGAGACATTAATAAACTTTACTGAGGTCACAGGAGTCAACTGAGATGGGCTGGAGTCCAGGTTCTGTAAGGAAAGCCTGCAGGACTAGGACTAATTCAGTCTGGATAAAGGAAGGTTTCACGGGGGTCTTTAGAGCTGCCTGTATCACACACAGTGAGGTGGTCAGAGATTCAGAACCAAGTTTTTCAGAGCAGTGCATTGAGTGGAGGTGAGAGTAGCAGACATAAGCCTAAACAAGAGAGTTCCAAAGTGGATCTAAGTAATAATAATATTAATAAAACAGAAAGTCATTATGAAGACAATCCAGCAGCAGCGCAGAGGAAATCAGAGAGATTCTGTCAGCCTTATCTTTGGAGGTTTCCAGGCCCTAACAGGATAAAGCACTAAGCATCTTTCTTTGATCTCACAGCTGGAACAGCCTAAAAGAGTTTGGATTAGAGACATCCTGAGATCCTTGTATTATTGTTTATTCCTCTTATGTAAATGATCATTCAGAGCCATAGAACAGATAAAAGTAATGAAAAAATGGTATTTTTGGTGAGCCTGTCAAGATGAACAAGCAAAGACCCTAACAGACCTCTCACTGTTACCAGAGAGTGATGTCTAATCTAAATACCCGTCCAAGTGTTCCCCAGTGCCAAGATCCCATTAAATTAGTTATCCTTTTAATAGATGCTCTAAGTATGTATACAATATCAGAATGCTATCAATTGTTTGGTCAGTTGTGATCTTGTGGTAGAGCTGAGTTTCCAAGGGTAATGGTGTATTTCTTGATACTTCTTATTTCTGGCATAATTAAAATCTCAAAATCATTTAATTTGCAGTGTTATATGATTAGTTTCTTAGCATCTCACATGCAAGGAGGTACTATGATGGAATGTGTATATCACTATATTTCAGGTTTCATTTCTTCCCCCAGCATCCCCCTCCCCAAAAAAGAAAGTGTTTAAACTCTAATTGTTATAGAGATACTCCACACACAGTTTACAGCTATATCTGGCAGACTTTGTTACATGTTGTCAAAGGTTTCACTTTTAGATATGACTTTCATAAAAGTTTGGAACACGTTGGCATAAGCCTTACCCCAGTAATTATTTTGAAAGTATGAAGAGAAGATCCAATTAGGAGTAATGGCCTGGAAATTAGGAATGGGAATTAGAAATTACACTTCTGTAATTTCCCGTTCTCTCTTTATTCTAGCATTCCAAAAGTAAGGTAGCAGGACAATAAGTGTAAGAACTGCCCACAACAGAGCTTTAAGCATTCACTAGTGTAAGTGGAGAAATAGACTCTATTACCTTTGAAATAATAGAGTGCATTGCTAGAATTAGAATTTTAGCTGAAATTGTCTCCTTCATGTATTTCTTATTAAAACTTCTTCACAAAGACAAATTTGGGATTAATTGTTAGGAAAGCAGATACTCTAAGGTCTATTCTCTTAGATTCAAACTATTATTGTTATATAATAGTAATAGCAATAGAAATGATAATGATAATGACAATAATAGAGTTAGAATAAAACTTGCACATTTTATTTTCATTTCTTTTCCTTTTCTTTTTAGCACAATCTTCAGGTTCATTTAAAATGATCTGATTTATTTTCCATTACAAATCGTTGTAAATGTGCAGTCTCACTCTGTCTCAGCCTCATGTAACTACATTGCCTGAAATATAAACTGAAGAATGATTTCTTAGCTTGCAAGGCAGACAGAACTGCTCCTGAAATGTAGGTCTCTCATGACACTCCAGGCTCTTTAAGAGTTGTGGTTTTCTATCCAGAAGAAATAACAAGTGTCCAAAACTGAAAACTGTCAGGTAGCAATTTGCTTTCAGTATCTCCAGGAATGCAGTAGAAAAAAAGCTTTTGATGAGATGAATAAAGCAAAAAAATAAATAAATAAAATAGTTTATCATCATAACAGGTGGCTGAAATATAGCAGAAGCTTCCTACTGTTTCAAACATGATTTTAATCATGCATTTGCCCTAACACAAATATACATGGTAGACTACCCTAGTAGGGAGATAATTTTGCTTGTGTCATTGCACAATGAATTAATGAGTGTCTTGGACATCTGTGCCTGAGCTGACTTTCCTTTTGTTTGCCTCAGAGGTTTGAAAACCTCTCTGGTGATGGTGGATAATAATTGAGTTCTTCCAAATTCTTCCATTCTATGCCTCCGAGATCCTTCCTCTTGTGACTGTGACATCTCATATCCTTCTCTTATTGTTCCAGATATATAACCATATCTATATTTCTACAGAGGATTCACCTTCCAGGCTTCAGCTACTGAGGAGTAAATGACAATGTGCTGCGACCTTTTTACACTAGCACTTCACTGTCTCATGTGAGTTACAATTGCATTTTCTGTCTTCGGCATGTGTGGCCCCTCAAGGTTTTACACAGCTGAAGATCTGTGGCAGCTCTCTCTCGAGTATCAGAAACAAAATCACCCAGATAAACAGCAGCTGTACATTCAAATACAGAATTATTTATTATGCAAAACAGTGTAAGAATCCTTTATATAAAAAATGAAAACACGGAAATATTCAAAGATGAGTGAAAGTTTTGGTTAGTAATCCAAATGTTATTTTATCCATTAAAACTCTCTATTTCTAGTTTAACATCACATACTCATAAACACTAGAAACTGATTTTCTTTAAATAATCTATGAAAAAACATGGACAGAAAAGCTCAAAAATGAATATTTATGGGAGCTGTATGTCCCTTGTACTAAGAAAAGAATATCAATGAATAGACTTTTTGAATTAAAATCAATATATTTGAGAGAAGACACAAATCCAGAGGGAAGATGATACAGAATGAACCACTTTGAGAATTTCTAGATGCTACGGACAAACGTATACTCACTTGTTACTGTATTTATTAATAGCTTTTTCAATTTTGTAATAAAACTGGAATGAGAATTTTGCTTTTTTGTTTGATATTTGTTGTGGTTCCTGTTTTGCAGACATGTTTCTGCGATATTGAAAGAAAAAATAATGTGTTTGGGTAAAGAACTCACTGTCAATTCTAAATGTTTTAGAGTGCAGTGGTGATATAGAACTCCTACATATCGCAAGTGGAGCCCTTCTTGGTGTCATTAATACACAGGGAAATTAAAACATGGATATTCTCTTAGAACTATTCTAATAAGAAAAGGACTGTCCCACTTAGTTTTGTTACTGGTGAAACATTTGATCTTGCCAGTCTTCTTCATATGGTCCTGTTGCCTTCTATGGATTTTACTGAAGAAAACTAAGAGAGAATACCCAGAAAACAGTATAATAGTATAGAGCATAATAGTAAAAACATAAATAGTAAAAAAATATTCCACTGTTTTGCATTCAGTGTGACTGGCTAAAAAAAAAAAAAAGAAAAAGATATACCACATCTGGAGTTCCTAACATCATTTTAATATTTAGGGATGAAATCATGATTGCATTACAAAGCTTTACTGAAAATTGCATTGCATGGCAGAACTCTTAAGTGTTGGCAGAATGTTGTCTACACTCAGTGCACCAGTGAAAAATATTTGCTGAAGTACCAGTTTTGCATTCAGAAATATCATTTGACCCTCATTTTTGGCCCACATATTTCTAAACATGGCTCCACTTATCTGGAATGTGCAGCTAAACTCTGTGTAGACAAAAATATGCCGACAAGGAATACCTCGTTCATGACACATAGCAAGAAATAAAGCCTTTTAGAATCCTTTGATAAAATGGTTTCATAAGCTAAAACAACAGAAAAAGATAAGAAATCTATATCCTGAAAGTCCCTTGATAATCCTAACCTGATTTTCATGTTTAACCATTCATATTTCATAGTGTATGTTCTTTGACATTTTTTTCTTGTTTTAATATTTTTATCTGATTTTTATTCACTTAATTATTAAAAAAAAAAAACAGTGTTCAATTTTTCTGTTAATAGAATGTTTATTATACACATTTGAGATTGGGCAGCATTCAAACACTGGGATTTGGAAATATCATCTTAAAGTACATGGGCTAGATAATGCTTAACATATCATCAGTGAGCACAACAATAATTTGGATGAAAGATATCATAATATCTTATGAACAAAACTAAACTTTATCACCAGTTTGGACCAGCTTTGTGATTTCTGCTAAATTGATCATTTTTACCTGAACTTGAACTTTCATTCAGGTTATAAAAATATATATTCACAGTTTTACTTTTTTTTTTTTTTTTTTTTTTTTTTTTTTTTTTTTTGCAGATAGTGGGAGTTTAGATATAACTGAGGACAGAATTCAGCTCACACTCTTTGAAGCTCTTTGAAGGGCTTTGGTATCTTTCAGGATAAAGGATTCAGTATAAGTGTAAGATTATTGTGTAGAAGAAGAGCTGTGAACTTGGAAAGCAATTAAAAAGAACAATGTAGAAATTATCATCAGGTTCATGAACAGAATAATGAAGGGTAATGCATCTTTTACTAAAGCTGCAAAATGCAAATGAATGATGATATTTATTAATAAACTATTATCAGAGCAGGCTGCGATATGTTTGGAGATAGAGTGTCTTTTGAACAAAAAGATGAAATTATTGGAGAAGCTAAATAAAAAAAAACTCCTAAGTCTTTTTTGGAGGAATTTTGGGATTATAAATGAGAGTCTGTAGGGTTAGAGATACTCAAGGAAATAAATATGTTTAAGTTTGTTTAAATGTAAGCATAGTATCTTTCATTCATAAGCTTTTATTAATTTGTAGAAAAAGAACCAGAATCCATGCCATAGAAAAGAAATAAAATCACCATTATTATCTTTTAAGTATATTCTGAAAGAGCTACTAATAAGTATTTATCTGAGGTTAGAGATGGGATTGAACATGATTTAAAAGAAGATAGAGTGTTGAATATAAACAGATCCTTACTTTTGTATATCTGTACACAGATATTTCATTTTTGACTTTATGAAACATAATTTTACTGAGCTATGTTAAAATACCAAAGATTTCCACACAAAATCTTTCTCCTCTATATCTCCAAAAAGAAAAATAGAATAACAAAACACATTCCTGTATCTTTTTTTTTTTTTTCTTTCAAACTTTATTCATCTTCTCAGACAACAGTTTACGTTAATTCTATGACTAGGCCTATACTGGCAACAGGAAACTAAGTTCATAATTGTCCATTTATATATGTACAATTCAAGACTTCCTCTTCATGTGGAAAAACTGCCTGAGATTACTCCTACTTTTCTTTCTATCCATTCCTGGATCCATTCCGTTTAACGTCCTTGATGCTGATCCATGACTGCACCCTCATTAAGTCTGCAAATGCCACCAAGGTAGGGTCTGTTTGATACTCTAAATGACTCTCTTTTGGAGGGACATAGGTAGCAGGGAGGAGTGGACCAACAGAAGCCTTCCTTATGAAACCGAACAAAAATAAATGTAAAGACACATTGTACAAAGTATGAACTAACCCTCTGCAGAGGTATAGAAACTAACACTTTACAGTGTCTGAAATTTAACCATCTGGGGAGCAGCTCTTCTGAAAGATTCCTGGAGCTCCTGGTGGGCAGGAATGTAGCCAGTAGGTAGCTTGAGGGGAAGAAGTACTCATTAGAGAAACTCCAGAATGCTACCTCCAGTCCCAGTCCATCACAACGCAGGGCAAGATAGACATTGATAAGCGTGACTAAGCTTAGGGGAGACAATAAGACATCAGAGTGGAAGCCCAGTGCTTCTAGGAGAGACTTGAGTGCTGTCTGGCTGGCAGTAAGGTGGTCTTGGGGCTCCTCTGAGTAGCTTGAGCACCAACAGGCAGGGATCAGAAAGATGAAGCTGGGCTTGACGCAGTCTTAAAGAAAGAGATTGCTCATAAACTGGAGCAGGAGAGGCCTGTAAAAGATATAAAAAAGCCTTTCTTTTTTTTCCTTTTTCTTTTTTTTTTTTTTTTGTCCCAAGAGAGCACTCAGTCAGCGAAACAAGGGATGGAGAAATTGTGTGTCTCTGTCCTTGGAGGTTTTCAGGCCCAAACAGGGTAAAGCTCTGAACCTCATATGAACTCACAGACGACCCTGTTTTGGTTTAGGGTTGCACTACAGACCTCCTGAAGTCTTTGTCAACCTCTGATTGCATTCACCATCTGGATTATCTTGGGACACCTTTCATTTACTTCTGTTACTAAATAGGCTGTTACAAAATCCTCAAAGGAAAAAAAAATCTCTTTTGTTTTAATTAACTAGCTCACAGGTTTTCTATGTAATCTATCTATCTTTCTCCTTCTCCCTCCCTCAAGGTACCTGCAGTTTGTCCTTGCCTTTTTGATTTATAACTACAACTGGTAATGGAAAAGCATGGTCACAAGAAAGAGAGCAAAATTTGCCAAAACAAACTGAATACTAAAAAAAAAAAAAAAAAAAGCTATATATACACAAAAGTGCTAGTATGTTTGTTTTCAGTGAGCTGTCATGCTTAGATATTACATTACACATCTTGTGCTCTTATTTTTATGCTCTTAATTTTATAGTTTAAAGACTAAACCGGACAGAACTTTCCTGTGAAGTAATGCTTCCACTTAAGCCAATGAGAACCATAGTTCAGTTCAATTTGTTTCTTCAATCTATTCATATAGGGAATCAAAATCTAGTAGAAACTGGACCGTAGACAGTTCAATTGCAATTAAAGCTTAGTTAAAAGTTCAAAGGAAGCTAAGAAAGATATTGTAGAATTTACAAGTTATATTATGAAGTACTTTTGTACATACTTTTTGCTGATAAAAAAACCCCATATCAACATATATTGTAGTAAGAAGTGATTTATAACTAAAAGGTGTGCATACCTACAAAAGCTGTTAGGACTTTTTCAGTGTATGTCCATGAAAAAAAAAAAAAAGTGTACCACATGAAACATTCTAATTTAAACTTGAGGTAATGAAAAAGAGGTAAAAAACAAAAATAAAGTAGCATATGAAAATGCATATTGTATGCAAAACACATTGCTCAAAAATCAATAGAAGAATATATGAATGTAGAGGAAACTAATTTGAAAACAAATGTGTGTGAGACAAATATTGAGAACAATTACATATGAAATATAGAATAGAAAAACTGTAAATACCAGTGCATTTAAGTTGATCAATTTTCCAGCTGGAAATAAAGACAACTAGTCTTTTTAGTTAGCCTTGAGGTAATTAATGGCATATGGAAAACCTTTTTTAAAAGGAATGGTGAATTTGCAAAACTGGAGAAATTTGCTGTTTTTAGATTTTTTAGAAAGAAGATAAAGCAAACATGTTAATACTCTACATGGTCATTTTCAGCAGAAAACAGCGATTCTCAAAGTCTAGGCCCATTTGAAATCTGAAATCACTGGAACAAGTCTCTGGACTGCTTATTCTATTAGATCACCTTTCTGAACCATGCAAATAATTCAGTGACATGCGGACTTCACAGAAATATTCATTTACTTCAGACCCCTCAGCTAAGGACTTCAATCGTAGTTTTCATGTATATTAATAGAAACTTGAGTGAGACATATTTTCAGATTTTCTAAGCATTCAGCAACTGTTACAGACTTCAGTGAGAGTTTTAGATGGTCAACAGGTCTGAAATATCCAGCCCTTCAGGGAAGAAAGATCTGAGTCCTAAAATCCATATGAAAATCAAGATTTCAAGATGGAAAGGACAAAAGCAGAAAGCAAGTTTGTCGCAATGAGAGAACAAATATGAACATAAACATTTTTGAATGAGAAACAAAGAATTGAAATTGTTTCCTTTACCATTCCATTTCCTTTCCCCTTCCCGGTAGTGTAGAGATCCATTACAAGACCTCCTAAACATCTAATTAGAAATGTAAGCAGGATGACTTATCTTAAGAATGAACTATGCCAAAGAAGGCTTGGACAAATAAGCTGCAAGCCATAGGCAAATTTGGAAAAGAACAGGGTTATCCTGTACCTGAGAGTCCTGGTACTAACAATACAAGTAATACGAGGGCATTGTAGATACTGCAGTGGCATACGACTGACAGAAAGTTTTAATGTGACCTTTAATTAAAGTGGACACATTCTCCTCCTATTGATTTACCTGTAATACTTTGATTATGTTAGTTTTATGCACATAAAATTATTTTAGTCCTAGGCAAGACTGTGGATGAATAGTTAATGTTTTCAAATAGCCATGAACTACATTATTTTGCACGTAGAAGGAAGATACAGAACGTCAGTGTTAAGCTGCTACAGAAAATATCAAATATTGTATAGGTAACTGCTTTTGACTTCTTATCCTTACCAAGATTAGGTTAAAAAGTCTAGATCCCAATCTTAAAAATTCTTATAATTTTAGGCTAAGGGGATGACACCTTAGCATATATCTATTCATTTCTCCAGTCTTTCAGTTCTAACTCGGACAAAGTAGGCTCCCATCTGCAATATAACAAAGTGATTTAGTGTGGCTATATAAGTAACAATTGACAGAGAGTGATCTCTGCATATAATGATTATAGGGCTTCAAATGTACCTAGGTTTATATGTGAATTTAGCATAACACTAGCATAATCCAATTAAAAATCACAATAATTTTATCACCGTGCTTAGATCAAAGAACAAATAGCTGCAGAGAATTCAATTAAAAGTTATTGATGTAACATGCGGGTACCATCACTTGTTTAATCTAGAGTCTTTTATCTTAATTTATATTTGGATACAAATTCCTCTCTGTCTTCACCACACTGCTCCTGAGTGATTAATACCTAGTGACAATACACAGGGTTACCTAGTCTTAGCGTGAGCAACTCCACTGCAAAAACTGATATTTTTGTATAGTTGCATCACTCTAGGCGGTGCAAACACCACTTGTGAAGGTGTTATTCAATGGTTTGTAATGTTACAGTTCTGTAGAGCTGTTGCATGGCTTGTTTTATCGTGCTGTGACGAGGCTATTGGAAAGATACTGGTCTCAAGTATGTGTACCTGGGTACACAGAGGTCAGGTATCAGCCTTCTTGAATCAAGACCTGGGCCACAGAATGTATCCTGAGGAGCAAAGATTTTTGTTCTTTGTGGGAAAGCCACACTGCGAGTAGGGCAATACCTTTTCTCTTTAGGGTTTCTGAGGACTTGACTTTCTACCATGGCTGGCTGTGCTCAAGGGCTGTGTATTGGGTGGTTCCAATGGGTTAATGAAGGATGACAACCAGCAAAGAGTTGCTGGCCTGAATGCTGGCCTGAATTTCTCTCTCCTACCCTTTAGTTTAGCTCATTTCCAACCACTTTTGCCTTCTGATCTGTGTTTGTCAGAGGTCTGATATTATTAACTTTTGGAAAACTTTTTTGTCCTCTATATGTAGGTTTGTGATCAAAGCCCATAGATTAGACTTATCCCTGTGGTTCACCTGCTTGGTGCCAGCAGCCTTACATTGGTTCTCTCCTTCTATTTGTGGCTAAATACTAAAAGGAAGTTTCAGACCTTTTTTTGGAAATGAGTCAAAGTCATTTTTCAGCTGCACATTTACCTAGAGCTAACTTTGCTTTTTGAGCTGCTTTAGTTGCTGACTGCTATTCTTTTGGGATGAACTAGAAAAGTACAAGCAGCAGGTAAGATATATAAAAAGCTACATTCACACGGATCTTCTCACCATTAAAATGATCATAATTCTCCAGACTCACCTGAGATGTACACACAGTATGTCTCCTTCCCAAAATCCCTTTGATATTTTTTCATAAAGTGCCCTTAATTACAGTTTCCTTCAAAATAATCATTTTACTATCATGTAGATGAAATACTCATTCTAAATGCAGTTTCCATCTCTGTGAGATATTCTCATTATCAGACTCCTGTGTAGTAGAACATCTAAAACACAGACTGAATGGCTCTGGGGTCCTTACTCCTAATCTGCCTGTGAGAATGCTCACAGCTGGGTCAGCTATTGTGCTGCTGTCTTTTTGTCAGTCCCCCATTTTACAGCTTCAGGACACATATTAACTATTATTTTACAAAAAGATATATATCATAAAATAAAATCTCTTTTGTTAGGTCTTGCTTTGCTTATTTATGAGGTGTTCATTTTTTTGTGAGAACACAAATGCTTGTATATAGTGTGCATATATTTATATGTATGCAGATGGTGTATGCCTATATATTTATACACATATGCATAAAATTTGGCATTTATATAAGCTTAGTTATATATTTGTATATATTCATATAGTATTATTTCTATTAATATTTCCAAAACCTGAATATTTCTATTTCTGTTTATGGATAGCTGTTTAAGCATAAATTCTGTAGTATCAGACTTAAAATAGCAACTGTAAAATAGTAGTTCCTTTTTGCATATTGAGATATACATCAAGAAAGGAATCAGAGTTTGTATAAAGTAGTAGAAGGTTACCAAGAAGTTGATCAAACAATAAAGCATCACCATTCCATGTGCAAATGGGGTCCAAATTCTGAATGTGTTCAAAAAATATGTTTTGCAGCATATTCCTCAAGGTTGATAGCTATTTTTTAGTGTCTGTAATACAGAGAAATTGACAACTTTGTCACGCTCCAGTTAACTGTTTCAAGAGCTTTCATTAGTCTTTTCAGACAATAACATTTTGGGCAGTCCATACTTCTTTCTATCTCTAAAGGAATTTTGTGTTGAATATCATCATCAAGACCCAAGAATAAAGTGTAATTTTGATCATTGCTCCTTCTTTCTTTTAGTTGTTACTGTTTTTTCACTTTTGTTTGAAGATCTCAGAAAAACCTTTTTTCAGTTGTCCAGGATGAGCAGCTGAGGACAGTAGTCTGCCAGGGCACAATAGAATTATTTCTACACTAAAAACAGTAATAATGCAATTTTTTAAGAGACAGTAGTTATGGAAACTCCTGAAATCAGTGGACTCTCTCCTCTGTTTTCTGACTGTGCTCAAACAGGTATCCAGCTGGTGAGATTCCAAGCACTCTAATCTACTCTAATCTATGCCAAGGCACTGTACACACCAAAACTGCTCAGAGTGGAGACAAACAAAGGTGGCTCGGAGCTGCCTTCTGCACAAGCCTCCTTCAGCTGTGCAAATATAACTCACACATCTGTGGTCCAGTATGCCACATTTATCCTGGCTAAGCAGTAATGGCAGCAGCAACAATGGTTCTGTCTGTAGGTATGTGTGTAGGTCTATGTAAGTCTATAACTGAAGAGGAACAAATATATCACATGCAGTCCTGGGCTTGAAACTGAGCAGCTGTTGTGGGAGAAGAAATAGCATTACAACATTTTGTCATACAATATTCAAAATATCATGGCTCTTAAATTAGTGGAGAATTAAACATAGAAACCTAGTGATTTTGACACAGTCATGCAACCTGTAAGATAAATAAAATGTGTTATTTTGATGTTACTTACTCCAAAGTAATGGATTTAAAATACATTTCCTTCAGAGAAATGTTGCTTGCATCAATTGGTTAGCTCAGGAGACAATCATATGATTTTTGCTGTTGTTTTTAAATAAAATAAACAATTCATAAATATAAATTTGTGCTATTTTAATTCTATTTACAAATTTTCCTCCTTTGATTGGAGATAAAACTGGAGATATACATTTATATATCACATGTAAAAATTTAGTGTTCTTATTTGCAGTCTTCTGTGAGCAGCCTTGCGTACATAGAAATTCTGAATCAGCCACAAAGTGTAAGGAACTACTGTTTTGTAAAATAATCACATAATTGCGCCTCTCAAAATTTGCTCTTTAAATGTCTTTTTCTGAAGGGAAAAACACAATTATATATAAGGAAAGAAAGCCATTATTAAACCTTGTCAGGTGCTTTCTCTGTTGCATGGCAAGATTCTAAACTGTTTTCAAAGAAATGAAGAGAAAAAAATCAATGTTTTGACCATTATGCAAGATTTCAACTGGATTATAATTATACAAGATTGTAGGCTCTTTCATGGTATATTTCTCTGAAACACCTGTAGAGTGCATGCTTACAAAATCAGACATCTCTGTAGTCAACTTTAGTGGAATGATGAAGACGTTGTAATTTATATATTCTTAAATAGTAAGGAAATGGTAAGAAATGTGTAAAAAAATGGATGTTAATGCTTATTCTAGTAATTCTTTCACTTCTTGTGTGTATGTGTGTATTAGAATGTACACAAGAAAGATAT
>JAWLRI010000157.1:3414612-3450397 GCA_034781795.1 Crypturellus tataupa
AGAAACAAAGAAACAAAGAAAGAAAGAAAGAAAGAAAGAAAGAAAGAAAGAAAGAAAGAAAGAAAGAAAGAAAGAAAACTGTTAGGCAGGGCGGCAGAAGTACAATAAGTACTTTTTAGAATGTATGTAGCCCTTAACCTTCACTGCAGAGATATTGACTCAAAACCTGTAATGGCTTTTTCATCTTTTTTAAGCTCTTTTGAAGTTTTACTTTAAAAGACAGAGGTGGGATCTGTCCCAACAATTCTTGGTCAAGGATTTTTTATTGTTGACCCACATTTGTGCACAGTGCAAAATGTTGTGTGAGAAAGCACTAGGTGATTGCAGCAGGGAAACCGCATTAACTTGATTAGCACATGTAGAACTATGATGTATATCAAAATATAATAATATAACCATTTCTTTCAGAAGCATATGAAGCCTTATGAGAAATGATTGAAATGCTTTCTGAAATCTATGCACTAAAAAAGATTTTAATAAATAGAGACACAACACAAAACTTTGTTAATGGGTTTGTTAAGAGATTGCACTTACTCTTTAATTGCAGTTTACTTGCTTCATTTGTGGTAGCGACAGAATTTTCCATGTGATTTACTCTGTGGAAAGAAAAGGTGAAATTAACATTTTTCTTGCCCACAGCCAACGGAGCCAAAGCAATGCCAAGCTCTAAAACAAACATACATCTCTTCAGATGATCTGCACAGGCACAGACCAGCATTGCAGAATCACCATGAAAGCAGTCCTTTTGACAGCATTTTATCTCATGCAGTTCTGCCAGCTGCAGTCATGTTTGGTGAAACAGGTTAAGACAAACATATAATTTTTGTTCCTATACAATCACCTTGCACTCGGGAGACTCTTAAAGCCCATATGTTCAACAATACATGCAACCATAACAGTATTATTTGTCTGTCCCGTGAATACACTGTTCAATTTCTACATTTCTCTGTCATCAGTGCCAGTAAAATCTTGATTTGTTGTTTAAAATCTTCTCCAAATGGTGCCTCTAAGCCAAATTAGAGTAGTTACTGGAGATGAAGAAATGAAGCATCATTTTCAGTTCAACATCAGGCATAGCAGCTGTCATTCCTTACTCCAAAATACTTCTAAGGTCTATTTCATCTACATGAAGCCATGTCTAGTTATGCCTACATAAGCAAGTAGTACAGTGGAAATAAAGGTAGATGGGCAGTGGCTAATACAGAGAATCTGTCTTCTAAACTGTATGTATCTTGGATGTTTTACTTCCGTCTATCTCTAGCCTGACATGATATTCAGAACTTCCACTAGATGATACAGTGTATTTTCTGGTTGCGTTTTGTACAGATGAAATCGAGTTTGCAACCTACAAATAATAAACATGAGGGTTTGTTTACACTCTCCACGTACACCTTAGATAATATATATAAAAATCACATAAACACTTTTTTTATACAAAAGTCAACATTTACACACAATTGATCACTTACCACACAAATAATATACAGTTTTGTAACTGTATTCACTGATGTTCCCTTAAATTGCATGAAACGTTTTTTCATCTGTTCAGAAGGAGGAGTCAGCATGCTGCTAATGTATACTTGGGACAAACAGCAGGTTTGCACTATCCACAGGCAGGATTTAAGTCAGGTACCCTTCAGTAGGGTACAGAAAGTTGCTTTACAACATAAAGACTTAAGGATTCATTTTCAATAAATCATTTTAAGGAGTTTTCATCTTACTATGCAGCAACATTTTCCAGCTAATACTATGGTTCTCAGCTATTCTCTTCAAGTGAAGTAGATATTATCTTTTTCTTGACTAGGAAAATTTCAGGAATAGCCTCATATTTATACCTGACTAATAGTATTACACTTATTATACAGACAGCAGTAGCTACATAAAGAACCAGTTAAGTGAATAACTGAGAAAATTTCTCTTTTAGTGCAAAATAATCCCATGTGCAAATGATGAGTAAAAATAACTCTAGAGTAATTCTAGAGCTACAGGCCATCAGCAGCTTATTGGGAGTGTTTATTAAATTCAGTCTTATCAGGCAATTTTGAATCATGTGGTATTGTTTTGTTCCCTAAATGAATTGATGTAATTGTAAGAACATATTTTCTGGAGCAGTACTTACCTTTTCCAAAACAAAACCTACTTGCTTTTGAGAATTTTTAAAATTTATTTCAAGTATTTTATGCACATTCTTGTACATAAACAAAGCAAAACTTCCTAAATGGGAAACTGATGATGTTAGGCTTTCTGCTTTAGACGCTCTTAAATATTTTTGCTTTTCTCAGTGGGCATGTTCTGCATGGCACCAGGTCTGAACTTCAGAGATTATTCTGTTCAAAGTGTCTCTAACAGTAAACAAAATATTACTGCTGTGAGGGCATAGCTTACTATAAGAAATGCTCTGGAGCCTCTGATCAGCTTTTCTTGGAGACTTGTCAGTGTTATAGTCCCAGGTCAGGCTGCATCCCATTTCTTTGTGTTCAAAGACTGCAGGGAGGGCTGAGTGATCTAGCTGTGATCTAGCTCAGAATCCAGACGATTAATGTCGTTATCTGGAAAGACTTATTTGCTCTTGGAGATTATGCACAGGGATAACACCAAATGACACTCTTTTGATCAAAAATAAACCACACACAGATATGTAAATACCTAATGAAAAGGCTTTATTTCCTTCTGTTTCCTTCTGTTGCTTCAAACTTCCCTCCACCCCATACAGAAATGAGTTATTACCTCGTGTGCCCCTGGAGAGCCCTATACAACGTAATCACTGCAGACTTCCACAGTCACTGCCTCACACTGCTCTCATCCTGGGGCTGAACTCTTAACAGTTCAGTGTTTATGGAGTGCAACTTTGACTTTGCTTAGTTCAAAACATCTTTGCCTATTTTTGAAGCTAGTCTTCAATTTTACTATACTTAACAGATTTCTCTAACAATCTCTTGGATAGTAATGGTAAAAGCTGCCTTGTAAGCACATAGATTTTCCAACATACGTGATACTTACCGTATGGTAATCTCAATTTTACAAGTTATTATTATTTTTTATTAGTTACTCTTCCAGATAGAAAAATATGGAAATAAAAAAATATGAACAATTCATCAAAGTTTTTTATTTCAGTCCTCTTTCTCTTTCTCTGCTGTCTTTTAGATTTTCCACCAGTTGCATGCCTGCAGTTTGCAAGCTGGATCCTTTCAGAATGAGGTAAATTTGCCTGCAAACTGACTTTTTGGACATACCTTTTTTTCTAATCTGTTGTTTTACACTTTGAATGGAAACTCTGTGGGGACAGTTAATGTTTTTTGTGTAATTTTTGTGAAATGTTCAGTTTTATGAGATCTGTGTTCACAACTGGACCTTTCAGTATTGCGGTAATACATGTAGGGAATAATGATAAGGGTAGATTCTATATTAAAAGCAATGAGCAATGGAGGAACTAACATCAGCTAATTGCTTGTACTAGTCCCAAGGGCTAATCAGGGACTTAATTTCTCATAGAAAACTTAATATGAACTTAGCATTTTTCAGTTCGTAAAACACATCTTATTTTGGCAGAGTCTGCATTAACGAGTGGGATGTGATAGCACTCAGGAGAATAGTCATATTTGTGCTGTTCACACCATTTCTGATTAAAATAGCTTTTCTCAGTGATTTGCAAAATCAACCTGTTTCCTATGAAAAGTTGCACTTTATGAGCTTTGAACCTGACGCTATTTGTCAATACTTAATCACTGTTTCACAGGCGAGACAGCATTTACAAACGTTAGTTGTTGTACACTCTCCTCTGCACTTCCTAGTCCCATCCATTCTTCCCAGGTCCGGTTGCACCTCTCTCTTTCTACGCATTTAAAGGTATTAATTTTTGTGCCACTGCTGTAAGACTCACAAATTGTAAAAAAACCCACAAATTTATGCTAAGGGGGATTTTTTTATTGTTCTTCCTTTAGAGATGCAGTCCTGAAACACAAAGAAGCTTTGTGATTCTGGATACAAAAGAAGACTGTGGTGATGCAGAGATTTGAAGACCTCTCTCCCATGCCCTGAAAAACTGTCGAGATATCAAATCTGCTTCTTCATAAAGCCCTTTCAGATCTATATTGTGATGAGACTCTCTGATCCTCAATGTGGAGGTGTTCTTCCTTCTTTTATATATTTATTAATTTTTAAATGAACTGAATATGCTAGAGGAAAGTCTCCCATTTCAAAATGCATGCTTTGTTTGAATGATATAATGCTAGATCAAAATCAGCTAAATGTGAAAGATGGCAAATGCCTAAGTGATGCCTCAGAGGAAACTGAACAGGAGGTTTGATCACTAGCACCATGATCCCTGCCTGTTCCGTCCTTGCAGGTCTCATCTTTCTCACTGGTCCTGCTGTGCAGTTTGGCATCTTTCAGAGGTTTCTTAGTTGACACCTTCCCAATCCCCTCTGGCTCCCTGGGAAAACTGCCTTTTTCTGTCATACCTGAGACTTAACACGGGTCAGATTCCTGCTGCAATCATGCCATAGGCCTATCTGAGAAGTCCGAGCACTGTCTTTCCCTGGAGCTGTACTGTCTGATCATGTTCAGGGGGAAGGGATTTCTCTCCACCAGATGCTTTTTCGTGGTCAGTGTGGAGAAAACGAACAGGTCCTTTGTGTTGCCTAGCTGTCCCTTTTTTTTCAAAGGAATAAACACCTCATAGTAAGCACACTAAAACACAAGCAAACACAGAAAGCATCTCTGCCATTTGTCATATATGACATACGTAATCTAGAGTGCTAATGATTTGCCATCAAATCTAGATCAAGAATAAAAACAGTGAGCCAAATCCTCTTTCCCTCTGATGCCTGTCTTAAAACTGAAAAAATCCTTCACAATACATTCAGATTACTGGGATCCATTTAGGCATTTGTTTTCATCAGTAATGCTAACAATTAATCAAACTGAGTTCCTTCAAGGCAATGCAGTTTAATACACTGCTTTTTAAACTCTATTATTTCTTTAACGCAGTGATTCAATCTGTAAAATAATATTGGCATAAACAATTTTTTAGTTAAGGCATGGAAATATTCCAATTGCTTAATATCCTCTAATGGAACTGTGAAAACACATATAAAATTAGCTACAGTTAGTTTTGTTTCCCAAAATTAAATCCTCAAAAGTACTGGTAGATCTTTTTTTGCAAACTTTTCAAAACACTTTGCCTATTTGAAAATTCTTCTGTTCTGAGACTTCTGTAATGGTAAAATTCTCCTCAAGGGCTGTAAGGCTATAAAGTATTCTACCTTCTCTTTATGATAGATTAGATTGTGCATATTATTGGCAAGTCTGTTAAATGCACTTTTGGAGATTCCAGGTGAGTACAGAGTTCTGTTATGCTGTGCACTGGGCAGACATATATATGTAACTGAGGTGCAGTTTTTGTCTTCGGTAGATATTTTTTAGTCATGTCTTAGAAAGGAAAAATCATGTGGGTGCCATTTAAGCCATGAAAGAGCTCTACTTCTAAAACAAAATTAGCCTGTTTGTATTAGCCACAACTATGCAACTAGATAAATGTCGGCCTCTTTCTCCTCTTTTGGACTGTTTCTTTTTACAGAAATGTAGATTTCACAGACTTCAACAAAAATATTCCTAATTTGCATCATGTTAAGTGAGAAGCGAATCTGACTCATGGGTTTATTTTACCTACTTGCTAGTTGGGAACAGCGCGTTCATGTTGACAGGCACCTAAATAGTCACTAGGGGAAAAGAGGGTGAACTATATAATGGCTTCTCTTAATGTAAGCCAAATATCTCTGTGGATAGAAGAAGCCAGTGTCATTAAACAAACATAGAGGCCATTCTGGACTGAAGACAAAGAATTTAATTTGATGTAGCAAATTAAAGTAAAACAGTGAATATTGTCTGTGCCAAGAGGCAAGAAAGAATTGCAATTAAGAATTCACCCTATTATTAACCTCTAGTTATTTTTGGCATAATTTAAACAAATGACTAGGATTTTTAATTGGAAAGAAGAGAGCCTGTGCCACTTTCATCCTTTTCTTCTTGCTCGGGTGGGTGTCAGTAAAGAAATCAGCTATTGTATCAGCCAATAAGACATCATTGTTACTAACAAGATCTAAAAACTTAGATCTAAAAATTTAGAATGCATCACACATCTTGATGAGTTTGCTCATTATTATCGTATTATTCCTTTTACAATAAACATTCTGCATATTAGGAACTAAGAAAAAGGATCTTAAAAAACTTTTTGTAAAGAAACACAGTCAACCAACTATCTCCTGGGCTGTGAAATAAGTCTGCAAGCCAGACTGAAATGAAGTTCTTTATTTTGGGGGTATCCTAGTACATATTTGAAAAAATCAACTTTTTTTTTTCTTTTTCATAATATGTCTACACTTAGAAGAAAAAAAGTCTAATTTAAATAAAGCATAATTTGAAAAATAAGGGAAAAATAACACAACTGTGCAACTATAATGATGATGGGTGAATCCAGACTACTGTCTCAATGCAGGATCATGCTGTCATCTTTAAGACAGCAGTCTTGCTTTCTGATACCAATTTCTGACTGTGATTTAGTATTACCTTTAAGCCTAATGTACTTAACATATGTAAATCTCTTAGTTAATGCAGTCCCGGCTTTAATTTCTCAATGGACTTTTTGTTGATTCTTTATATAAATATTGAAAATTAATATCTCTCCTAGATCTAAAGGAAAAAAAATGTGACACCATATGAATCTCCGACTCTCATAATATTCAAACTTTTAAGCTGCTTGGATCTTTATCCATAAACTCTGTGCACATTGCGGCTCTGCATCCCATCTGTGCAATCAGACCGACAAGTGCCTTTCATGGGAAAATCATCTCCGTTCAGTCCAGTACCATGCTCCCTTCTCTTTGCTCTGTTCCTTCCTTATGTTTGCGGAATAACAGAGCAACCTGAAAAACAGAAACCTGACGCCTACGAAACACTAACAGATTTTCTAGGAATGTGTTTGGAACCAAATTTTGATGCCTCATTTACCATGTACCTCTTCTTTACACTTGCTGTTACATTTTTGAATTTTCTGACTTGTTATACTTTATTTCCATCTCCTATTGTCACTTTTTTTTTTTTTTTTCTGATGCTTTTCAGGAGAGAGGAAAGGATGAAATTCAGTATGTTTCTTAAGCCCATTAAAAGCTAATCATGGTAAGACTTACTCATGGCAAGTTACCATAGTGTTTTTCGGTCTGACTCACTAAAGTCCAGTATTGCTTTGCTACTTCCTCTCCACCCTGCCATTCACTTCCATGCCAGGGTTTATACTTAGAGAGCATACTAATTCTAATGTGGAACAGCAATTTCAAATCAAACCCACAAGTGTTACTGTCAACAAGAAATCAAATCACAAAATGATTAATTATTCAAGTACCTGATGGTTTCTAACAGCTTGTTACTAAATAACCCAGGGACAAAAGGAAAAAAAAAAAAGTTAAATTATTAAGTTTAGAGGCTGAAAAAAGGCATTTGAAGTTTCTAAGTAATATAAGGGATAAAGGAGATGAGTAGAGGATTTTAAATGCACGTCCTTAAAGGAAGAAGATTCACAATGGTTATAGATACTGATAATACATGCTGAAAGAGTCCGGAGAATAAGTTACACATTTCTGGAGCTCATTTCTTCTTTGACAGAAAGCTGAGGGCCTATTTTCCTGAGTGGCATTGAAAATAAGGTATAAATTATTCTTTCGATCCAATATACTGTAGATGATGGATGAAGCTGTGACACAGGTTAAAACTCAAGTTGGTTCTAAAACTCCATTAAATAATTTAATTCTAACTTATGTATATAATTTACATCCACGTAAGCCCTTTTAATATTTTAACCTGTGTCAGTTTATAACCTGATAGCTGATTGTTCAGATATTCCTACAAGATGATTATCAAGATTTCGAGTCCAGAGGCTATAAAAAAAATAATTGCAGAATTATTAAACCAAAAAACAGACAAACAAAAAACAAACAAACAAACAAACAAACTGTAGAAATAGTAGAGAAAGACTGGCCAAGACCAAGTATTGAAGAGTTGAAAACAAGGAAGTTGGCAAAAGGGTGATGAGTCTTTTAATTCTCTTATCAGCTTCCCACCGCAAAGGTTGGGAGACGATGCTCAGATACCATAATAATTAAAAGTACTAGAGTTGTGAAAGCAAAATAGAATCGTTTAGATGATTGATTATGTTGAGGCATCAAGTTAAAAGAGTTCAAAGAGGAAGAGTTCTTACAGAGAATAATTAGGAGGCAGCTGGAGTGTCTTTCTGCAACAAGGAAGACCTTCCCACTGTGAAGAAGACACTGTGAAGAGAGGTGTTGAGATGTGAGTGGGAGAAGGAGTTGAAGGCACTTGCTAAGTAACTTCAAGAGAAGTCAAATGAAAATGTAAAATGCAATGTAGAAGATAGAACTTTCACCTCAAGATGAGAAATTCAATATCTGATGTACCAGATAATAAGAAGCAATAGATCAAATAAGATAAGGTAGATAAAGAAATAAGAAATACAGCCCATACAATAATAGTTTTAAAAGAACCTCAAGGCAGTGTAAAGTAACTGTAGTTTGAATGAGGCAATTTATAGGAGTGATATCAAGAGTCTAAATATTTTTAAAAGTTGAAGTGCACAGAAAGAGAAAAAAAAGGGTACATAGAAAATGTGTATATATGTATACACAATGTGTATATATGTGTATACACACATTTTCCATATAGTATCAGAAAGAGAATTCTGAGCAGGTGTGGACATTAGCCTGGCAGAACTGTCCATTTTTAATCAGGGAGGGATCCCTTGAGGAAGGTTTTGAGGAGAACACAAGAGCTCAGAAGTACAATTACAACTGCATGCCAGAAAATTAAACAGTTTACTCAGACGTAGGGCAAGAGATTTGAAATCTGTATATAACATTTTCTTGTCTTTAAAAGTCTTTAAAAGTCACATAGAAAAAAAAAAGGGAAAATCTATATATATACATCTATCACATGCCTTTTATCTTTCCTCTGTTTCAGTATTCTTTCTATATTGGCCTTCTTCAGACTATACTCTTGTGCAATGAGTGGTAACGTGGATTCAGGATTCGATAACCAAGTTACTTTTCTGATGGTTACTCTCCCTGCTTGTGTTACTTGGTCATAACTAGAAAGGGGACATTCTGAAAATAGACTTTCAAAATCCTTTTCTAGCTTCTCCAGTTCACAACATTAGATTTAAATAGGTCATGGGTAATTTACAGCTTCTAGTCTGTAATTTAGTGCATCTTGTTTTACATGATACTCAGCAATAAAATAAGAACTTTTGACAGTAATAATAAATAAAAATTTGTCATTTTATGTGACATAAACCACATTAAAGTCTTTTTTCCTGCTGCTGTCTCCTGTTCATAAAAAGGGAAGAGGTAATTAACCTTATCCACATACAAGACACTGATACACCAGTAGTTTGTACAGCCAAGTACACCTCTCGCATGGACGTGAAGGCAATTTCTGTGCCTTGCATTTAACAAATATTAATAGTTGAAACAATAGGAAATAACCACATACTTAAAGTGATGGAGTTGCTGTGCTGTCTAGAGTGCCTGCAGGTCCTTCCTAACAAAAGCTGGAATTTGCTTAATTTTAGTTTTTGTCTGGGTGATGACACAGCTAAAATACATCGAGTGAGTGAGGAGTGGAAGGTGAATGTGCCGGTTCCACTGTTACATGTGTGTTGGTTCAAACATATAGAACAGCAGTAAGAGTTCATCAGCTAAAGGTATGTTCTCATGGCTTTTAATGTTTTGAGAGACAGATCCAGTGGGATTGAGTTTGTGAGGAGGAAGTGATACAGTTGTTGAGAGTGTACTTGTTTGTCTCTCATAAATTTCAGGCATTGGTGCCAGGTTATGTGTGAGCACACTGGCAAAGAGCAAAAGAGGTATATCTTCTTTGTTCTTGAATTTTCTTCTCTGCCCTGTTACCAGCCCCTATATGAATCCTCTCATGATGTTTCCAAAAGTGGGTGCAAAACATGTGGAAAATCTTATTAGAATCATAAAGCATTTTATGTATTATATCCATGACCTGGATAGTTTTACCACGTCTTACCACTTCTCCTTAGCCTCATCCAGCCAAATCTTACCGTTAATAGCATACAGAATCTTATGAGAGACATTTATGCTCAAAAGCAGAAATTGACTCCCTTTGGCCCTGAATGTCCATTTATATTAACTGACAGATTGTCTCCTCAGAAGGAGAAGATCATTTTTTCTAACTTTTCAGAGAGAAAACAGAAACTTGTCTGTGTTCACACTGTCATATCGTATAATCTCTAGCTAAAACTCTTTTTTTCCTAGTGTAAATGATATCAGAATCAAACCCTAGACAAATTTGTGTTTATCAGTTCCTATAATGTCCCAGAGGGCAGAATAGATGGTTAAATTTCATCTGGCAAGTTACAAACAGGTTGACCTCTGTCAAATTTAGCTCTTTTATTCCCCCAAAAAAGTCTTTCTCATTATTTTTTTTTTTCATTTTTCTGACGCTTCTTCTTTTTGTGCCTTTCTTTTTTTCTTATAAAACAATTCATGTTCTCTGTGGATGGTAACCGTGAATGACTTCTTGTCTTGTTTTGCAAAGGAAGGAGAATAAACCTCATGGATTTAGTCATCCTCAATTATATGTATTTTATCTGCAATTCTTAAAGTGCCTACTCTTCTGTGAATAAAGAGATTCATGAGGGGATTTTATGGATTTCTGACTTGAGAAAAACCTACTACCAAGTATTCATGAGTATTTGTAAAAGTTGGTCTAATTGTGAATGTACTAAGAGAGAAGTAAGGGAACAAAATACTGGGTGTGAGAAGCTTAGTCTATATCTCTGTTCTGTACAAATGTTCATTTTTACATTTCTTGCAGAGAACTCCTGGGCTAGTTACCTAGCTCTGTGGCTCCCCTTTCCAGAATATAGGGGACTGTGGTACTATCATGGCCTTCTTTTCTTCCCCCAGAAAAGATGCAGAGAGTCCTGATGGGCAAAAAGGTGACTATGAGTTCAGCAATAGGCCTTGTACTAAAGTCCAGTGAAGTCCAGTGTCCTGGGCTTCATCAGATGGAGCATGGCCAGCATATGGAAAGAGGAAACACTTCATCTCTGCTCAGAAGAAATGCTCCTCATCCTTCTTTTCTTAGTGTTAAGGCTCTATTTGATTTATACTTTGCAAGACAAGTCTTTGACTCTTTAAGCAAAATCTTAAAACATATCTTTCAAAAAGCAATGTAACACATCAAGTAGAACTTTAAACAGTGTACACACTCCTGGTAGGAAGAAGAATAAATTCAACAAACATTAACAAATTGATCAATGGATGAAATAGCTATCTAAGATGTAGAAACTCAAGGGAGCAATCATTAACAGCAGTAATTTGAGGCAATATGCTATTACCCACAGCACTAGTATCACACCATTTCTCAGAGAAATTTTTAAGTTTTCCCCATCTCATGGTTGGTTTCTTCTCCAGAAACTACTGAATATTTTGAGACAGTACCTACTAGAAATTTTATGCTTGCTTTTGGGACATGAAAAACAGTTCTTTTTCCACTTAAAAGAAGCAAAGGAAAGTGACCTTGCAGCTTCATACTAGTTGTTTTATCTTGTTCTGCTTTAGTATTTGCAAAGGTTTATGAAGTTCTATGGCTGCTATTTCTGCTGTAAAGAAAAAAAAAACTAAGGAGGATGGGTTTTGCGGAAAGCATAGAGCAATTTCAATCTCAGCAAAGGCATTCTTACAAATTGAATAACCACTACACAAGAGAATTATTCAAGACTTCACTTTATGCTTATAAACTGTCAAATAAACTATGATTTATACTTTTAGAAAAGCAGGATTAAGACAGGATCACATTACTAACATCACATTAAGATGAGATCTTGGAATTAAACATTCTCTAAAAATGTCATTCCAGAGTTCAGAGACAGATTGGCTAATAGAAGGTAGAGGGGTGCTAAAAGATAACAAAAATAAAAAAGGCATCTCATAAATTCATTTTGTCCCTACATAATCAGAAGTACATGAGTTTCTGGTTTGGCCTTTTTCAAAGAGATGCAATGGAAATGGGATAAGCACAGAAAAACCAAACAAGAATGGATGAAGGAATTAACTCTTCCACACAAAAGATGAAAGTGAAAGTAAAAAACATTGTAAGGATATATGGAATCATGAATGTGCAAAATAAAATACAGAAAAAGTATCTGCTGTATCTCATAAAGGAAGAATTAGGTGGTAGTGACTAAAAATATTAGAGAACATAATTAAAAAAGGAATAGTGTTTTTATAAAGAGAGTCCTTACATCTGACAAAGGTAGAAGTGCATTCAAAAGATTACTACAAATTAATAGAAAAAATAATAAACATTATTAAACACAATGGAATGGATGTTTGTTCTGAATAATCTTGAAAGATAGCATGCCAGAGGAAATATGATTCTCTATTTGCCCTTTTTTATGCTCTTTCTGTTACTGGCCCCTCAGGGGTGACTTTTAGAAAGATGATCTTTTATCTGGCCAGCTATAACCATTTTGTATTTTTATTATGGATACCTGCCAGTATTGAGAAAATGTGCTGTGCTTTTTATTTTGTTTAAAAGTCTTTGCATTTCTGATCTATGCAAGGGATTTTATTAAGCTCCCATGAAGCTAGTACAGCGGATTTTCATACTTTCTGTAAAAGCCACGGGGGAAACCCTCAGGCTTCTCTTTCTTTTGCCCTGTATCTACTCTTGCAAATGAAGAGGTTTGCACTGTAACTGTGCTCAGGTATTCAGAAAAGAACATTATCATGCATTTTCCTATTTTGAGTAGCCGGTTTCTAGCTAGAAAAAATGAAACTAAACTTTACAGATCCTGTCCCAGGGAAGATTTCACCAGATATATATTCCTGGTTCCTGTTACAATGAGCTAATGAACTTGAAATGTCATGTGACATATTTCAGATTGAATAACAGGTTCAAACAATGGGAAAAGGTAATAAAGGGGACCGAGTCTGCTTGGAGATCTGTGGCCAGTTGTGTGCCACAAGGGTCAGTACTGGGCCCAGTACTCTTCAACTTGTTCATCAGTGACTTGAACAAGGGCACAGAGTGCCCCCTCAGCAAGTTTGCAGGTGACACCAAACTGGGAGGAGTGGCCGACACTCCCGAGGGCTGTGCTGCCATCCAGAGAGACCTAGACAGGATGGAGAGTTGGGCAGAGAGGAACCTTATGAGCTTCAACAAGGACAAGTGCAGGGGCCTGCACCTGGGGAGGAGCAACCCCAGACACCAGGACAGATCAGGGGCTGACCTGCTGGAAAGCAGCTTCACGGAGAGGGATTTGGGAGTCCTGGTTAACAACGATGTACCCTCATGGCCAAGAAGGCCAATGGGATCCTGGCTGAGGGAGGGGATCCTGCCCCTCTGCTCAGCTCTGATGAGGCGGCACCTGGAGTATTGGGTGCAGTTCTGGGCTCCCCGGGACAAGAAGGACACTGAGCTTCCAGAGAGGGTCCAGTGTAGAGCCACGAAGATGATTAAGGGACTGGAGCATTTGCCATATGAAGAAGGACTGAGCTGGGTCTGTTTAATCTGGAGAAAAGAAGATTGAGAGGAGATTTGATTAACATGTTCAAGTATCTGAGGGGTGATTGTAGGGAGGATGGGGCCAGGATCTTCTCTGTGGTGGCGGGTGAGAGGACGAGGGGTAACAGGTGTAAGTTCAAACACAGGCAGTTCCATCTCCACGTGAGGACGAGCTTCTTTCCTGTGAGGGTGACAGAACCACTGTCTGGAACAGACTGCCCAGAGAGGCTCCTTGTGGGGTCACCTTCTCTGGAGATCTTCCAAACCCGCCTGGATGCCACCCTGTGCCATGTGCTCTAGGCAGGGGGTTGGACTAGATGATCTCTAGAGGTCCCTTTCAACCTTAAGTATTATGTGATTCTGTGATAATAATCACTATTATTAACTGGATTCTGATGAAAATCAGGACATGAGATGTCACCAAGTGCTGTGTCGAGTGATGTGCTGATACCCATATTTTGAGAGAATTTGAGGCTTTGGATAACCACAGAGTATATGTACATCAGGCTTAACACAACATATCCCTTAACTAACAATCCAGACTCTGTACAGCACTTTAGTTATATCTTATAAAAAAGCATTCCTGAAAGGACCTGGCAAATTGCAGAAACTTTTGGTAAGTTTTCAAGGATGACCAAATACTCTAATCTGTTTCTTGCAGTGAAATCATGACAAATTCTGCAGATGCCACTGTTTCTTTAGTTATTGGTCATCTATTTTGAGCAGCAGGTATCTTGATAGGGCATCTAGGTGCATGAAAGATTGTAAAAGGGTATTCTGTCGTACAAATCTTTTGATTCAGTGCAAGTAAAATGAGGGTGCACACATATTTTGACAAGAAAGTATGTCAACCAGTTTCTGGTTATTTATGAAAACTTGAAAATGTTTTCATATACAAGTGTTTTATAACATGACAATATCTTTTATCTCTGTTCTACACTTTGACCAAGTTATTTGGCAACTAGTCAAATATGGTATGGGTCTCTTCCTGATCAGCTCAGTTCCCAGTCTATATAATGACATATTACCCAAAAAATTGTTGGTTTGGTTGAATGAAAAATTCTGAACTGGAAATGAAGGAATGAGTACAAGTCTCTAAGGCTTTTATTTATTTATTTATTTTGTTTCCACTGGTTCCCATTGCATTCAGTGCTGCCTTGTGCTGTAATGCAAGCATCTATGTAGATGTCCTAAGCCATCAACCCTAAAGCCTACGAAAGGCATAAAGCATTTATCACATCTATGTTCAGCACAAGGATTTGGCTGCATCTATGATTTTACCAGGATGAATAGCCCTGCCATTGATATTGCACTGGTGGCAATATCTCTCTTTGTGATTTACATTTTCAAATATAGTGTTGCCCTTTGTTTTAGAAGGTTAACGGCCAGCATATTATCTTCAGCCTATAAACCCACTAAATATGGGAGCAGGCTAGATTTCCAGTTCACAGATTTGTCTTTCAGATCTGTTTCCTATCTGAAATCTAGAATCTTCATTTCTATTTTAGCTAGTTCTTACCAATTTGAAAAATAAGTTGTCTTGCAGCTGTAGTTGGTAATTGGGCACAAGACTTTGTGTCGTGTTGTGCTCTTTCTCTGGTTCTATTTCAGGCCTCCTGCTCAATTTCTTCATTGAACGCATGACATGTTTTACTGTTTAAAGAGAACAGTAATTTCCTATATCTGGTCTCAACAGTATGACTTTTCAGCTGTCAGAAAATCATCTACCTAAAGTGAAGAACCTCTGGAGAAGCTCAGGAAAGGGGGGAAAAATCCCAACTCATCTGTCCTCTTTCCCTTGCCACTCTCCAATAAATCAGAAGTGAACTTCTATTAGAGTACATTGCATGTCTGTGCATGGCAAAACTTTGTCCAGGGCAAAATTCATTTACATTTCTAACGGGGAGTTGTAGTGTAGAAAAGTGAAGAGAGATCTAGCTGAAGAGATATTAAAGCTAATCATATCTATTCCCCAGTAGATCAATAGAACAGATGGTAACTTTGTACAGTTTGCGTGCTGTGAGTGCCTGAAGCCATAGCAACATCCACCTCATGCTGGAAATCTATTTCTATCTCCACCTGCTTTTTTATCTTCTCTAAATCTGTCAGCTCAGTGTCCAGAATCCACTCCTTAGAAAACCTGGGGACCCATCTAATGCAAATATTAACCTCTTCTAAACTACTGCCATAATCACAGATAACTGTACTAAAATAATCAGACAAGAAGTAAACAGTAAAAACTGACAAAAACACACACACATACTAATGCTCCTGTCACATTTGCAGTTTAAAGACAAGAACTCTTACAAAATATTTGCGGAACATAACCGATCCACAGCTAAGGAGACCATGATTCACTAGTTATAGATTAGATTGTTTAATTGTCACGATTAATATGGTTTAACAATACTAACCAGTTGAGAGTGATTTTGGTCTCTCAAGCTGTTAGTGTTCAAATCAAGAGTGCTGAATCACAGAATCACAGAATGGCTGAGGTTGGCAGGGCCCTCTAGAGATCATCTAGTCCAACTCCCCTGCTCCAGCAGGGACACCCAGAGCACGGGGCACAGGGTGGCATCCAGGCGGGTTTGGAAGATCTCCAGGGAAGATCTCTGGGCCTCTCTGGCCAGCCTGTGCCCTCACAGCAAAGAAGGTCTTCCTCACATGGAGGTGGAGCTTCCTGTGTTTCAACTTGTACCCATTGTCCCTTCTCCTGTCACTGGCTACCACCAAGAAGAGTTTGGCCCCATCCTTCCTATGTTCTCCCCTCAGGTACTTATATGTATTGATCAGATCTCTCTCAGTCTTCTCCAGGCTAAGATGCCCAGCTCACTTAGTCTCTGCCCCTAAGATAGATGCTCCAGTCCCCGTCTTTGTTGCTCTAGAACAAGGAAAGGGACTGAAATTCAACACTGGAAAAAATAGCATGATCTAAAAAGAAGGCAGGTATTCTTAAAATAAGATTGATTCCTTTTGTTTGTTTTTAATCAGATTTCTTCAAAAATAATTTATTTATTTTGCTGAATTTGGGAAATTTATAAGATTAAGATTGCAGCTTAAACCTTACTGACAGCAGTCTGAGGGTCAAATAAAAGATCTGTGGAAGGTAGGAATTTCGATAGTATTTTCTGCCATTCGTATTAGAACAAATACAGACTTACCAGTGCAACTAAAAATTAGCAATTTTTAGAAAGGTGTTTTTTGTACATTGATATCAATTGCTTGTGGCATGGAGGAACTATCATGCTAAATCTTTTTAACACTGATTTCTGAACATTTCAAATGCAGAGCTTACTAAATGATCTTAGTTATACATTTTGTGCATGAAATCCAAATGATACACTTCAAGAAATCAAGCTAAAATGAAAAAAAAAAAAAAAAAAACTCTAACCTTTTCAACTCTTTGTAAGGTGAAGTTTAATTCAGAAACAAAAGCTGAATGACAGTATTGTAAACTCATTCTTATTCTTAAATTGCCTTTCACCAAGACTGTCTTCTTTTGAAGTGAAATGATTTGGACTGCATTGTGTTGCAAGCCTGTATTACATATTGTTTCTTCAAGTCTGCTCTTCTTATTGAATCTATTTTCTGGTATAATAATACCATTATATAAACACTAACTTTCACATAGAAAATGAAAGTCTGAAGACCATTTCATTTAAAATATGTTAGTATTTCACAACAGAATCTATCTTTTTGTCCAAAAAAAAGAGAAAGAGGGAAAAATGCAATCTTTTATTATATTTTTTCCTTTAAATGAGTTATCCAAGGAATGTGGATAAAAACATTTTGAACTTTACAATTCCAATTCTAGTTCAAATCTAGTTTAATTTGCCCCACAACATTTCTGAAGTAACTAGTACACTTCCTTCAGCACATTACAGCATTTATTTTTCTTAATTCTCTCCATTCTGACAACTCTAAGATGCTTCAATCACATAGAGGTATTCTGATTTTCATTGTGGTAAAATTGTCAAGATGTAAATTGTTATTTAAAATACTAGGAATTTAAATTTTATTTCCTCTGGACACATTTTTGAAATAATTTCTGTACTTGATTAAGGCTGTGATAAATAAGCAATTTGCATAAGTGATTTTTAAAAAACTACTTATACTTAACACAACTTACATAACATAATCTTACTTATATATTTTAAGTATAAAAAGGATTTCTGATGATAAATTTACAACTAATGTTGTAAATCCCTTCCTTCCTTCCTGTCTGTCTGCCTTCCTTCCTTTCTCCCTCTCTTACTCCCTCCCGCCCTTCTTTCCTCCTCTTTCTCTCTCTTCTTCTTCTGTCTCTCTCAAGAGAGTAATTGTTAAGTCCTGACTCATCTCCAAAAGATTGTGATTTTTTTTCTTTTTTTTTTTAATCTTTATCTTTTTTTCTTCGTCTTCCTCTTTCCTATAATGGTAAACACGTGGATAATTTTTGTCTTTTTCCTAAGAGTTTCACTTTTGAGAAATATCTTGTCTATGGTCTCTAATGAAAATGTCATTCATGTCAGGTTATTATTTTTTTCATATTGTCACAGAATTCTTTATTTCTAACAAGTTGTGTTCAAGTGTTTTCTGAGTCACAGACACAATGTTAAGTATGTATTTACATACATAGAATTTTTGCTGTAAATATGTAAGAAATTCAGATGAATATATGTAAGGACTAGGAACAAAGGATCTAAAAGTCAAGGATTCTGTGTTCCATATTATTTAAAGCAGATTCTTGACTAGAAGTCAACAGGAAGAATAGGATCTTATTCAATAACATATTAATACTAAAAGCAGTCAAATCTTCACCAATATATGCCACTGTGATATCTTAGCTAGGGTCTAGCAAATGCTGTGTGTGGAAAGAGACTTGTTAGTGACTATAAAACTATACTAAGTGTCTGTGTTTTCAGTATTTAATTATGGTTTTAGTCTACTATCATTTAAAAGCTTCTTTTTATTAAAGGAAATCTTTCTGGTCATTTATTTTCAATAAAAAGAGGATAGTAATTCTTCTGTTAATAACTGTACTAATTAATGCTGGTTGGTTCTGAAAATTAAATTGCTGCACCAGTTCAGAGAAGTTTATTTTATGCATATAAGAATATATCTACTATATGTAGGAATCACAGGGAATAATATCTTGGTCAAACATTGTAATAAATGATTAATTTCAGACATCAGTAGGGAAAAGAAAAAAAAAGTATAATAGTCATTATGAACCTGTTCAATTGCTTATACCAATATATACATTTAGTGGTACCTGCTATGTACAGTGGGCTGGAAGCCCAGTGTTTTTTTCTGCCGAAAGAAAGAGGTTAAAGTATAAGTTAGAAATACTTTAGTAAGTACATTGGAAATTCAAAAATATTAGGGTTTTTTTGTACTTCTTTTGACATAAGAAAGCTGGACTTCTATATCCACATTTCGTAATCCCACATGGAATTCAAATAGCATCTTTTTACTAGAGAATGAAAAGTTAAAGACTAAAATAATGCTTGATTTTCTTACATACAGAATTAAAATAATATTTGATTTTCTTACATAGACATTTTTAAATTAAAAATATTTTTATTATTAACAAAAGGTAAAAGGTACACACAATATGCTAATTTAATAGTGATCTGCTTTTTTATATAAAGAAATATGATCATTTCTTCAATATAGTGTTACTTCTTATTATATCCAATCTGGTTTTAGTCCTTTTTATTTATTTATTTATTTTTAATGGACATAATAAAGTGACCTATATGGATATGACTAAATTTCTCTGAAGCAGTCATCATTTCAAACAGGGGGTTCAAAACAAAGAGGAAAAGGACACATGTGACGGAAACAGTGGAGCTGAAATATTTAGAAGACAGGAAATACTAGATTTCCCTCAAATTATTAATAACTTTTAAAATGATATTTACTGAAAAAAATAAAAATAAAAAAGTAGTTCCTTGATCTTCCATAAATAGTTTTTCATTGTGCTCTCAAATATTTGATATGAAATATTTGATATGTTTCTATGGAATCCAATTAGTTCAGTCTATCATAGATTCAACAGTGCAGGTATATTCTGGAATGTTTTACTAAATGTTTGTTTTTGAAATATAAAAACATATACATTTTTATAATCTTTTCCATATGTAGTTACATTGAAAATCTATCAGTGACTGCAACAAATAGTTCCATAAAGAAAAAAAAATACACAACAAAAACAAAATAAGGTATATTTGAACTAAACCTCATACTTGGGCCCTCATCTCTATAGAGTTCAATCTTACTAACTTCACAGACTTTAAATTATTTAAGCAATTAAGCAATTAGATAATTAGATCATGTTTTTATTTACCATAACATAAAGTCCATGTGTTTTTTCAGAAATGCTCTAATCCTAGAGATGAGAAGTCATCCTGTCTTTTTTTTTTCAGCTAAGAAATAAGGTGTGATTCACGTAGTGAGATTTAACAGTTTTGATTAAATCTAGATTAAGAAGATCAGGTAAATTGCAACACTTCTGAATAATCCTCTATCCTCATCTCTGAAAAAATATTAAAATAGGTAGTATTGATCATATTCTGCACTGACTTCCCCAGAGAGGGAATTTAATAAGAATATGTTTCACAGTGTTTTACAGTAGATCCAAAGATGATATTTTATACATGAGTTGATTACTCCTCAATATTGATTTAAATACTAACTCTCCATATCCGTATAAATCTAGAATTTCAAAATTGCCCTTCCTACAGAGTACTACAATGGTTGCATACAAGTGTTCAAAATGTTTGGATATTGCCTTTTTGTGTATCTCTGGCTATTGAATTTTACATAATGTAACTTTCTGTAAACAGAAAAATACTTAATTCCTAGTTATTTAAATATTTTCTCAGTTAATGAGTCTAAATTTTTAATTAGGAATATTTTTTATCTGTAAATTATAAAAGATGTGCAAGCTGGTTTGAAGTGAGGATTTTATGTGAATGAGCATTTCAGAATAGAAATGTGAATCAGAAATAGAAATGTGCCCAATCAAATTGGGCATAATACTGAAATTACATTTAACAGCTGGATGATGGTGACAGATTATGAGTTAGCAGCATCAACAGCACGAACCATATTAGCCAATTAAACAGAATTATATATACTGATTTTCTGATGAGGGCTGCAGTCTAGAATGAGCTGAACTGTGACCTTATTAGACACAGACACCAACAATGGCATTTCAATCCTGAAGAAGCAGCTCAACTGGAAATTCTAAGTACCCTTAATAAGAGATTTAATCATAAGCAAATGATTTATGATTAGTCCCCACCCTGATGGAAGCATGAGCCTATCACTTAGCAAATAGGCTCTAATTTAATCCCTGAAGTGATCCATAAAAGCGTGGTCAGGTTGGGGGGTGTTTTAAATCATATGAAAGCTTTCAACCTTCTGGAAGACGAACATGTTGTTTTATTTTTTATTTTATTTATTTTTGGGGGGGAGGAATGTTAAATGACCTATTCAAGTAACAACTAGACAGTATATGTAACCTTGGCTATTTAAACTCTTGACTGTATATTCTCCATTATTATATTGAAGAATAAATGTATCCTAATACATGTAAAAAAAAAAGGTCTGGGGGGTGGTAAGAGGGAGAAACAAAGATTTGGTACTGTAAAAATTATTTAATTTTCAATGGATAGATTCCCTATGTGTCTTAGTAATATCGAGTTCCCAGATCCTAATTCTGCCTGAGTCTAGGTCCAATATTTTGATTAAGATTGATTACTGATGAGTAATCTTTATGAATTATGATTAATCATCAGTATGATTAAGAAAGTAGCAACAAATTACTTCCTCTTAAATTTCCAAGATATAAGATGATCAAAGTGTAATTACTTCCTCTCAAATATGTCTATTTGGCTAAAAAAACAGAAGTTTAGGCCTGTTTCTACATTGAAATATTGCTTTCACTACAAGGTGCTGTAGAAGTAGTAGCAAAAGGAAGAACTGGTTCTCTGAGGATATCAAATCCTTGTGTAGGAAATGCAGAAAAAAAATTAAGTCCTGACTATGTTTCAGCGTGGTCAGGAAACTATTCTTGAGGAGTCTGTTTACAAATGAAGATGACATAGGAGTACCATCTCCAATCTTTTAGATAATATCTACACTAATCTCTCATGGATGATAACCAAGCTCTTTTTTTATATTGCCATCTAAATGGTAAGGATGTGTTAAGCCACAAATATTAAACTTCAGTAGTAGTTATACCTTACCCAGTCCTTACCTGTGACGTTTTTCAGTCTCACAACAAGTAAAAATGGAGTGTTTCAGGCCTGACTTAAGTGAACTAAAATTTTATAAATCTATGCTAATCGAAAACAACAACAACAACAACAACAAAATCCTAAACCTAGTAGCCTTCTCAAATCGGAGTTTCAAATTTTAACTTATTTTCCCTGTATTATAATTAAGGTCCTTTAAAAAAGGTAAGTAAAACAGGAGAAACAGACTGAATAGGTTTTTTTACTAACTGCTTTGAAAAGAAGCTTTTTGGGTGTTTGTTTTTCAAAGGAAGCGGAATTGTTCTTCGACTAGATTTTTTCAACGCGTTCAGCATCCAGCAGCCTGAATAAATTGATAGTTTTATAGGTGCAAATTGTTCTCAGTGGGAGCTCCTAGATGTTTATCTTTTTTGAGAATTTTAGCTTTTGTAAAAGAGCTGGACACATGGAGATCTAGATCTATGAATTCTTTTCTCTCTCTCTTTCTTTTTTTTTTTTTTCCTTTGCAAGATTCTTTTTCCCAGCAAGATAAGTGTAAGCATAAACAAGATCAGCAAATACCAGTGAGATATGCTTTGAAGAAACTACTCCTGGTCTTCAGGGGGTCTTAACATAGGCTTATGCCCCTGATCGATTTACTGATTAGGAGCTGGCCTTAGAGCAGTATTTCCTTAGGCACCCTACATTTAGATTCAACAGTTCTTCTCACCTGCTGACATATTTGAGTCATTTCCAGCTAGAAAGATATATACAAATTGTAGCTTAATACTCCTTCAAAATATTTACAACAGCTCATTAACAGACGCTGTAACCTTTCAAGGTATAAGTTAGCAGAGAACTGGGTGTACATGAAAACTTCCTTTGGGCATAAGACTGCCAGATAAAGTGTGATATAAATCAAATTCTATGCAGACATGTTACTCACATGGTTATCAATGAGCATCCTGCCTGATATTGTGTAAGCTAATAAAAGGCACCTGCTCCATATTTACTCCTACAAATTCTAGTAAGTGTAAGAATATAAACGCACATGCACACGCACACACACTCAAAGTTATGCCTCTCTGTAGCAGATTTGATGAAGGTATTCATTATATTATTAAGCTGAGGGTATTCTGAAAATTATTTTCTCTGTCATTTATCTATTTCTCTGTGATCTATAATGAGCTGGGACAACAGAGATGGCTGCTATAGGACTGAAGAGGCAACAGGACAAAGACCATTGATGCCTGCTGATACTTTAACTAACACCAGAAAAGAGTTGGTCTTATTTACTTCTGTCTGGAATGCAAGGATTCATATAAAAATTATATCCAGACATATCTGGCAGTATTTGTATTTCTACATTTTACCAAAGATTCGGTCTTCTGAAATTCTCTTGAATGGATTATGAAAACAGATTTTTTCCAAGAATGGACAGTGTACTTTACTCTAGGCACAGTAGAAACAGAAAATCTGAAGAAAAATGGCCATGAAAAGGGAGTTTATAATAAAAGATAGCTCTGTCAAATATAATTTATTTGCTTCTACTTACATTAATGAAATTTTGCCCTTGATAGCTAGATGTACTGCAGCTGAACTATTTACAACCACTGTTGCTGCTACATCAACCTAATGAAATGATAGCTGTGGTCTTAAGTTTTCTTCACATTTATCAGTATGATTCTGCATAAATTTTCTCCAAATCAGTGATACTGCATTCCTGTAAATAAGGAAAGTATCATCCTGCTGTTTCCTGGAGATCTATTGTGTTGTTGGATGACCTGGGTATACTTAATTCCCTTTAGACTCTCCATAACACGTCTGAGTCTGCTCCTCCCGAGGTCCACGCCAACTCAAGTGTCCTGTGAGACTATGATACTCTTACACTGAAGCAAACACTTCCCGGTAAATACAGAAAATCCTTACCTCTCACTAACTTCCTTTTCTTCCTACCAGTTTAAGTTCTGATGATTGTCTCTCGTGCTTGCCTGCTTCTGAAAACCTGTGCATGCTGGAAGGACTAGCAGTGGGAACCGGCTTCCTCTGGTTCAGTTATTGTGAGTGAACATTGTGAAAACGTCATGGATATACAGCCTTGAAAACTAAAGGTGTGGTGCAAGTAGGACATTTTCTATCTTCATACTGTGTATTGGAAACTAATTAATCAGAACACTCTATGCAATTTTGTTTACATTAAATACATTTGATCAACCTGGAAAATGTTGTGTGTTATCACAATATTCCATAGATCTAATCATAATGACTTACTTTTCTTAAAACTACTTGGTGTATCTCAGAACAATAACTCTTTGCTCCATGAATCTATGTATTAGTTACTATTTTTTCTTAAACTTTTCAACTGCAGCCAAAATTGCTAGGCATGTCCAAGCTGAAAACACCTGCTGATGATTGTGCTGAATGTAACAGATGTGTCCATATCGTAATAGTTTAATTGATTTAATAAAATTGCAGCAGGTGTATTGAAGGTGCTATATCAAAAAGGTTTAATGAGGCACATAAAAGCATCTTCCATCCTTTAGGCTCATTTCTGTCATCTATGAAGAGCTAAACAGGGATCTGTTGCCAGTGTTTTATCTGATCAAGACAGCTATTGAGATCTTGCTCAGTTAGTCATGTGGCTTTGTTATTAGATTCAGGGCAGGGTATGCAAAAAAAAATTGGTTGTGAATATTTTACTTTTCTGGGACAGTCATTTTCTAAATACCTTGGAGAAGACAGACAAAACATTTATGCTGAATATTTGGCTGTGTTTTAAAACTCAGTTTGCATGTTCAACAGGTATTAGCAGATACCATGAGTGTATGTTTATTGTTTTCCAGAATATTTTCTATTATTCTTTCTTGTTGCCTGGCCTTTTAGCTTTTTTCTAGTAACACAATCATTCTGCTTTTCTCTAGTCTTTATTTTTATTTTTTATTTACCTGTGATCAATATCAAGTTTGTTTATTTTCTTCCCACTAATTTTGAATAGATCTTTACATGATTCTTTTGAAATTTCACTTTCACTATTTTCACCCCTCAGGAAAACTTGTAGTTTATTGCACTTCTATCTGTTGTTTGTAATATTGAAAGATTTAGTTTACATATTCCTGCTCAATAGAAAACTTCTTATACAAGTTTTTTGTTTTAGCTTGAACACCAAGACTAAAAGGGTAAGTCTTATAAAGAGTCTTATAAAAAGATGAGTGTTGGCTCAGCCCCATTAATTTAATGTAATTTTCTATTAAACCTCTCATTAATTTTCATGAGAACACTGTTAGGCTGACATTAAGTGCATCTGAAAGTCCATCCACAATGTCTATGCTTCACTTCACTGGTGAATAAATCCAAGTTGTAGCCATTTTGCCTGTTGTGTTTTTTCCTTTATACAAAAGGCTACTCTTTTTTTCACAGCTACTCATATTACAAATCCTTATGGTAGGTCCTCAGCTCCTCACTGCATTTTTGTGTTTATAGTGATGATAAACATGCATTTGTGAGTTTTGATTCCTTTTTCACTCATTTTGATCTTCAGTCTTAAAAAGTCATTTTGAAGTTTTTTATAAATGAAAATATAAATATATAGGTTTTAAATATATGCAGAAATCATTTAAGTTCAAACTCTATTACTAAACTGTCCAAACTGTCTAAACTCATAGGAACAAGGAAATCTGACTGTGTCAATTTGAATGCATTGCCAAAATAAAGCAGATTTGCAAAAATAAGTGGGATAAATTTGGTTATTTTTAAAAAGAAGGCTTTGGTTTTGATATTACTCGTTTGGCTTGAAAAATAATGTCTTAGTATTTATATCATATAATAATGGTTAAGAAAACTGCTGGTGTGACTTTGGTATGAATGACTAATTTTTAAGAAATTGGTCTCATATTTACAAATGGACAGACACTCAAAGTACATGACAGTGAAAAATGTTTTATTATTTCCTCTAACTTAGGATTGTTTTCATCCTTTTTCTGTGCATTCTGTGTAATTAACAACTGAGAATCGCCCACGCTACACCAACAGAGAACAAAATAGCACAGCTTTAAAAAATTTCAACACCTGACTTTCCTGCTAATAAAGAAGTCCAAATGGTAGAATTTTGCAATGTATTCTCAAACTCTAGCCAATTAATTTGCATAATTTAAATTAACAAGTGTTAAAAAAAGAATATTTTTCCACAACTGATGGCAAGTGTCAACCTCGTAGCATAATACAAAAAAGAGACTTGGGTCATTAACTTCAAGCTATTTCATACCCGGGAACTATGCTGTCACTAATAAATGGCACTTACTAAGCTTTAAGCTTTTTTCTTTTATTTTATTTTTTACTATTTTTTTCACTGCTCAAGGAGTGATTTTCTGCACGTAATTACTTTGAACTAACTAAGAAATGTTCTGAGTATTGATGAGTTGTTCGAGTTCCAGAGGAATTGGTGTGGCTTTGCAACTGCTAGTTTTTCTTTAGGGATTTAAAAAAGGAGCCCTAAAAATGTGTCTTAAAGAAAAGTTATGTTTGATCTCACAGATAGCCTTCAGTGGTTAATATTTTTATTTTTTCTGACCAACTATATATACTATTTGCTTTTTCTTCTCTCTCAGTAACATGTAGTACAGTCTATGAAGGACAAATGCTATATCAGGCAAGAGAAAGGCTGAAGCAGTGCCACCAGTTACTGGAGTGCTAACATGCCTGCTTAGCAATTGCTTCTGTCTACGGGCTAGTCAGCTAGATCAGACCTCTTAATATCTGCAGTTTCTGCTATCAAAGTGCTGCACGGGTCTCTAGCTTTCTCCCTTTTTTCCTGTTGAAGTTAGTGGCATGTTAGTGAAGGAGGCAGGATTCAAGAATTATACAGACCCTTGAACACTGTTTCAGTGCATTTATACCGTGCATTTTGCTAGGACTCAAGGGCAGGTGCAGTACCTGATTTTCATTCACAGAGAAAGCAAGTGTTGTGGTGAGTATAGAGGGGCAGCCACTGCATCAGTTCCTGCCCGTGAGTGTTCTTGAAATACTTGCACATAAGCTTGGAAGCCCCTTCCTGAGTTATTCCACTTAGTAATGAATAAAAACAGCCTCTTCAGCAGGAAGACCAAAGCCTAGAGGATGGTGTGTAGATATGCAAAGCTCACATCGGATGTGCTGGTGGTCACCAGCACTGTACCAAACAGTAAAAAAATATACTGAGACGCATTTCCTTGTAGGATGTGGTGTTGCAGCAGCGATGTGGGACCATCGTGTGTCTGTAGCCTTCACATCTCTAAAGAGATCTCTCGCAGACTAGGACCTCTAAAGCAAAATGGCAAAGCAGAAAATGCCAATCAAAAGGAACATTTTTTTCATGGATAAACGATGGTTTTTGAATGCTGTTTGATATTATGCTAATTCTAAAACTTTTATAATTTTGTGTGCAATTATTGGAGACAAGGTACTTGCCCTTCACGCAAGGATGAAAAGATACATCTTGACAGCATTTACTGCAAGGATAAAAAGTTCCAGCTTGTCAGCATTTACTGCAGAGATTTCCAAATGTTCTGACCTCCTACTTTGTTTCCTTAATGCCGGTAGAACTGATAGTTCATTTTTTCCCCCCCACAAAAAGCTGTAGGGATCATTAAACAATCACCAATACGGGGGAAACCACATCCTGCGCTGCTGCAGCAGGTCCCCTAGTAGCAAGGGTAGTGTCTGCAGCCTGGAGCAGGGGAAGCCTGTGCTGAACATATGGTGTGTGATGTGCTTGAGAGCTGCGGGCTGCACGAACGTGGTGAACCTTGCCAAACGCTCGCCTCCGCTGACTGCCCTTGTCACGCTCCGGCTTGGCCCAGCGCCCTCCGATCACCCGAGCAAGGGTGGCAGGAGATCCCCACCGAGGAGCAACTTCTCTGGGGCTTGGGACGCTTCTTGAGAGCGAATGTCCTGGCAGGGGAGGAAGGCTGCAGCAGGGGCTGAAGGGAATCCAGCTGCAAAAAAAAAAAAAAAAAAAAAAAAAAAGCCCTCAAAACCTAATTGCAGACTTCACATGAATATCTTACAGAAAGGTGAAAAAAAAGCAGCCCATACCTGTCTAGTGCCATTACTAAATCGCTTATTATTACACTTTCATTAATCAAACCTGGCATTCAGGGTTTACCTAGTATCTTTTATGGCCTTGCATTTATCATACAAATCTCCCACTGCTGCTTTGCTATGCAGCAGTAAAGTGGAAGCTTTTATAAAGTTTCCCAATTTCTGTGCCATTCCAGTTTGTGTCTCTTTATTTTAAACTTCATATTTAACAGAAGGCTCAATCTTCACATGCTTGAATAAGCACAAGACATGTCAAAATATTAACTCACCCTATATCTTTTTAGTAAAATCTATGAGCACTTGGTTCTAGACTTCTGTTTTTCCTTTTTTTTTTCTTGTGAACTTAGCGGTGCATCTGACAATTTTCCATCACTTGCCTCAAACAAACATAAAGCAGAGGAAAAACTCAACTAGGAAATTTATGTGAATTTTGCTTTCTCCTGCTCCCTGAGAATAATGGCTAGCTACATAATTAACATAAGTGTACACAGTATTTGATGAAAAACTGAAAATTTACCTGATTTCTTATCTGTTGCAAAACATAAAGATATTGCATTATACATATAAATTTTCTTCATTTGAAAACTAGCTTCAGAACCCTCGGTGGTGATTTTTATCCACTATTTGATTTTTGTGACAAGGTATCAATTTGCTTTAATTTTTCTTTGTTTGTTTGTTTATATCCAGCTTTACGGTAATGGTAATCCTTTCAGTGAAACCTACTAAATCTATTCCATGTGTTTGGGACAGTTGACAAAAACAAAGCAAACACACGCAAGGATGATAATGTTTATTACCCCAAAGAATTAGTTTTAGACCTGTGCAATAAGGTAAATGACAGTGTGTCTAAGGAAAAATCTTCCATCAGAACACAAGTTCATGGAAAAATTTCCTTTTCTCTGTGTCTGAATTCCCCTGGATTCAGATTCCGTGGAAGTGTGGTAGCACATCTCCTGTTGGATCCAAGCATGACGTTAATTACTTTATGTATCCCTTACAAAAAAGTTAGTGTGCAATTACATAGCAAGCAGATCCGAGTGGTACTGGATGTTGTCTCCTGCTTTCCCCCGGCTGCTCGAGCTGCCAGATTCAGACCCTGGAGACATGGGGAGCACCACAGGCATCACAAACATCGTGTCTGGACTGGCAGAGGGATGGCACTGGGAAGATCCAGCACATAAGGATCAAGGTCTCTGTGTGTAGGTTTGCTAGTAGGACATTTTCATGCTGCTGAACCTCAAAATCCTAGTAAGCTTTGGTGAAGCTACCTGTAAGGGCAACACAGCAAAATCAAGTGTCTGGCCCTTGCTTTGCTCATGATGTGACACAGAAGCACGTGGAAGAGTATGGAATAAAAATGCATTATTTTCAGACATATGTCCTCAGAGGATCTACAGTGTGAATTATTTGGTAATACTATGGGGAAAGTGTTGAGACTAGGGTGTACAAAACCCAATCTTGGGTAAGAATTGCCCTTTTAGTTAGCCATGCATCTGCAGCCTGGTCATGTAAAACACTACTGAGTATGCAATAGCTGAGTCACTTCTCCATAATGACAGCTTCTTGCAGACAGAAACAAGAGGAATCAATATTCCTGATCCATCTTTTAAAAAACGCTGAAAATAATGGTATTATTAATAAAGAGTAAAAAGAAACAGTATTTTTGAGATAGATGGTGAGAAAATATGAAGCCTGATCAGCCTAGAAAATGCAAGACATTCAAAATGAAACAGTGCACTTAGGTGGCTCTTCCACATTGAAATTGAACGCACTATAGTTGAGTCGTAGATATGTCTGACATTGATTTCTCTGACATGCCAGTGAAACAGAGCAAACAGCTAGTAATCAGCACACCTGCTCTTTTCAGAATGGATGCTCATCTCTGTTAAGCCTCCTAATTCAAGGTGGCCTTAAAAACAATTTCAAGGGCAAGTAAAGCTTCTTGCTGCGTAAGTGCAGGATTTATGTCTGGCTTGATTGTGTCTTCAGTACAGAGCAACGTCTCTGGATTTGGTAAATGTCTGCCTCTGATGAATCCTATCTGTCAGAACTGCGCTAAGCACCAAAGGATAAGCAGAAGGATAAAAGTTACAGTATTCCTGGCTGGGCACTCAGTGAAGATGTATCAATGTGGTTAAAGGACAGCTTTATGCCTTCACTTTGTGGATGGATAGGAAATTGACCCAGCTCAAGTTCTGGGCTGCAACTTGAACATGACTATCCAAAATTATATTTTACTTCCTTTGGCTGTTATAGGAGAGCACAGCACTTCCTAGGCCCTGATGAGTCAAAATACCTGCTGCCTGTGAAGCCTTCCCGAGTTCCTTTTTGTGACCCAGCCATCTTGCGTACTTTTTCCCAATCTGTGCTCATCTTTCTTCATTTACTTGGACAGCCAAAACCCACCTCATTAGTGAGGAACAGCCTCATTTCTGGCACGTTCAGTGTCTGTAAGTGTAGGTTACCATGCGTCTTTTCAGTTCACATGATGCAGCAGTAGGCATACCCTAATTTTTTTCCTTTTTTTATTTTGGCCTCTGTGTGAAGAAAAATTTGCTTGGTTTTATGATGAAGAAAAAAAAGAAAAGAGAGCACAAGAGAATTTTTTCTCACTGGAAGATGGAAGAAGTCAGCTTAGTCTGATAAAAATTGATTTTCCAACCTGAATTGCTCCCCAATGAGAATATCTTTGCAGCTTATCTTTGGTGTTATTAGTGGCTTCAATAAAGTAAGAAATGTCCTGCTTGGTGGCAGCCCATGCTGAAACCATCATTTTAAAGGTAAAGAAATGAAAGGAAAATATTGGCTTATACAGACACCCCTCTAAGTAATTACCATAATGTGACTGTAGGTGATTTCTTCTTTTGTTCTGTGCATATATGTGCTTATTCAGTAAGGAACTTACAATTTTTTTAGATAATGATAAATTTATTTAGATAAATCAATAAATCAGATAAATTAATTAAACCAGTTATATTTCCTTCCATCACTGGATTTTTTGTTTGTATTGAACAATTAGCCTCTAAGAAAGCTAAACTGAGATGAAAAATAAGGTAAATTTATTCTAGAAGGAAAACACCATGAAATAATGACAACAAGATATCAGAATTAAAAATATAGAGTTGATGAGTAAATTTGAAGAGTGAGAAGAACAAAAAATGAGGTAAGCCATTAGCATGAATAGAGCGATATAGAACAGATGAAAGTAGAAGGGACAGGAAAAAAAAAAAGAGGGCAAAAAACATACACAAATTATTTGCTATACATGCCTACCTGCCTACACATGGATATCCTCTTTTACTCCAGCCATTCTTATCCCTACTTACTACTTACTGGGCTATTACATAACATTCTTCGAGTATGTTATCGATGTATTTTCATGAATCCGTTCACTTAACTCTGAAAATCTTGTGCCATAGTTTTATGAAGACATGTTTGAAAAAAATGAGAAATTACTTCTGTTTCTCCTTTCTAGGGATAATCTTGTTTCTGACACCAAAACACACAGAAATATGATATCTCCTATATAATAAATTACAAATTTATTATGCAAATTTAAAACTAAACTTCAGGCATCTCCAGATATCTATCAATAGAAAAGAAAAAAAAAATGAAAAGAAAAAGCCCTTATCTGTACAGGCAAAAATAATGGTTTTGGTAAGGTATTTCTCCAAATATTCTCTAGATGTAAAATAGACAGTAAAACATCTTTTTATATGCAATTGTCTGTTTTGTCAGGAAGCCATAATTGTTCATATATCTTTACACAAGACAAAAGTCTTTGTTTTCCATTTATTTTGACCGTGATTTTTTCATATATAATTTATCAGATTGACTGAATCACAGGTCTCTTTATACTTTACTTTGAATAAATTTGGGAATTGGCAGCTCCTGAGGACTAGAAATGTTAGTTTAACTTCTGGCACAAGTATTCAAGAACAAGTGAGAGAGAGCTAAGGGAAGCTTATTGAATACTTCAAATGTTTTGGAAAAAATAGGTAATAAACAAACAAATTATTCCTATAAGTCCCCACCTGGAGAACGAGAGAATAAAAGTGTTCCGTGGAGAATAGAAATGTAGCAGTCCTAATAAAAGGTCTCTTTCTTTTCAGGGAACAAAAAATATAATTTCCAGCCAATATTTCTTACTATTAAGCAAACATAAATAATTAATTTCTGCTTTTTTTCCTGAATGAGATAGATAGTTTAGTATTATTGTATTTCTGGCATAGCTGGAAAATATAAAGAAAGAACTTTATAAGAATAAGATGTGAATATATAAAACAAATCTTAATATTGTGAAACCTACAAAGCCTCTACAGTTAATACTCAAAGTTTGATTCATGTCTGTTCTTTAAAATGAAAGTTTCGTACTATTAAGTATTTTTGTGGAAGCTGCAATGTGGGGAAAGCAAAAGTCACAAAAATAGCTTTGAATTAATGATATTAACAATAATCAAGAAGAATAAGTACACTTGAGCATGTAATCTCTTGTTTTATTGAGAACAAGTTTTTTTTTTTTTTTTCCTTTGAAGTAAATTTGTTGTAAGGAAGCTGTGCTTCAATAAAACAGCATAAGAAAGACTGGATTCTCTCTTGATACTGCTCTTATCTACCTTTGGGTATCTACCTTTGGGTTTGCAAATGTCCATGAAAAGGTGTGATACGCATCACATAGGTTGCATGAGTAAACAGAACCAAGAGCAACCTGGAAGCCTCAGGCGAGCAGAGAAGGACATGGGTGTCCTGGCGGACAAGGAGACCACGAGGCAGCAAAGTATCCTTTTGTCCAGGAAGGCCAGGAGTCTCCTGGAGTGCATTAGGCAGTGCAGCCAGCGGGTTGATGTGGATGATCCTGCCCCTCTGCCCAGCCCTGGTGAGGCTGCACCTGGGATGCTGGGTGCAGGGCCGGGCTCCCCCGTGCGAGAGAGACGGGTGGCTCCTGGGAAGGGACCACCATAGGACTGCAAAATGGTGAAAGCTCTTTCACCGTTGGTGAGCAAAATGGTGGAGCATTTCTCATAGGACAAGAGGCTGAGGGAGCTGGGGCTCTTCAGCCTGAGAAGACTGAGGGGGAATCTTATCGGGATATGTAAAAATCTTAAAGAAGAAAGTAAAAAGGATGGAGCCAGCCTCTACTCAGTGGTTCCTCTGAGTCTGAGGGGCAACAGGCACAAACCGAAGCACAGGAAACTCCTCTTGAACATGGGAAATGTGGACATGTTCAAAATCTGGCTGGACACAGTCCTCTAGAGCTGACCCTACTTTTAGCCAGGGCACTGACCCTGCTTTGAGCCAGGGCATTGGCCTCAGTGACCTTTGGAGATGCCTACCTGCCTCCTCTGAGATTTGGTGATTCTGCTATTCTTTCTGAAAAATCTAATGCCTACTTGGTTTACTCAACTCTATTTACAGTGCTCTACTGCATTTTAATTCTATTTATTTCACTATTCTGTGTTCAGAAGAAATTCAAGAAACCGTAATCTAGGATAAATAGTTTTTATATTAAAACACCTTTTTTGCAAGCTTTAAAGACGCTTGAGTTAAGCCTTATTAATCTTTAGATCAGCCAGCAGTCTTAACTATGCTATTTTGCTCACAGTATATTCTAACTGCTGAAATAGATAAACATAGAAAATGTTCAGGTTGAAAATAAATATGGTATTCATGATGGAACCCAAAATATTAATATTTACACCATTACAACAATGTGTTCCTTTCGGTGAAAGACATGACATACGGCACAATCCCTTCCTCAAGGAGCCTGGGAGTTATCTGGCAGAGCTAGCCTTGTACTTGCTTGATGAATATCAAAAAAAGCATTTCATGTGGTATAAAATAATTCCAGTTCTACCTAGGAAAACAGTCAGAAAAAGAAGACATAATTTAAAATGTCTCAAATCACATTGACTCAAACACATGTTTACCTGAGAGACCAGAGCAGTTTAAAGTTTTTCGTGTAATAATATCTGCATTATTGCCAATGGAACATTTTAATAAAACATGAAAGGAAATTAAATAGAATCATCTCCCATAATAGCTTCCTATCATATGGTAACATACCTACCTGTTTACTACTGCCTAATCAGTTACTGAACCATGTACCGCACTTTTATGGCTTTTCCCTGCTGGTTCTATTGCCCACTTAGGACTGTAAAAATGCATTAATCATGTTTTTTTTTTTTTTTTTTTTTTTTTTATCGCTCTCACCCATCCCAGCTACCTTTTTCTCTGGCAGGCTGTTTTGCACAGCACCACAGCGGTATGAGATTAAGCCTCTGTAGAACAAACGCCTATTTAGCATTTCTTAATAGTCAGACATAAGCCATTTTGTATAAGTTCCTGCTCCCTTTTGTAGTGTTTTTTTTCTGTATACCAGACAAATCCACTAGCTACCCAAACTGTCTGATAGAAGCTATCAAACTTTTGTGGAGCGAGGAGGATTCTCTACTTCAGGGGTACTACTCTGTCTTCCTATGAAAAGTTTGCCGCCTCGGGGATGACTTTGTCTAAGACTTCTAGATTCCTGACTGAATAGAATAAAGAGAAAACAGCTTCTAACTGAGATACTAGTTTCCACAAGTTCCATCGCTATGTTTCCACAGCAACAAGATTATATATTTTTTTCTGGACAGGTTTGTTTTATTGGACAGATGCTGCTGAATTTGATAGGGGAAAGAATCAATTATATTTAACTGTAAAAAAAATCTGCAAACAAAAAGCTTTTTAATTACATTTTAGCATTTTGAAAAAATATGCTAGGACTATTCGGTCTAGTAAAAGTTCACTACTCTGTGATTAAAAGTTATGTTTTTATGTTATCAACAACAAATGTTCTTATGTTATCAAAAAGATAGTATAGAATCTTTGTTTCTGTTCCTAGTGTTGTGTTTATGGTGCACACATTTCTGGGCCTCAGTTCCACAGCAGTGATATATTTCTTTCTTTCCAAAATAACTGAAAATTCCTCAAGAAAAAGAATTACCAAAGTAGATGTTTTTAGTCTGAGAAAGGGCGAAATTAGAGAAGATTTTTTAGCTGGGGAGTTAATAATGACTGAAGTTTCAGCATCATTTTGGACCATGATAGCTACAACCTCATGTTTTATCTTTGGGTGCTTTTGGGGTTTTGCCTGCTACTATGGGCTTTGTCATAGTTACATCCATGCACTGTTTTCTTCTGCTTGTCAGAAGACAAAAAAATGAATAAGAACAGTGCACACAAATAGAGCTCTTCCTCGTTTTCAAAGAAACTGTATTAAAATTGCACACGTAGGGTATATCTCATCCCTAAAAGCTGAACTAAAAACAACCCTCTGACAATGTGTAATCTAACTTCTGTGGGAGTTGAATTTAAGCTATTTTAAAACACGAGGTTTTAATTCATGTTTCAATCTATTACTATAAGCCTAGTACAGGGAACAAGGTTTTGATCAGCCTGATTTTCATCAGGAAAGTAATCCCGATCAATATCAGGAGAGACAATGTCACTGAAAAATTAAAAAGAGAAAATGAACTTTTCAAGGATTATTTCCATTCTTTGATAAATATTGCAGATTATTTTCAAAGTCAAAGTGTTGTAAGAATCAAATATGTGCATTTAATGTAAACAGCAGAAGAAAAAAATGGTGATATTTGAAAGTACAAGAAAAAATATTATATCCTGCTGAAATTTTAAAAAAGAGAAGAGATAAAAAATATCTTGTTAACAAACTAACTTTTTAAATTTCTCAATCTACCAAGAATGCATAAAATCAAGGCTTCATATAAGAGCAGAATATCTACAGAAATAAAGTTATAATTAAGTAATGATAAACTTTCTCCACATAAACTTGAGATCTTCCCCTGCTCCCACTGGAGTGAATGATAAGACTTCTG
>JAWLRI010000157.1:3455124-3466352 GCA_034781795.1 Crypturellus tataupa
TGATTGGTCTGTTGAATGGGATGCAGGGAAGAACTTGCTGGGCTTGTACAAGGCTTGTGATGGGGAGCTTTGGGGAGGAACGAGAGGCAGGGAAGGGTGAAGATCGAGGTGGTCCAAGGAGAATGAGATTGTGAAAATGGAGGAAAAGGGGGATAAAAGGATTTGTTTGGATGTGTGGAGGTGCTGGTCAGGGGCATGTGAGGCTGCATGGTCAGAGTATTCTCCCTGAGCTCTGTCTCCAGCTAGTCCAAGGCACGAGGTTCTACTGTTTGCGTGCATGTGTGCGCCGGATGCTGAGGTGCCACCTGCCTCGTGTGTGAGTGCGGACCAGAAGACCAGGGCATCCAAGGCTGGATAGATATACGTTAAAGGCCAGGGATTCATATAATGTGTATATGCATGTAAGCTATGAGTTTTCTTCATAATCGTGTAGGGAGGGAAGCAAGATCCGATTGTTAATGTTGTTCATGTCTCCATGAGCACTTTCTGACCACATATATATATGTATATGCTTATATACACATATATAATGTAGCTGCAGCAACCTTGCAGTTATTAGGCAACAGGATTCAGAAACTCCTAAAAGAATGTAAACAAGAGCATTTTAGATGTTTATTGTAATATGACTGCCAGTGTGAGTTGTGCTCTTGGAATCCCCTGTTACTTCTTAACATTAGTTCGCACAAGATCAGCAGCAGCACTAGAGCCTCCCAGCTCTGCCTCATGGCTGTGATTTCATCTCACTCAGAATAATCAGATATGTACAAAATTGTGGTCTAGACAAAAGCACATTTGTGTTTTCACTGCTTAGCATGGACTGCTTAACATTGACTAACTCATAGAAAACCCAAACCTCCAAAATCTGTAAGAAGTAGCACAAATATCTTTTTCAGCCTGCTGACTGAGAGTACCAAATACCTACTCCTGGTATCGACAGTGGGGCTTCGGATCTGGGAACGGGGTTAGGGGCACCAGCAGCCAGCAGCAAGCCATGCAGTTACATTGGATGCATCATATTTAGGCAGTGCTAGCTTGGAATCCACTGGACGCTTGCTAGGAAGGGTCTAGGTCCAATCACATTGGATCACTCAGGTCTTAGTGCATAGCACAGTAACATTTAAAATGATTTTATAAGAGTAATGGTTTGTATTCCTCAAATAAGGACCTAAAAACATGAATCTTATTGAATTTCAATCCCAGAATGTGAGTTTTTTCCTCCTTGCTGAGTATAACACTGCATGAACTTAATCCTGAAATCCCCTTCCTGACTATGGCTTGGTTTCCTTCATTAGTCATCCCCTAGTTTGTTATTGCAAAGTCATTCAGGCTGTTTGTATTGACTCATTAGTATAGGATGGGGTTAGAGAATGAAAAGCACCAAATCCTTTACTTAAGGAAACAAAACCACACAGAAATCATTTGCGGTCATTGTGAAACATAAAAAGAAAGCAAGCAGCTTGGAAAGGCAGTGCACAAAGTTTACCGACTGAGGTACCAACAAGCCTGTTGTTGAGAACTTTTAGTTTTTAATTTCAAATAAGAGCACATATTATTGGAGAAAAGTGAAATTGTCATTACAGGCTCACTAGTAAAATCTGGAGTTAACCACCTCTACTGTTTGTTTAGCTCATGGAATTACTGAGCTTGTGACTGACTTGTTTTGATTTTTGTTGTCTATAAGAAACTGTCTTCACAAGCAAGTAAACAGTGATTCTGGAGAGTAGGAAGCTATTGAAAACAGATTTTGCTTAATTGTTCAGAAAGACGTAAAAACACAAGTTTTCAGATAATATAAACATACTTTGCCTCCCTTTCCATCATTGGGGGATATCTACACTATTATTCAACCAATATTAGGGCATCACATTATCCCATTAGCAGGGTACAAGGGAGATTTGTCACTTTGTCACAACAAACAGACAAACAGAGCCGATTGACAACAGATGACAGACTCTTGGGAGAGCCTAATCGAAGATTTGGCCCTGACACTCAGCATTCTTCCACTGTATTTACTTGCAATCTGCTCAAATCTAAAATGTTAGCAGCCTGAGAATTATTTTCATCCCTGAGACAGAAAGGCCTGTAGAGGGTTTTAGTGAATTCATCAGAAGCGAAGAGAGTATCATCACGTTTATCTACTGCCCAAAGGAAGATAGGTTCAGTGAGGAAAACTTTTAATTAGTAACATAATGTATAGTTCCATAGTTTATTTTATCGTAAAGTCTTAATGGACTTAATATGTTTTCCAAATTAGATCATTTTCTCATTAAATTTCTGCTCTCTCTGAAATCAAACCACGCTGGAATATGGCATCCATATCAACACTATACAGAAATTTAAAGAAAGAATAGGGAAAGTCATATCCATTTCTCCTGGTAAGAGAAATTTAGGTAGGCTTTTTCAACTATTATACCCCAAGAAGTGAAACAGGATATGTTTGAGAGAGACTTTTATGTCTCTTACACACGTATCTTTCACTATGATCTGGGAAACAATCTTTCCCACATATTCTGAGTGTGTAAAGTATTCAAGTATTTTTGTGCACTAAAACCATCTACAAACAGAGAAAGAAGGTTCATACTTGCAGATGTCTGCCAACATTTTGTGGCCTGCAAGATAGGATGGAGCTAAAAGTCTTTGCATTTGAAATGCACAGACTATGCCCAGGATGAGAATCGAGTAAGATATGAGGTTTTGCAGTGTATCTGTGCACCCTGGGGAGATGCAGAGTTAGATGCGTTATTTCCTAGGCTGGAAGACTTAGTTTTAAAACTCTCTAAGGGAGACTGTTTGTACATAGTGCTGCTCCTGCATGCATGATGCCTTTTGTTAAAATAAATGGAAAAGGATGAGAAAAGTCAAAATGGAAGGAAAGGAGGTCAGGAGAATGGGAGGGAGGAAGGAAGTCAGAAAGAGATGTGGAAATCCATCATGTGTCACTAATTTCTTTTAGAGCTAATGCTACATGGATGTGCACAGCAGTTTTGGACTGGAAAACTTGCATGATTAGAAGACTGTGAAACATAAGCAACAACGGGCATTTTGTATTTTTTTCTACGACTGCATCTGGGCACAACAGGAGGTCAACACACTCTGCTGTCCAGGTTTCCACTCTGCAAATAACAGTTCATGAGGAGGAGATACAATATGCACAGACTGGATGTTGGTGCATGTAACGCAGGAACACAGCTGCAAGGTGCATTCATACCTTGGAATGGGGAAGCACACCCTGCCTTATAGCTGGCCTATAGTCTTCCCTTATATAATTAATTCATCTACAGAAAATTAGGCTTAGAAGATCACACTAAATTATTGCTTAATCACTGCTTTCCTATCTATTTTATGGTTTCTTTTTTCTCTTCACTGTTCTTATTATGGGAGAAAAATTTTGATCCCGTTGTAGTCATTCTTAAGTAAACTAGCTCTACAAATATGGATTTACATAGGCACTTTGTTATTTCATTCATTTTTTCTACTAGGAAATAAATATTTTTATAGTAATTGATAATATGTAAAATATGCAAAGTGATTTAGCTATATTAATTGCTCATAAATTTGTCACTTCACCTCTCATTATGGAGAAGTAGTAGTCTTTGTACAAAATTCTGTGGGACGCTGCTTAGTCCAATAAATAGCCTCTGAACACTTTATCTATTTTTGTCAATTTGTTAGTCTACATCAGCTTTAAATTAACTAACTTGGCTCTGATCTATCAACCTTTAATTCTAACACCCCAAAAATTGGATTCAGAAATCAGCTTATATCCCTAGATTTAATTAACCTTATAATTGATTTATGCAAAGTAGTGGCCACAGTGTTGTGAATTCTGAATAACATTAATTAATATCTTATAAATCTTGAAAAGCAGTTATAAATTTGTTATGTTGCTTATAAATCTTCCTATAAGACTGGCAGGATTTGTGATTCAGCAGAAAGTTTAAAACAACTACACTTGAAAATCTATTCACTCAATTGCATTAAAATATTAATGTGTCTATTAGAAATCAGAGAATCCACCTGTTGTTATCACCAGGGCTGCCTGAAGCTTTCCATGAATTATATTGCTACTGGGGTGCAATGACAATTTTAAACAGAAAGCTATGTAATCTGCTGTGAAATATTTCAGGAACCTCAAAAAAGCATTTTCCTAGTGCCACCTAGAATTTAAGACAGACTGTTGCTTAACTTAGTTTGAATCCTACAACTTCTTTTTACCTCCATTTAGAATCAAAGAAGAACAAAGCCAAAAGGATTATAACATATGATTTAGAGAGAAAAAAAAAATGCTCCAAATACTGTCAGACGTCACATTACAGTGGATTAAGTAAAAGGACATTTATAAAAAAAGAAATCCATGCATCACTCCATTTCATTGCCTGTGACCATAATTATTCAATTATTTGAGGGTAGAAGTGTTAGCACGAGGTCTGAACTCTGACTTTTGAGTTACCCTACCAGATGTTAATATCTGCTGGATCATGCTCAATGGCAATGTTTTCTGAAAACTCCATATCTGCATGAGAATCTGTTTTTAGTTCCTCATGTCAGAATTTAATGAGAAATCTGTACTGATACTCTATATAACTCTGAAATGACATAGCATATAGCAAAATCGTTAGTAATATACTTAGTTCAACACATTTCTTTTCAGACATCTTTTTCTTTTACAACCAACTTCCTCTAGCAGACTGGGCAGAAAGGAAAATATTTTCTCCAGAAAAGTGTCTAAAGTGGTGATAACTGTCTTCTGCCTCTGACAGTTCCTCAGACACTAACAGCAAAACAATGTTTTTTTTTCCCCTTATTATTTTTGTGAAGAGTATTGATTTACACATGTAATAGACCACAGTTCAAGCCCCTGAAGCCTTAGCAAGAAATTACTTGTTAAAATCAGATTAGCAAAACTATAAGGAAGTTACATGTGCTGTAGAAATATAAAATGCAGCCTCGACCTTCATAACTTTACTGTTGCTCCTATCTGTTACTATCTTATGTTCTGTATCCATTTACAAACAACAAAATAGTATTTTGAGACTAGTATTGAATAAGAAAAATAAAATTAATCCTAAAAAGTATGTCATTTTCAGTTTTCAGCCAAATTAAACATTCCCCTCTTTTTCTCATAAGCTCTTTGTCTAGACTGTTATCAATGATGAGCCAGAGATGTTATTACAAACGTAGAAATAATAATATCCGGAACAGTGAAAAGAGCCTTCATAATGTTCCGTTCTATAAGAAAAAAAAAAAGAAAAAAAAGAGAAAAAAAATCCTTATTGGAGAATATATTTCAATTTGGTTAGCTCATGCAGTGAAATTGGAAATGAAGTTGACATACAACTTAGATTTTTAAGCTCATTTGCTCTTTTTACATTGTGGCACTGCAGCCATTGTTATTCTGTGTTTAATCTGTGAAAGAGGATGGGACAGTGCAGGGGCTTAGGTAAAGTAAAAATGTAGATCGCTCAGGTCCTGTGAGAATCCAGTAAACAGAAACAGTAAGAAGGGGGAATTGATTGAAGTTTGCTACAACCCAGGAAAAGCACCATTATTGCAAAATTTGCAAGATGAGAAGACCAGAGAGAAAATCTACATTGCAGGCATAAAATTGGCAAAGGGGAGATTTGTTTTCAGATCTTTATTTTCAATCTGTCTCACTTACCAGATCTGAATTGTTCCTCTTTGAAAAGTTACCTTACTCTGATTTATATTCTACTGGGATGTAGCTTTAGAAAGCTTATGAATGTTGCAGTTGTGTTTGTTTGGAGAAGGAGGAGGAAAAAAAATTTAAAAGGAGAAAAGAGTTTTACCTCACAGATCTGGATAATTTGAGATCCCATTCCACCTCAAAAAGCTGAAGAATCAACATTTTTCTTCACTTTTGGAGAAGGAGCACCATATCAATCAGTTCCGCATTCAAAAAGAGAGACAAGTCACTTAAAAAATATATGAATGAAATGCTTTTTAACTCCAAATATACAAATAACAGTATATTTTCTTCACCACAAATGTTCTTTGCTGCTCGGTTCTGCTGATATTTCCTTAACCATTTCCATTGTTTATCTCCAATAGTGTCCAACAGACTTTGCCTAATTTGTAATTGAGTGGGCATAACTTACTGATTACAGACTTGTAAAATTTTGGAAACTTTTCCTTAGATAATTCTAATCTTTTTCTAAATAAGTATCAACAGCCCTGGGAGGTTGACCAGAAGACCCTGTCACATGTACATGCATGGATGCTCTTGGCAGTTCCTCCCTGATTCGTGTTGTCTTATTTAGATTACTTCCATTACCCCCCAAACTGCAAGACCTCCTTGACAACCTCTTGTTCCAAGCACTGGAAACATGAATCATGAATGAGGGAACCAAGTGACTTTAGAGAGTATTTTGCTTGTAGGTTGATATAACACTGCATGCCCTTGAACACCATCAAGAGCAACAGGAGATAACAGGAAAGCTTTCTTCAATGCTCCTTCTTTTCTTCTTTTTATACCTCAAGTCTTTCAATCTTTTCTTTTTCCTCCACTCTTTTAATTTTATTTTGTCCTCTGTGATCATTTACTTTTTCTTGCATTTCCTCATTAATCTTTGGAGAGTTGGGAGCAGGATGCGGGTTTTCATTTTCTATATCAGAAAAGGCAAGGGCAATAAGAAGTGGTGGCCAAATACCCAAGAACAGGTGAAACCTGCAGCAGCTTTTCACCAGGACTCTCCTAGCCTGACCTTTAAAGGGAAAATAGTATAAAAATCAGTGAATCCCTCTTCCTTGAGTTTATTCATTGACTTTTGAAAGTGTGTAAGATTTGATCACCTGTAAAATCTTGCAGTGGGACTTCCATTGTTGGATGGAGAAATTGACCAAATGGTAGACTGCCTTCATCTTTTCAAGTGTATGTTGGTGCTATTTGAAATCTTTGACAAGTTTTGCTTGTGGGGAAAGATCTCACATTGGAACTAATTGTTATCAGAGAAGAGTGAAGGTTTCACAATGTAAGATACTTACCATATATTTCTAGACAGATTGAACATGTCTGCCTACTTTCAAAAATCAAAGAAATTAAAGTTGTAGCAAATGCCTATGGAGCTCCCAACACATTTGCTTGCTGAGAATGGAAGCTGAGAATCAAAAATGTCTTTAAAAATATGCAAAATATATATTTGTCTTTTTAAGAACAGTGAAAGTACTAATAATTCATACACATTTACAAATTTTACACATTTCTGTCTATAAAAATGTATATCTTTATAATGTCAATGTATGGGACATTAAAATACACAATATTTTAGATATGATCAATTTAGAAATTTAGATTTGTATTTTTTTCCACAAAATGATCAATAACACAATATACACACCTTAGTTCATATTCATGATCTGATACTAATATATTGAACAGCATTTTGCTATTTTTACTCAAAATATTATACATTTTTTATTTCTTTTAATCTGTAAAAAGTCTTGCATGCTATTGTTTTATCTAAGCTTATAATCCTTATTCATTTATTTATTTATTTATTCACAGTCATAAGAGCTCCACAGTAGCAAAGGCATCTGAGATACAATTCTTAAAAAAAGAAAAAAAAAAAAGGTGGAGGGGAGAATAATTTCTTTAGGCAATACATGGAAGGGAAAAATGAAAGTACAAAAAAAAAGTCAGGACTATTCTCACTGTAATTCCTAATTAAATATGATGTTATTCTCCACCCATTTTTTCCTTGTTCTTTCATTCCTAGTTAGCACCTTAGATATGCAAAGACCAGAGAACTATTAGATAAGACATCAGCAAGAATGCCCATCAGCTGTCAGATGTGAAGTGCAAGGCGATCACTGCATTTTGTGTTGGCTACAGAGAAGCTGATGAAATAAATAGAAAATGTAACATGATGTCTCTTTCATCTATAAAAATATCAGCTCAGAGGTTATGCTTCATTAGCTTCAAATGTAGCATGCATAATAAAGGGAGAAGGCACAGCATTCTTTTGATTCATTGTGTGGAAGCTTATCATTCCCTCTTTCAAGTGACAGTTTATTAAATAAGGTGAATAATGGAAAATATTCGAACCAGACCTGAATCAGAGTCTGACACTTGGTGCCTGATTACAAAGTAAATATGACAGTTCTGCACCTCCATTTTGTGTGATTAGGAAGGAAACAGGATAAGAAGTATGGAGCTCCCTGCAGTGTGCACAATCCAATTTCCCCCCTCCTTAAAGATATTAATTGAGTCATAAAATTTGTTTTAAAATTACCTTCATGCAAGACACAAGCGATCTTAATTCCTTCTCATTAAACACAGGGAAACATATGGAGTTCAAAGAATAAATATCTGCAGTAGCTCACCCGTTTTTCCAAACTCTTTGCACTGTCATAACACATATGCCACTTCAGGGAGGTAGTGGTAAGCCATTTTCATAGCCTCTATAAATTGCAATGCATTACCTAAATTTCAGTCGATTTAATGTGCCAAATACTTTAGAAAAGTACTGCTAGTTCAGATCACTTTCAGCTTTCATCTATTCTTAGGCACAGCTGAGATTTCACTAGGGTTTTCTGTATCTAGATAAGCTAAGCAGAAATTATAGTGTTTTATCAGTTCTCCTTAGGATGTGTATTACAGTTTCACTTGGTAGGGCACAGTGACAAAAGAGTCCAAAACACTTTGTAAGCCATAAAAAAATCCATTTGCAACACTACAAATCATTGCTGGTGTCCTAGGGCAGAAGGCAGGAAAATCACAAATTATATTTGCAGGTATAATTAAAGATGCTATAAGAAAAAAAAAAAAAAAAAAAAAAAGAAAAAAAAAAATAGACCACAGCAAAAAAATAATGTTCCTTGGATAATATTTGTTAGTAAAGAAATAGTGAAAGAAAACATCAGAAAAGCAAAATATAAAACTGTACTTCTTAAAAAGAGGAAAAACAAAAGTCTTTATATTTGAACAGTTTGAAATACTTTATCATGACAGATCTAAAGCTTACTTATTTTCTTACTTACTAATAAATATTCCCATAGGTAAAATGTAGCCATCAAAGGGTTAAAATATGGGAGGATGCAGGTTGGGGAAGAAAAAGACACATCAAGTATTTTAAACTAGTAGACCATGGACACTCCTCATTGTATTACATTTCTTTGCAAAACACATAAAGTGAAAAGAGGAAGAAGATGAGAAAAAGAGAAATTTTAAAATTTGAAAGAAAATAATATTTTTGAAAACAAAACAGATGAACATGTTCCCTCAGATGAAAACACATTGCTTTTTGAAACCTTGTGAAATAGAAGCAACTTCAACATATTTCATGTTTCAACCAGCTCTTCCCAGCAAGTGTTTAAATAATTGCAAATAAGATGAAATATGGTCCCTGAAAGTCAATATGAGCAAAATTTGGCAGCTCTGCTCGTGAAAACAGTTTTATTTTCTGTTTATTTGTTTTCAGCATTCAATATAGAATACTAAATCAGTCTATTCTGTGTAAAAAATTCTTGTATCTATAAAGATAACAAGAGGCAAATATTCTTCTCAATTATATATTTAAGGAACAGTGGCTTCATATGAGAGTTAAGCAAACATCCTCAAACTATACATGATGGTGCCAATGCTGCTGCAGTCACCAAGGGCAGATCATCTTTGGAGGTGTGTGTCGGAGTTGGTATCTGCCCGTACGGAGCTCATTCCAGAGACACTACTCACTCTTCCCTCAGTTAATAAAATATATTAGCCTGTGCTCACTCCATTTGCACACTGCTAGGAAAATCTTTCTCCCGAAGGCTAATTCTCATGTAAAACGTATGTTTCAGCTCACATCTATGAACACTTCATTGTATTAAAGTGTCTATTTAAGAAAAGAAATATGTTCCTAAACATAGAAACACTGTCCAATACACTACAGGTAAACTATCAAAGACTGATATGACCATTCATCAACAATCTGCATAAATAGAAATTATTAAATTTTAAATACACATGGATAACTGTTACAGGTAACGTTACCTATGAATAATATCTTTAATATTAACATAAAAGCCAAAGTGCTAATTCATATACAATAGGAATAAAGTTTTTAAAAAAAAAAAAAACTCTAAATAATTAATACACCAAGAGAAGTGACTGATATCACATGATTAGAACAACATAGTGATTTGAGAAAGGTTTAACAATAACCGTTGACTTGACTTGAATTTGTAGTGATTAGTATTTAACACTTTTAAAGAATTTTGGCAAGCCCTACATAAGAAGGGGATTATAGTTGTCTAAGAGGAAGAATATACTTGAAAAATGAAAACAATTATATAAATAACAATTTTGGTGTCTGAGCAGAATGTCACTGCTGCACTTACTTATCTGCTGCACTTAAATAGCATTTAGGCATGACTCAAAGCCAGTTAGGTGAGGTTTGGATACATGTTTATCAGTTTCTGCCTTCAAAATAAATTTTATTTTCTTGTATTAAATATATCATTTCATTAAAAAAGAGGAGACCGTTACCCTCATGCCATACCACCTTAGTGAAAAGTACTGGCCCTAGGCAGACACCGAAACATCTGAACAAACCAAGAAAGATCTAATGAAGTTTTTGCAACAGTGTTTTACCAAGCCTTCTGTCACAGTAAGGTAGAATTAACAATAAGTATTAAATGAGAAGATGCATCCCAAACAAGTGTTTCGAAATCTCCCAGTATGAAGATATGACAAAGGTATCCTGATCTTGTTAGATGAGGAATGGCTGCAGCTGTGTATTTTGGATTTCATTCTTATTTTTGTAAGAACACTACAATTATTTCATGATGGAAAAAAAGTTTCAGAAAGATGCAAAGGACTTGCCATCTGAAAGATCATTTGTGCTACCTGTGTTATATGAGTATATTACAGAGTCCAGTCCAAACACTTTGGTTTGGCTTTACTGTGCACAGCATTTTAAATAGTATTCTACATGCATGCTCAAGGATTGTGAAAATATCGCTAGATATTTATAGCATAGATAAAATTTTATTTACATCTTTTGTTTAGTCATAAATAAATATACTTCTGATATAAGTGCAGCAATTAATATAACTTCATGGAGTGTGACATTGCCTTCGCTAAGCTACTGAAAAGATTACAAGGTAGCAGAAAATTTAGCTCACTGCTATTATTTTTGTCTTTTTGGCACCACTGTTTCCCACTACTTACCCATTAGCATTGATTCGAACTTACATGAGCAGTGGTTTAATCACAGGTTAAAATGTAT
>JAWLRI010000157.1:3482424-3513551 GCA_034781795.1 Crypturellus tataupa
CAGGCTGTTTCTGGAGGCTATCTCGACACGATGAAGGTTGAAGTGAGGACAGTGGCCAGGGGAGCATGTGGCGTGGGCAAAGGCCGAGGGTGTCAGGCTGGAGCGAGGTGGGTTTTCCAGCTGCCTTTTGGGTTTCTGTTGGTTTATGCGTTTTCCATGCTCTGATGTCAGAAGGTGTTTAGCTCAGTCCACTTGCAGGATGTTTCTTTCTTTTTTTTTTTTGGCAGCATTTGCAAACCCAGATAAACCATGACTCATGGCTGGTAACTATTGTCTTCCTTCTTCACTATCCTTCTTTCCAAGGAGGAACTAAAGACTGCTTTCCTGCAAGAGTGGCAGAAACTTGCATCAGCTGTAGGCTAAACTGCATAATTGGAATGGCATTTCATATGGAAAAGTCATAATTATTATATAATTTGGTTTCAGAATGGTAATGAGAAAGTATTAAACATAATTCTATGACATCCATCTCTCCAACCATAGTTTTAACTTGTAAGTGCTGGATATGTGAGCAATAAATCAAATTTTAGTCAGCAATTGATTTTAGATCATTATCTGTATCTAGTATCACTTAGTATCTTTGTCTCCAGAAAATCAATAGCACAATAACTATCTTTAGCATATGATTTACTATCATACGTGCTATGTATAGAATCCTATATTAACTATTCATTACTTTGATAAACTGACGTCATAAGCATTGCCTGCTGCTTTTCTTTCTGTAGTGAGAAATAAACATTTTTTTTAAATATTCCTTTTATTTCAATGAAGAAAACAAAATAAGAAAATGATTTTCGATATAATTCTGGGTGTCAGTATTACCTTGCATTATGCAGCTACTGAAATCAAGCCATGTTTTGCAATCAACCAGCCTGGCAATTAGTGAGCTGTGTATTAATATGATTCTTAAGAAGGCACAAGCAAAAAAAAAAATAATGGAGTTTCAAACTCAGACAAGCCACCATCGAGTGGCTTGTTTCCTTCATATCTCAGTGATATGAAGCTTCTAGCTAATATTAGATGTACATGGCACCGAAGTTGTTATGCTACAGCAGGGGGCAGCATGTGTGCAGTTTTCCACTCTATAGCTGGGCTTAAGGTATTAACAACGTGATTTACTAATTAGTGCAGGGTCTTGCTGGTTGCAGATTGCTGTGTAGACGCTGCTGCTATCACAACAGGCTCAGAAGTGCCCATTCCCTGGCTGATCTGTAGCACTTGGCATAGCTACAGAATATCAGCAAAGTATCAAAGAGAGAAATGAAAAAAAAAATCGTTATGCAGAAAGATTAAGATATGTAGTGTGGGTTAGGACCTCATTTTTTAATCAGTCCTCAGCCATTAGTGCACAAGCGCTTCAGACACTAAACATCAGATTACTTCCCGTCTCCTTGATGCGCTGCAGACATGAGGCTGACACAGTGATAAAATGACACCGTTCTCTGCCTGCAAAGCTGTTCCAGGGTCTTTATGTTGTGCAGCCAAATGCACAATGTGCAGCCAAAATGCACACACCGAAATCAGTTTCTCTAAAGACTGTTGCACAATTAAGGCACTGAATCCGAAGACGTGCTTGCCTGCTAGACGGAGCCAGCAATTGGGAAGATTTATCTTTAGTAGTGGTCCCCCAAAGGTCAAGTGCGAATATGATTATAGCAAAAGCCTTTTGTTTATAGTTGTGCCTCTAAGATCAATATAATTGTTACGAAAGTGTGCTGGGAATGAGGAGGGCACTCACAGCACTTTGTATAATTGATTCCACAGTTGATTTAAGGTGCACTGATCCTTACTCCTCGGTTTTTAAACTCAGGGCCATAAATGAGAAGATTCCAGGTAATGCTGAAGAATCTATTTTACCACATAATTTCTCAGCCTTGCTAAGTAGACTATTTTGTCCTTATTACAGTGTAAATTAAAGAGAGCAGAAGGAAAATTGATTAATTTCCTTTAAAGCAGCAGAGCAGAATTAATGGTATCATAGCTTTCTGATGAGGATGGCCAGTTTTTTAACCAAACAGAAAAATAGAGCTAACTGCTAATCAATTACACCTGGATTAGGAGATATTACTAGCAATTAATGACCGTGTAGCATTGAAATCAATGAGGCTTGTCAAAAGAAATTATGAGGTCCATAACATTTCCACTGTTCATCTACCGTAACCTCAACGTATTTAGTGGGGGGGAAAAAAAAAGAGTTCTTACAGAAAATCAGGGAGACTAACAATGCATGCAATTTATGCTGAAAAAAAAAACCAGAATATCCAGAAGAAAGGATGTCCCTAGGCCTCCCCAAGCTCCACAAGACAAAATTAATTAAGAAATTAACTTCTGAATAATCTCAATATTTTATTGGGGGGAGGAGATCTTTTTTTTTTCTTTTGATTAATTAGTTGTCTTGAAAGTGGGTCAGACTTTTCACACATTTTTCTTAAAATGAAAAATGAACATTTTCAAGGTTTCAACCTGAAATCAGGTGAAGCTCAGCAGTCTTGCTTTGAAAGGATGGGTTTATTTGAACTTGAGACTCAAAGTGAAAATTGAAAAGGAGAGTGTGAATCATCATGAAAAAAAAATGCCCCCCAAAAGAAATATTGCTGCAGCTCATATTGCTGTTCATTTCAGTGGACAGCACCTTTGGAAAAAAAGAAAACAATTCTCCCTTTACAGTTATTATCTATCTAAATATGGATTTCCTCCCTGGATAGTGCATCTAGGTTTGCAAACATTGTATGTTTCGTTTTCTGAAAGCCAGTGCTGTCAGTAGAGATTTCAGTCACAGTAGCCACATGCGTCAATGAAAATGCAGATCAAGTTTGTGAGAAATCAGCCTAGGCTTGCCAAGGTGGAGATGTATGGATTTTATTGCACCAGCGTGGCATTCTAGGGAGCAAATATTCAAAACTGTTAAAGTGCATACAGACTCGCTGTCAGTGTGATATTTAACAGCTGACCCTCAATGAGTTTCATGGTCCTACCTAATATAAATCAAATACTGCACACATACACATACACACACACACACACACACATACTTATATATATATACGTACACCGAGGGAGGACTAAAAGTCGGAGTATAGAGCTAGTAGGAAACTGCAGAGGAAAGGAATACAGAAGATGAAGAGTTACCAATACTTAGGCAAAAACCCTTGATAAAGTAAGCTGGGAAGCAGATATGAGATCCTGAGCACAGATTCATGAGATTTACTTTGGCCTAACATTTAGTTTCTGTGCTGTAGACCTCATCAGTGGTCTGCGTAACTCTGGTTATGTTAACAGCAGTGAGCACAGGTGCTACACACCTTTGTATGCATGGTTGAGTTGGTGCAAATTGATGAAGAAACGGTGATATGGTAAAACAACTCTGCTGCTGCTCTGCTGCTGCTCTGCTGCTGCTCTGCGTCATTAAATGTCCCTAGGAAAGTACTTAAACTGTTTTAAAGCTTTGTCTGTATTGCTTACAACACTTACTGTTCATGTGTACATACGACACAAGAGTGCTCTACCATGCCTTTAACTGTGACATCTTTAGAAGCAGTTTGCAATGGGAAAGTATGTTAGAGTGACTTGTTATGTTACTTGCTGGCAAAAAAGATGAAATGAAATGAAAAGAAATGAAATGAAATAAAACAAAGTAAAAGAATAAAGGCTATTCCTTCCTTCAGGAATATTTTCTCTGGTCTTGCATAGCCCCCAATATGCTACACTGGTCCTGTTTTTTTTTTTTTTTTTTTCAAAACTCAAGAGAAAAAATAAATTTAGAAAATTCAGAAAATGCAAAGGGTAAAGCTGGACTTTTATACGGTCACCAACAGAAGATCTGTATATGTGTGACCTGGAGTAGCTGGCATATTTAGTGTGTATCAATGCTAAGAAGCTCTTCCAAAAATTCCATTAGGGCAAAGAAATTGCAACTCACACAGTCCCTAAATAGAAGAGATCAGATGCCATGGATTTTAGCTCAGGTTTCATCTCCTCTCCTTTTGCTACAAAAAAAAAAAAAAAAAAAAAAAAAAAAAAATCATTATATACATATTTCTACTATTTTTTTTTCAACTTGAAATTTTTTTTTGAGAAAAAAAAATATATATATACTCTGTTATTAAAAAAAAAAAAAAAAGAAAGGTTGTGGCTATTTCATTATTTCCTTTGATATCTTTTTTAAATTTGCATATACATACACATTCAGTCCAGAGGAATCATGTTTTGGCCAAAAATCTCCACTCTGTACTTCTCAGGGAAAAGAAGAGCAAGCTTTGTTATTTCAGTCTCTTGAGGGTAGTTTTTGACTCTTCATTCTCTCTAGCTATTCAACAACCTCAATTAACCATACTTCAGTTTAGCAAGCCTCAGGGTTAACCAAGGGTCATATACAACCTTCAGCATCAATGAACACTGCTCACTAGGCTTTTAGATCAACTTGTTTTCTTTACAAGCTCTTAAATCTTTGGGAAAAAATATTCTTTTCTTTAATGGAAATGTTCTTTTTTCTTGCATCATATACTAGTCTAGAATCCAGATGAAGCAACCACATTAAGTGGCCTCTCTGCTCCTCTTGCCTCTCATTATAAAATACTTAGGTTTGGGAAAAAATACTATTTAGAACCCTCTATATCGTAAGTGTATGTTCATCCCTTGCCTTATTAGAATTCTTACCCTGTAAATATTTGTTAAATGAACAATGGCTTTCAAAAGTGACTTAGAATACACAAATTAATAAGCTAGAGATGAAAGGAAGCACTTCTGCAGGCCACTTCAGTGTACACATTCAGTGTAGATATTGGCTCTTCTGAGACTGCAAGCCGTGTTTAATATCCTACTTAAAATATATAGTTGGAATATATTTATAAGGTATAGAAGTTCTTCATTCCATTTCTTTTGCCTAGGAAACAGAGATGCAGAAAACATGCGTTTTCTCCTTGCCCCTTTCCATTCTCTTTTTTTTCATCCTGACACTTCTGCATACTATATTCTCATAGGTTTTCTAAGTCACCCTGAAGAATATCTGGCTAATGTAAAGCATTTTATAGAGTTTATTTCTACTTTTATCACTTTCTTTCATTTTCTCTTGCTTATAGATTCAAACAAAGATACATGGCCAATATCTAACACTTTTTCTTTCTTTATTATATAAAAAATTAATCGATGATTTATATGCAAAATTCTTAAGGGAGGCCAGAATAACCAGGCAGATACTTCACAGCTGCAGGCTGAAGTAACCACATAATAATATATCTAATAATTGGCTGAGTACACTAAAATATGTAACGAGATGTCTGGAACTGCAATCCCTAGCTGCAAAATATTTCCTATTTACAGCTAGTAAGCTGTAAATACATCAGTCCCTTAGATTTCCGATCTTCCATTTTGGGAGGTACAGAACGGTTTATGAAGAGGTTTTTTTTTTTTTTTCTCTCTAGAACTTGAGTTGGTCTTCTGTTTAGCTTGTTCTCTTACTTAATCGCTGCTTTTTTCTAAATTCTATTTAAAATGATTTAACATGATAATCTGAAAAGCCTATAGTTTGATGTCATCTACATTTTTTTCTTTCTTTAGATATTGCATAGTTGTTCTTGGGCTTTTTAGGTCTGATAGGAGGGTTGTGGTGTACTTTTTGATATTATGTTGGCCATGGATTGTATCTTATCCACTTCTATCAATCCAAAATTTGACATATAAGGCAGTATTTTATATTTCACTCTAGCTTTGTTAGACAGCTCTGAGATAATTCAGTGTGCTTTGTTTTAAAAAAAATCTATTTAGATATGTAGTTAATACGACAGCTGTGTTCTTCCCATAGGTGGGGAAAGGAGTATACACAACAAGCAAAATCTTTATGCCCAAACTAAGGAGCATAGCGTAAATTCCCAGTATGGAATTTTCCCAAAGAGTTATTGATAGCTTGTTTTTTACTGTCTCCTCACTAAACCTAAGCTGGATGTGCAATACACAATATTCATCTCACTCAACAGAGTCTGAAGAAAACATTGTTAACTAAGACATCTACAATAAATAACAGGCTACTTTGGCAATAAAAGCAGAAGCAGAAGTGTCTTCCTTCCCATCTGATGTGCATCATGTCACAGCTCCTGTTCTCTCTGACCTGATTCTTCCTTTGAAGGACAAGTAGGATTGAATCTACTGAGCCAAGCAAATTGCCTTTGTCTTCTTTGAGGGAATACACAGCATTCATCATAGATAGGTATCATGTACACTAAAATGGGCAAGCAAAATATTCAAGATATTAGAGAGTGAAAAAATAACTACAAGGAAAACATGAATATATTTCCATTTCAAAAGGCTAAGAGGGCACACATATGTGTGTCTTCTATTTATTTAAAATGTTTGTGGTATATTTTACTTTTCTGAAATTTCGAGATTTCACATTTCAAATTCTCTTCCTCTTTCTTTCCTTTTCTCCCTCCCTTCTTTTGTCTAAATATATGGATAGTCTAAATATATGAATATGTGGATAAATAATGTCCAGATATATTTATACAATTTTAACTTTTATAATCTTCATCCTACTCTCTTTCAAGCTGTAATATTCCCTAGCTTATAAAATATTACATATCAAAGCTGAAAAAGTATGGAAAAATGTCAAATAAAAAACACAGAAGTGACAAAATGGGAGGGAATTATAAAAATCAATATTTGCTTCATTTTTCTAACTTGATGGGAAAGGATAAGGAAGAGAAGGAAAAGGAAGAATGCAATTAAAATATATATGTATAATTAAAGGATGAAAATAGAAATGTTAAAAAAAAAAGAAAAATAGAAGGAGAGCAAGAAACCATGTCACTTCACTAAATTAGATAGTTTTGTTGCTTATAGATATAAGCATCCTCCTCTATTCTTTGATGCCCTCCAGAAACCCCATTAAAGCTTTTTATTCATGCTCCTCCTTCCTGCAATATTCAAGAATAGTTGCCCTCCTTTTAGCATTATATTTTGCTCAAAAATCCAAACAAACAGACATTTGCTGCCTGTCAATGTAACTGATCGTGTGTTTAGTCACAAGTAAAGAAAGCTAGAGACAGAACATATTTAATTAACAAAACAATGACAGGCTTGTCTGATGTTTTCCAACCCTTTTGGCCAAAGCTTTCCTCACCAAGAACCACGCATGCTGTATCTTGTATGTCAGCAACTGTCAGAAATGATGATGGATGAAAGAAAATTAGAAACCAGTAAAGTAAAACAAATATTCCTCATTATCTTGTTGTGAAAGGACACTATTTAATAACAATAGAAGACTGGAATAATGAAGTTTTCAGCAATACTCGATCATCCATTATACTACAGCATCATGACACAAAAATTCAGAGACACCTGCTCCTGCTAGGAATTTGCAGAGCCACTTCAGAAAGAGTTTTATTTCTGAGGAGTTTGGTTGGTATACGGTGACAGGTGGCAGATAACTGTAGGGGACCAATAAATTCAATTGAAAACATTTGGTGGATATGTGAAATATTGCTATTTAAATGACTGGGAAAAATGTTTACCAACAGTGCAGCACAGTGGGTATGTCTCTCTGGCACAACACACGCTGCAAAGGGATGCCTGCGGCGGGGCTTGCTGAGGAGCACAGGCGCCAGAAGTGCGATTACCACTTACGTGTGTCACTCTTACGCTGGGTAACCTGCTGCTTGAGGCGCACAGACCTTGCACCCGCAAAGCCTCAGGCCAGTTGGTTGCCTTAATGCATTTCAAATGAGAAAAGCACACTTCTCTTATCTGGCGTTTCGCGACTTGCCAACCACAGTGCAGGGCTGTACCACTGTGCACTGTAATAACTGGTGGCTGTACCACCAGTGGAAGTATACAAGTAACCCACTGAATAACATTAAATGCGAGGAACAAAATTATGTCTGGAATCAATCAATCAATCATTAACAGAATAGTATGTTCTAGCAGTAGAAAATGTCTTCTTTTAGCCTAAACAAATCTGCAAGTTTGTTTCCATGAAGGACATTTGGCACCATTGTACACCAGTTTAAAAATAACAGCACAATTCCTTCATACAGGTAATTCCTTTTTACCCCACATAAAAGCAACTGGAATTGCATGACACCGAAGAGTTTTGTGTTGTGGACTCTTTCTTATTGTAAGTGGCTTCAAATTTGCAGCATTAGGATTGTCTAGTCTTACTTAACTAATGAGTGTAGACACACATTCAACCTTCAAGCAACCTCTTTAGCATGATGAAGAATGTTACCTTCACCTTTCTAAGGAGATTGCAAAGCATATTGGATCCTCCGAGGCCTCTTTGTAATTTCTCTTACTTTTTCTGAGGAACTAGAATTTCTTTGGAGAGGATATTTCCCCCTAGGAAGCTTTGTCCTACTTCTTGACAAAATATAATGAATTGAATATTTTTACAAAAAGGCTATCCTTTGGGGGGGAAAAAGAAGTATGGCACTGAGATGCTTTCATTTGCTGCAGCTCATTTTGTTAAGCTAGCATGCAAATGAAATTAAACTAAGACTGCTATATTCATCTTCAAATCACCATTTTGCAAAACTAACCATTTCTGTGACATCTATAGAAAATGAATCAACTTATGATGATTATGTCACTGATGTCAGCTAAAACACTTCTGAATGCTGAGACCTACAAAATGTATCAGCTCTTGTGTTGAATTTCATAATGCTGAAAGATCCTGTAGGTAACACAATGCATTTTGACTACATTGTGTTTATTGCTATAGATCTCTTATGAGAATAAGTCAATGCTTTTTATTTTATTTATTTATTTATTTATTTATTCATTTATTTTTCATAGGAATTTGAGGAATGAAAGAGGAAATAAAGGTATCCATAAGATCAGTCTGGAGGGAAGTATAAGAGTGAACATCCTCCCCAGAACATTACCTTGACTTTTGAACAGTAGATTTATAAAAGGTAGAACTGAGAAAAGAAATCTCTTCAGAAGGAGGAATTGAACAACTCCGTGTTTTCCACATTTCAAAGTGTTTGTCCCACTGCACTGGATGGACAAAGGGATACTTTTTGCCCACTGTTTTTTCTTCTACGTCACAAGGTGAAAGAGAAATGCTTTTGTGCAAATTTACAAAATAAATAAGATGTGTGAAAAATGAGGTTTGACAGAAACCTTTTTTTTTCAACAGATGTGATATTTTAATTATCATGTCCACTGATCACTTCCTTAATACTTACTAATTTGAGCTGACAAAGTACAATGCAGAATTCCTGCATCTAAGTTCTTCACTGTTCTTAATAGCTATATAGATAACTATGAAAATTTAATGTGCCTGCTTTCCTTAAACTTCTGGATATTTTTCCTGCAGATGCTGTTTATTAGTCATTTTATTTCTGAGCTTCAAGCAGTTCTAGAGACAGGGTGATTCTTCAGTGTGATTAGAAATATATTTTTTCTTTATTTGATGTTATTTTAACCAAGAATAAAGTTAAAAATATCTGAAATTACCTTACTCCTAGTTATAAATAGAACAAAAATTATAAGTTCCTAATTAAGGTTTCTTAAACCAAGTCTTATGTATAGACTAAGCTGATGGCCATACAGATACTGCTGAATGATTGCCAGAGTCTTATCAGTGTATTCAGGAATAATTCCTTAATACATGCTGTTTATTCTGCAGTCTATTAATACATTATTAATTTTGTTTATTTCAAAAGGTTAGGCTAGACACAATAAAATATTGACTCCTTCCTTCGATAGCCATCTTTATGTATGCTTACAGATATGCTTTTCCCTCAGTGTTGTGATTTGTTGGTGTATGCTGATACCACAAACTAAGCAGGTTACATGAAATTTAATTAAGATTTTTTTTTTTTTTTTAATGGGAGAGTATGCAAAGAGATAAATGGTTCATGATTGATGAACTCTCAGGCCCCGGATTGGAGCATTTATTGATTCACTAGCCATTTATCTTAGAATTATTCCCTAGCAAAAAGAATATTACTATACACTTAGATAAAGGTTTTAAATATTATGCTAACCTTTCACCAAGCAGTAATAAGTGTCCCAGACAAGCTCATTCAGCTTTACTTCCCATTCATTTCACTGTCATAATCAGCATTATCATCCATTCTTGCTACAGAGACTCAGCAAATTTTCATGGGTTTACCTGGAGTATAAAATCATGACCTCCAACCTTCCCACTTTCCTTATATCCTCATGATGTTTAATAAAAAGTACAAATGTTATATCAATTCAGATATCTGTTTCAAAATACGGTTTAACTGGGGACTCAATTTCAGTCTGGAAAGGTTCTGTCCTTTGGGCTTCTTTGTAGTACTAGTTACAGCATATTTTGTAATACCAGATTAAACTTATTTTTTTAATGCTTAAGCTGATTAAATATTAGTTTCCAACATAGCTTCCAACACATATATACACAGTTAATATCCTCTATTTATGCTTATAAAATAACTGAGACATAAGGGATTGTTCAACTGCATTTTTCTTTGCCTATGGCTACTCTTCATGTAATTAATTATAAGATTTCAATTCACTTGGGTTCTGTAAACTATTTAGGCAGAAAAGTAGGATAGTCATGCTAAGGATTCCATTTAGATTTGTCTTAGTTTAGGAGATAATTTATTGTTTGTCTTTTCTTATTTATTTATTTATTTATTTTTATTCACTGTACTTCTCTCCCCCTCTGTCTCACCCATCTCTGTTTTTCTAAGTGGATTTATGGTCTAATTTACCTGGAGAGATTCTATTAAAAACAAGGAAAGACAGTGAACTCTGTAGCACTGGGTATCATTGCAGCTTGGATGGATCTGTTCACATAGATTCATGCTGGACAGACATGCAAAGATCAGATGGCATGTTTCAAATAACTAGGAAAAACAGATCTCACTCAGACAATGCTGGATGCAAGGAGGAAATACTTTATGAAGCAGTTGGTCAACTAGACAGTTTGTTTCCATCGCCTGTGTCCTGCTGATTTAGTGTTGCTCATACTCATTCACTAATATCATTACATAGGTGCTATTTTAGCTGTTGTGAAGGATTTTCAAGAATCCTGTCTATGGTCTTCTGGGGTCTAGAAGAAACTGAGGTGGAAGATGGAAATGAAGACTTCATGGATCATGGAAAGTAGTGGGCTGGAGAGTGAAGGTGGCTGCATAATGGCACACCACCAAATGTTCTGAAAAAAAATAAAAATAAACAATTAAAATAAAATAAAATAAAATAAAATAAAATAAAATAAGCCTCTAAGGGCTATTGTGTCAGTAGCACAGCTTCAGTATGGAGTCAAAGGCAGAGGAGGACAGTGAAATCTGAGACAGTTTAAGGCCCGAGGCTCCCATAAAGTCTTTTCTGAAGGAATAAAAAAAAAAAAGAAAAAAAAGAAAAAGAAATAAAAGTGAGCCCTAAACTGAATAACATTTTTTCTGGAGCAATTCTCTCACACACTCACTGTTGAAGTAAGTCATGGCTTCTCTGACCTAAAAGGAGTCTCCCTTCCCTGGATGTTGGTGCTCAATGAGGATCTCCTACCAGAACCTCAGAAAAGACTAAATTCAGCTTTTCTCCAATACAACAGAACCTGCACCGTAGATAAGGAACCAAATTGGTTAGCCTGCTTTTTCCACTGGCTATGATCTTCCGACCAGTGTGCTTTTGACCTCTGTTGGGAACAGGATCTGACCCAAAATGGCTGGTTTTTATGTCCTTGTGGCACACTGTGATTCTGGGAACACGAGTGCACACTGTGTGCTGGATTCCAGCCAAGCTCGCGGCTCGCTGAGCTGCACTTACGTCTGTCCGGGTTGCGCACTCTGGATGCGGCACTTCCTTCAGAAACCAGTGCGTTTGAACCTTATTACTCAGAATAACATATTTTCTCAGTGACTTTTTCCTCCTATAGAAGACCATTGTGAACTGAGATAAGGAACTTTTTAATTAGGCTGGCATAAAAAGAAAAATGAAGATAAAAAACTGTTTGATAAATGTTATTCTAAATGGAGGATTCTCTGATGAATGATTAATGATGGTAAAACACCTTCAAGAATTTAGTATTAAAGATGTGGTCAGCCTCATGCACTAATTATTAATTCAAAAAATTTTCCAATATAACCTTGGAAAGATGCTCAAGTGTCCAGTGCCACACCTTTTTTTAAACATTTTAAACACTAATCACTAGCTTTGGGAGTGATCCTTTGGCCCCTATTCTTTCCCCTTCCCCAGGCTGCTCAGTCTTTCTGTGAATATTTCACTCACAAAACAAGAAAGAAGTTTCCTTTAGTTGATGCTGACAAAGTGCTGTGCATGGAGGCATAAAAATGGTGCCTGCATCATGCTGGTGGGAAATAGAGGGGTTTGCAGCCTCTCAGTTGGAGATCTTTCAAGTCAAGTTTCTGGTAGAATTCAGAGTTAAAGGCACTGGCAGTAGTTTCTCGGATGGGTTTCCAAGTAGGTCCATGGTGCTATTCCTGCTATCCAGATCAATCTCTGAGATATGCCAGGCAGCGAGACAGCTCATATTGAAGACTGAGGCTTGAGGTAATCAATGTCCCCAGCTCTAACCCAGTATGGAAATATCAAGAATTTAGGAGTAAGCTCCACGGATTAGGAGTAAATGACCAACTAAGTCAAATCTTGCCGTGATGATCTGATGATGCTCTAATTCATGTATGCAGACTCAAGGGATATAGTAAAGGAGAATTAATTCCAAATCAACTGAAAAAAGAGGTCTTTTAATTTCTTCACATATAGTAGAGAAATCCTGTGTTGAAAGGAAAAATAAAACAAAATAAAATCCTTTTTCTTATAAAAGAGATTGCCTATCTAATCCTGACAAAGTCAGTAGCTCATAGTTTGCTTTTCAGCAACATACATGCTAATGCGCAAAGTAACATTAGCTGACTTGAGTGTAGGACATTCTGTATTCTAAAATAATTTTGATTTACTAATTTCCACCAGGGAGAAGTTTTGTACAGTTTAGTATGATACAATGTACTTTGCAAAGTTGGTAACTGTTTAATAGAAACAAGTAGGAGAAATAAAAGCAAATAAATATTCCTTGAAAAATCTCTTTACCAGACCAGCTCAGATCACTAAGAAAATGATTCTGAAAAGGTAGAAATATGTAAAAAAAGCAAAATTTGGTGAAGAACTAAGAAAAGAATTCTAAAAAAAGTTGGGTAGAATCCTGGCTTAATTCTTTAATGAAAATATTTTACTTATTTATTTTTTAAGGGCTTTCCTTACAAATTCTAAAGGATGCTTTGCTTTTTGCTGAATTCTATGGTCAGTACTCTGCTTATCAAGTGCCTTAGAAAACACAGATGCAATAGTATTTAGATCAGTATCTACTGGAATTCTGCATCTCTAAGCTATACAAGAAAATCACAGTCAAAATTTTATGCTAAGGCATAGAGTGTCTCTGGGACTGATTTAAGTTATTTGTTTATGCAGAAAGCCACCATAGTATCTGTGAAATACTACATGATGCAGTCAAGGTTCCTATCTCACTATTTTCTGTAGTAGCTAACCTCTGTACAAGTTAACTTCTTAAAACGATGCCCTGTTTGGATGAATGTACAGTTTGGACCCTTCTAGCTTGCTGCAGTAACAGATCAAAGTCAAATTTAAACTAAACCAATCTTTTTTTATATATATATAAATAAAATACTTTCAGCACGATGCTTGCAGAAGATTTCATTTGATTGAATTGTATTTTGGTGAGGTTTCTGTTATACAGTTCTTCCAAAAAAAAAAAAAAAAAAGATTATGGAATCAAACATAAGTGAAATCAAATCTTTAAGCTATCTCTATATAAATATTTACTTTTCTGACACCCAAAAATATATTAAGTTTGTTAATATTACATGAGAGTTTTTTATCAAGTGCAGATTTCAAACTTTTCATCTCATAGGTTTCTATATAGCTTGCTAAACTTGTGTAATAGTGTGGGTAGCTGTGCTACACCTCTATGTAAACTGAAAAATCAACAAACCAACTCCTATTTACAAGACATAGGCATAGCCACTCAAAGAAGGGGGAATGATGCTGTGTTTGAAAAGCACAAAACCTGTCACTCAGGTTAATGATCTGTTACAGAGCAGTTGGCCACCCTCCCATCATTTTAGAGTAGACATACACGGAGAGAGCTAAAAGCGTAATATATAGCTGCAAGAGAACAAAAGTGCTGGGAGTGGGAGGAACTGTAGTTTTTGAAATCTGAAGAACCATCTCTGACTACAGCATTACAGATGTCTAAAAGAGATATTTTGTACATGAGATGAGCTAGGCTGATCAAGGATAAAACAGACAGAGATCATATATTCTCTGTGTAGACTAAGAAGGGAACCACCTACTAATTATCCTCATGAAAATGGAGAATAAGTCAAAAGGAAACAAAAAGAAAGGTCAAGTCAAATTGCTTGAAAATGAGACATTTTAGTTTCTGTCATCTTTCATACATAAACTTGTGTTTAATGTAAAATGCATTAGTTCCTCTGCTCAGCAGATTTGTGATTTCTGAGCTAGGACTGCTGTCAGCGACAGAAATGTGACACTGAACACAAGACTTTAAAGTCTGTAGATGAGAGCAAAGCCCTAGTACCAACAGAAACTGCAAGATTTTCTCATCTTTATCTTTTCAATTTGGTTAATAATAATCCATACTTTTTACTTGTGTTTGTGTGTGTGCGTGTGGGCACGCATTCATGTTTTACCATGTGTGAGACGGAACGATATTTAGACATCAATTTTGAACTGACTTAGATATGATAAGTACTTTCTGTGCTGTAATTTTAGTAACTGATTGTGCTGCAATGCTGTCCAGAGATGATGATCAGTGTCAGGCTGCCATAATTCTATTTATTTTGAAAACAGAAAATCAAGTCTTCTAGATCTTCTTCAAGATTCTTACCTTATAACTGAAGTCAGGACATGAAAAAATGGTTGAAATGGATAAAGAAAAGAAGACAGTGGTAGCAGGGATAATAGGGGCAGAACGACTGTTGATATCAGTTAATAGCATGCTAACCTTGATGATAGTCAGATTTTAAAAATCTAGAGAAAAAGGAAATATTGCAATTGTGATTAGGAGAAAATGTTAGGCTGTGTTCTTCATATGAAGAATTCATATGAATGACACTGCTCCTGTTCTCATAATGGTATCACATCTTTACTCCTTGTGATTTGAGAGCTCCTGCTTCAGAAAAGATTTTCCTTTTTTTTTTTTTTTTTTTCATCTGTGTGTTTATGTCTGTGATGCTGGCCAGGAAAAGGCAATTCATAAGGAACTAATAATCTTTAGGAAATATTCCCGAGCCAAGTCTCCAGATGAACTTCTGTCTCTTGTCTATTTTTGTTCTCCTTGCATATTTTATTCTCTTTGCAACTATCACTGGAGGAGTCTTCGAGACCCAATCCAAATCCTCAGACAGTGAGCCCCTAACTCTTAATCATTGTGATCAGAAAAATCATCCTGAGTAGACCTCATCAAATACATTTTTTTTTTCTCAGAAAATATTGGTTGACTTAATTTGCTTTAGCTACATCCATGTAGGTGAGTTTTACCACCATTAATGTTCATAAGGTTAAAATTTAATTCATATACATTCATAGTCACAGAGTCGTTGAACCTTTTTGATTTAGATTAACTCTGTCATCCTGCTCATTTTAAAGTAGGAGGGTGCAGCTGACTGTCAACACAGAGGGAAAACTAGTCCTAAAATGTAAGGTGCTAGAATGCACCTTTGAGCAAACTCAAAACAGTGTCCCCTCTTAATGGCTTTAAAGTCTAGTCCTTCACTTTCCTCCTCTTTTACTTGATCAACATGTTACCAGGAATGGGATATAGCAGTGATCTGGTGAGTGCTTTGTAGCCCAAAACTGCAGTCCTGTGTAATAAGTATTTAGGAGAAGTTTAGCAGCAACATTTGCCCCGCAGCTAAAGAGGAGAAGTGGAGGAAATAGTTACAGACTGAAACTCTGAGCGCAAAAGAGATAAAACAAACAGAAGACAGTGACAGCAGTGGTGTTAAAAGCCCTGTTTCTGTTAACAGTGTCACCTCAAGGTTTTTGGAAAAACAAACCTCTCAGACAATATAAAGGATGATCTCTTCTTCCTTACAGCACCGTTAATGATTCCCACCATGGCAGAGGTAAGTTCGACAGAGCAGCAGCCTCCTAATGTATTTCACAGGCTCAGCTGTTGTGTTTTCTTTCCTTAGATTATTTATTTCTCCTCTACTCAGAGATCTTTTGAGAATATCCCATTTTTGTAAAGAAATGGGGAAAGAGAGTCAGAAAAGTGGGATCTTATTAGGACACTGCTATCAGAATGCATTTCCTACCCTAAACTATACTGCAATCCCTGCTGGGATTTAAAGCTCCATGTCTTGTTTTATTGCTAAGAACAAGAAATGAAGAAATCCATGAGTCTGTGGCTTGTAGGTATACTTCAGAAAATGTAATTACTAGCTTCTTCATTTTATTTTACAGTACTGAGCTTAAAGAAGTTAAAAATATAGGTTTAGATGTTTACTTATGTGTAGCTTGGATAAGATGAAATGCATATCAGTTTAATTATCCACTGTGGACTCAAATTGAAACCTGATTTTGCTGACTTCTTGATCTTTCTCCAATTCCGCATAATAAATCTTCTGGGTGGATACATTCAAATTGATCAGTCTAATTCAAAACCTTAAAAAAATCAATAGCATTTTTGAATTTCTTAATGTCAGGCTCCTTTGCTCTGCATCCACTTAAAAAACCTCAACAAAACAAATGAACAAGGAGAGCCCTCCCATTACTCAGCTCCTTTCTTCCTTTGCTCACCCTCAGTCTGCCCTGGCATGGGAGTTACTGGCAGAACAGCCTGGAGATCACAGAGTGATGTACCAGAAATGACATTCTTAGAGTTACTTGTGAATATTTCACCTCCACATTGACTGGGAACAGAGCTCTGAGGCAGCAAAATTATTTCCCCTCTTCCCTCCAAAAAAACATTTGCCTCCATTTGAGGTTACCTCATACACTCATACAAATTTTTTGCAAAAAAATGTGGAAAAAATCATGAAAATAGTTTATATTTGCTTTTGGAAGGCAAATAATTTTTTGTTTAAAGAGTCAATAATTTTTTATTTAGAGTGGATTTTACTGGAGGAAGACCCCTTCTTAATTCTGTTATTTTCATTTCACAATACCATGTAGGGTACAGAAATACAGATTCTCCAAGGTATGTAGTTTTTCTAGTGTATTTATAATTATTACTGTTATGTACTATAAATTTATTTGGTTTAATCATGGGTTGGGATAAATTTAACATAATCAAACAAGAAAATGAATAAAGATTTTAATCTTTCATTTCTGTCTTCAACCAAGTGTATCACAAAAATAGGAGTTTTGTAATAGCCTAAGGAGGAACTATCCCTGTGCCTCTGATATGTAACACTAGCAGTCTTGACCTTGCTCAGGTTCCCCAGGGAGGATATAGATCTGCAGCTCTGGAAACTCTGAGACCCACAGGGAAAAACGATGCATGGAGGTTTTACCCTGACTAGAGAAGGGTTGGGTTAGGAATCAGTTAAACAAACAGCACATACTCAAATCCTTGTGAAGGACTTATGAGAACTGAGAGATCTATCTGATGTCTTTGCAAGAGCGCTCTCAATTATGCTTTGAGAAGTCATGGTGGTCAGGGGACAAGAAGAAAACAAATGTCTCTCCCATTTTCAAAAGGTAATAAAGGAGGATCTGGGGAACTGCAGATCCATCAGCTTACCTTGGACCCTTGGTAGGTCATGAAGTCAATCCTGGAAACCATTCCCAAACAAATCAAAGACAAGAAAGTGAGTGGAAGAAATGAGCATGGCTTTTTGAAGGACATCATGCCTGACAAATCTGATAGTTTTCTATGATGAAATAAGTGGCTTGTTAGATGAAAAAGAGAGCAGTGGATAAGCGTCTTGACTTTACAAGACATTTGACACCTTCTCCCCTAACATCCTTGTAGACAGGCTGATAAGGCAAGATAATTGAACTGAAGATAACTGAAGAAAAAATAACTATTGGATTTGAAGAGCAATGATCAGTGGCACAACAACTGGAAAAACAACTGGAGTTCAATCACTAGTAGTGCCTCACTGAGATGACACTTGGGCTAATACTCTTTAATATCTTCATTAACGATTTGCATGAAGGGACAGAATGCACTCTCATCAAGTCTGTAGATGATATAAAACTAGGAGGAATGACTGATGCACCAGAGATTTCTTTTACCATTCAGAAAGACCTCAAGAAGCTGGAGAAATGGGCAGACAGGGACTTTGTGAAGTTCAATGAAAAGAAGTGCTAAGTCTTTTTTCTCTGCTCAGCAATAGTGAGCTGGAGTCTGGGGTTCAGTGAGGGCACTCAAGGACAAGGGAAACATGAGTTTACTGGGGTGAGTCCAGTCAAAGATAATGGAGATTAATCTGTTTGAACATCTCTCATGTAAGGAGAGGCTGAGAGAGCTGGAACAGTTCAGACTGGAGATGAGGCAGCTCAGGAGAATCTTATCATTGTCCGCTGAAGAAGAGGAGTAAAGGAGCTAGACTCTTCTCCATAATATCCAGAGACAGAACAAAAAATATTCACAAAGAAGGAAATATGGGGCATTCCACTGAAATAGACAACATAACAACAACATAATACAATAGCAACACAATAACAGCAACAATTATCATGAAGGTGATCAAATCTGGAAACCTGGAAAGGATTAACTGAAGAGACTGTGGAGTCTCCATCCCTACAGATATTCAGACTCTGACTGGACACAGAATGGAGCAACTGCTGTGTTTGACCCTGCTTGGAGCAGGGTGTTAGAGTAGATGATTGCCTAAGATGCCTGTCGCGTTCCACAACTATATGATTCTCTGATTTCTATGGCAATATCTTCTGATAATGTTCTTGGATCATAACTTTTTTTTTCCCTGAAGTTGTGAACAATATATGAAAGCAATGAGACCTGATCAAACTTGCTGTAAAGCCAGTGAATTAAATTCTGACTGCTCATGCAGTTGGTGACAGGACCTTGTGTCTATGCTTGAATAGATTTCAGTGAGTTTTTTTATTTATTTTTCAATAAAATCTTTAAATGCTTGACAATGTAATAAATATTTTATTTGTTGTCACCTGTTGGTTTACCTCCTGAGTTCTTTAGTTTTCCATATTTGTTACTTTCATTTCCTGAGGCTCTCATTCCTTGTCCAATGTCAGCTGAACCATATTCACCTCATGAATGCTTTGTGATTCAGATAGTGGCAGCAGATGCTGAATCTGTAAAGTACAAATTTAATTTTGTTTCTGTAGTATAGCTCAGTTTTAATTTCAATTGTTCTGTACAATATGGTCTACCCTAACAATTTGATGCAACTTGTTGGATTGCATGTGGAGATAAGGCAGAAAGTTGGCATCATTTAATGATACAAGGTACAGTAATATTATAAGAAAAATAGTTTCCAAAACTGTGCTCTCACTCAATGTCATAAATCATTGCAGTATGAACGTGAATTGAGAAACAGGAAGCAAAATTCATTGATTTGCTCTATTTATAAAATATAGACAGAGAACAGGTACAAATTAGGCTAAACTCTGACTTACCTACCACCTTTATGACAGGAGAAGAAAGAAACTTCTTGCTAACTTACACACTAGTAGAAAATCCGTTCTCTTGGTGCCAAACGAAGCTGAAGAGGTACGTTAGGAAAGGAGTCAGCGCGCTGTTTCCCGAAGTTGTTTCTAGCAACAAGCTCTTAACTCTCTTCCCTCTTTTAACCCTTAACTTTCTTGCAGAGCACCCTCTTCAAAGAGCATATACCTAACTGCTTCACTACAAGGCAACTTTAATATCTCAACCTCTGCCTTCTTGCTTGTTTATAATGACTCTATTATTACCTGTTCATTTTCTCCCACAGTATGTATAATACATGAGAAGAATTCCATAAGATATGTTGATGATAGAATCCATCAAATATTTAGTGATAGGTGCTTTTGGCTTAAGATCAAATAACTACTATTTTAGGCAGAAGTTCCAGGAGAGGTCACACTATGTCTGTTACGCATCTGTTGTCTCAGACTAATGCTAAATTGTTACATCTGAAAACCATTGTGAACTCCTAGTTTATCATGAATACCCTGTCTGAGCTCAGATTTTTGCTGCAGACAGACCTAGGCCACGTGCGTGCCCCTTGGGTACACTTCCAGAGCATCACATTTGCTGGGAAACCTATGCATGTAGGTGGGATAGGATATGACTTATTCGGAGGCCTCAAGCAGGGCAAAGCAGGGCAAAATCACAAACAGTTTATGGTCGATGGAAGCTTGGCCTCATTATCACTACTGTTTTCCGTATATTCAAAACTCTGCACAGGAATAATTTTTTTTTCTGCCAATGAATGGTCAGAAAAGCATTACTTTTTTGGATCAGTGTTTCTAAATTAGAGCTCATAAGAAACAGTTTAATGGACGGTATAATGGCAAAGCTTGTCAGTTAAACTTGATATGTATATGTGCTTTGAAAACATTTTGATTTAGAAAAACATAAAATTATATCTAAACACTTAAAACTTCAAAATCCTATAAAGAATAAAATGTATATTATAAAAATATTAAAAATAGTTGAAAGAAGACAATTTTGTGGGAAAAAAGGCTTTTACAATAGTACTTTCATTCAGAACTTAGATGTGTTCAAACTGTGTCACTATTCAAAATGAAATACATCTTCAAAACTAAAATGAAATGGAAATGCTGCCCTTGGAATAATATTGATACAGATATTTGTTGTTTTCCAGGTGCCCTGTAGCTTCACACTGTCTGCAATGTTTCTATTTCCAAACTCTTGCCTACCGAGTTTGAATTCACAGATTTTCTTCCCTACCAGCTTTCTCTACTTTCCTAACTTTTTTGTTTTCTTTTCTTTTCTAGAATAATCATGTATATTGCAAACACATTCCAACCTGAATACCAAGATTATAATTCCGGTGAGGTGCTCTGCTTCCATTCATAAATCACATGAAGACTGCTCTTGTGTCAGCAGAACTCTTCAATTGAATTACGTGCTTCTACTCAATCAAGGATCATCTATATCACATTATAAAGTGATGGAACTCACTCTGTGATAAGACTGAACTGTGAGATCTACATAGCAGTGCCTTTCAGATGCTTGTATCTCAATAACTGCACCTCACATTAAGCTGAAATTTGGCATACTTGATCGTCAGCAGTAGTTCCATAAAAATGTCTGCTTTACTCATAAAATAGATCACTCTTCACACATCCATACATTCAAGATTTTGTTTCTCTTGGAGCATCAAAGTTAATTTGAGTCTAGTTTAGATTTTTAGAGGCAAATAATCTTCCCTGAGTAAAAAAAAAAAAAAAAAAAAAAGAATACATAGTTATTGTATTAATGAACAATAATCCTGATAGAAAGCCTAAAGAGAAATAAATGTTATAAGAATATTACTGCTGATCACCTTAATGACCTACTTACAAAAATATTGTTTTAGACCCCACTGATTTTGGATTTTCTTCCCTTCTCTGTCATACTTTGCATTTCTCACTTTCAATTCCCTAAATTCATGATACTTGAAATCTGAAACAAAGCAATTCCAGATATTAACAGATAAACTGGTTTTACACAGATACAAAAATTCTGTGTGTGGAAGGAGGAAGTCTTGGGTTAGAGATTTCTTTTTAATTTAAAATATTCGTGCATCTTGTCTCTCATCTATAAAAGAGGTTTAATTAAACACTCACTTTAATGGATAGTTTCTTAAATATAATTTAAAAGCTAGACTCAAATTATTAAAGAGAGCAAATCTGTCTATTCCTTCTAGAAAAAAAAAAAATTAATTTTATCCAATACCTTTATCCTCGACAGTCCCCTTATGACTTTTTTAATGTATGTTCCTTAAATGGAAATGGCCCTATCTCCTTTACTCCCCAGACTCTGCCACCATACTATTATAAAAAATTGAGGTTCTTTTAGTTCCACATAAAGTAATTTAAATAACAAGCTTACATCTGTTGCAGGGTAAGAGCTTTCACAGGAGGAATTCCCACAGAAGGAAGAGTATTGGAAATGGGGGAGGTGATACACACAGAAGGGCAGGGAAAGCTATTCCTAAGGCTCCTCAGCAGCCTTTTAGACTGAATATGCCTACAGTCAGACCCACTCCCCTTTTAAAAACTAGACTCACTAGACCCCCTTTTATTTTTAAGAAAAAAAAAAATGACCTAATATGTTCAACTCATAGCAGAGTCAAGGACAGAATGAATAATTCTGGATTTTAGAACATAAACTGAGTAGAGTTTCATAAATAAGGAATGGGGCTAAGCAACAAAAATAGAGCAAATACATAAATAGCTGCTCATTAACTGCAGTCTGTCTGACCTACACACTGAATGAGTCAAAGTTCTCTTGTGACAACAGTATTTTACGACATGGTTAGAGATACTTATGAGGTTTACCTGTACAGTCTTGCAAGGAGACAAATTTTATACCGTGATCTCTGGCTTTTGAGTGTCCAATTTGTTATCTCAAATGTTGCTTTACTGCAATTTTTTTTCCTAATATTTAAAGAATAGGTCAGTATTTCAGTACTTAAAATCACAGGAAATAATTAGAAAAAAAAAATAATAAAAACACAAAATTCCTAATACACCTCAGGAAATGAATGCTGCAGCTTATTACTATATATGCTGTATTATAGTTGAAGAAAATGCTGTATAGCTGAAATAATGAAAAACACTAAAAAGAAGACAAAAATTAAGTCAGTCAGTCATTTTGTTCTATTAAAACTATATAAATCAAAGGCAACAGTTACCCAAGACAAACAATTGATATACACAGACAATTGAAGTGGATAGCAAACTAGAATAGTGTCAGGTGCATTATTAATATCAAAAACTATCAATTTTTACAAGCTAAAAGCACTGAAACTGTAATCAAAGAATAGTTTAATTATTGCATTATTCTGGGTTTTTGTCTGGTGTGTCAATTGGTTTTGCCCTTAAAAGAGAGAGGATAGCGTCTCATTGACTTGGCATACTGTTATCTATGTCAGTTTTCCTAATATCATCCATTGCAAAAATATTCACAAAGGACGCTTTCCCCTTCTGATGAGATACTCTTGATATGGAGAAGAACTGTAGCAGGTGGAGAATCTATGGGATAACTTGATTTGCTGTTAGAGTTCTCCCTTTCCAAGTTAAAATGGATGAAGCAACAAAGATTTGCAGATGGCACTGAAGTTATTGTGCAGATCCCAAGACCCTTTGAAGAAACTTTTTTTTGCATGCTGTAGAAAGATGCAAACTGGAGAAGATTGTTACTGGTGCTATGACCATTATTTAAATTTATCCTAACTCTGTGCCACAGAAATTGATGGAGCTAGGAGAAAATATTCTCTTTTACTGGTTTGGGTTATATCCTGGAGTAAGCTGTTTCATCTTTCTTTATTTCCCCAGATGAAAAAGGGAAGATAGTGACGATGACCTAATTTGTAAAATACTTCAAGGTCTGCAGATGAAAAAGTCTGCATAAGATTTATTAACTTAATCAGAGAACAGCAGGAGTGGGCTAAACCAGGAGGGAAAGGGAACCAGGAGGGCAGGGAATGGGAGGGCAGCTCCCCTGGGCAAAGGTCTCTCCACACCTGGAAAAGGAATTGGGTACTGGGTGGGCAGAAAAGTCATCACAGCTGCAGGCCTTAGGTGCAGCTAAGAAGCCAAGCCTGCAGATCCGTTTCCAGCTCGTGCACTGGCACAGCTGCACTGGAGCCTTGTCCACATGGACATAACTGCAGTGCAGCTGCTGCACGAGAATAAGGCAAGGAGCTGAAAGCAAATGCAGATGCGCTATGGGGGCCTAGCCTGGGGCGCACACAGACAAGAACACGTGAAGTCAGGCTGTACTTAGCTGGTGCTGACAGGGTTGAGCAAAGCTCTCGACTCTCCACTATGTGGAAATCACAGATTAATTTGTACCTGGTTAGCTGAAATACCCTTATATACAGCTTATATACGGCTTTATATACGTCATTTCTTCATAGCATAAATACTGTTCACAGCTAGGAATATATTTATATATGTGTGTACATATGTTTATATTTATAAATTCATGGATTTGTTTTTATTATTGAGAATTTAACATAAAAGTTCCTGTATTTCTCGACAAGATACTGTTTTCTAAAAATCCTTAGCAGAAGACCAATTTCCATAACAATACTGAAAAAACACCATTTTGTGAGAAAATCAGCATTTCCCAGGTGACATAAGACAGTAACAAAATTAGGCTTTCCCAGAGTGATGTTGAATTCTCAAGTCCATTACGAAGACTAAGAGGGAACAAAAAAAAGTAGAAAAGAGAAGGTCATACCTCAGGATGAGTAAACTGCCCACTTGGCTGCCTGGATTTTAAATTGTTTGCTTCCTGCCTGGATACCTTACTGAATTGTCACTGTGTGAAAACAGACATACTGTGACTTTGCTGATCAAAATTCGTTTCATTATACTAATGCTGTCTCTCTGTATGTCACTTGGATTTGGTATGTATTGATTATGCTGACAATGGCAATAAAGATCGAACAGCATGATATATCAGATGAGGATGCATATGATTCATCACGCGTGATCTGTTTGCAAAGTATCATGTATTTCCCCATAGATGTAAATATTAAATAAACAAATACTCATGTATACGCACACCCTTGGAATTCTGTTATTTATCTTGTTTCTTTTCACCAAGGATCACATCTTCTTTCCCAGGCATATTCAGAACCATGAAGACATATATACGTGCATGAATTTCATGATTTCATCAAAAAAATGAAAATCTTTGTGAATCTATGCTCACAATAGTATGACTAAGTCTCTTTTTTTGCTTTTTTGCTTTTTTGCTTTTTATTTAGTTGTATTCAGTGTGAACAAATCTATGTTTTAGACTTCATTGAACTTCATAATATCATAATACGGGTTCCAAATTTAAGAATATTTTATGGAACATTGCATTTTTATGCATCGACTTCAGAATTCAATTTGCATAAACCTTTTTCTCCTACTTGCTTGACTGCAGGATGAGACCACCCATATTTTTAGCAGCTGTTTGCACAGTAACCATGGTCATAACCTTTTCTTTCAGTAGCTGGAATCAAACCAAACTTCCTACCAAACTTGTTTCCTTTCTTTTTATCTCTTTCTTTATTTTCTCTCTTAGCTTTCATCATGTAGTTTATAAGCAGGAGGAAGGTGCAAATTATTAATATACACAACATGTTTTCATTCAGCACCATCTACAAGGCAAGAGTCAAGAAATATTTATGGTATTTTACAATCAATAATAATAATTTAAAAAAAGATCAATTCAAGGGGCACTGAGGTCCAGCCTCATGACTTCATAACTACATCAGTACAGCTCATGTCTCCTATAATATAAATATGTGCAGAGCCTGCTCTCCTCCAGTGGTGTTTATACTTTTATTTTTCAGTTGCTGCATTGTACTCATAGGCCCTTGTTACAAAAATTCTATTATATAGTTGAGCTCCAGGATAAGAATTTTGCAATACTTCCTAGGGAATATGAATGTCAGACTGTTGTAGGGATTACCAAGAAAACAGAACATATGGTCATTTTACAACACTAGTAAGCTAAGGTGAGAAAGGTGTACCGCTTGATAAGTATGCTGCACAACATACTTATGGTAGATATATCCAGGAGAACAAATCAGTCCAGGGATGACTTTTAATATTAAATTAAATTGCAAACATTTGCACTAATTTAAATACTGGCTCATATGAAAAAAAACAACAGTAATTAATATAATAATAATATATTATTCATTAATTCATCATAATGAATATAATGAAGTAATGAATATTATTACCAAAGTCACATGACATTAGATACTGCTGAAATAATTCAATGTGGTGTAGGAAAAACTTTTTTGTGCCCCACTTTCGTGTTGAGTACATACTGTTTACCAGGGAGCAGGAGGTCCTTACATAATGATGTAGAAATCCCTGGCTCTGGTGCACTATGAGAGATATGGCATATTGTAATCAATAATAACAACCTGCACCTGAGGTTTTTCAGGAAACCTGCACAGATGTAAAAGAAATTTTAACTGAAAAATATTCATATAAACTTTATGGCACATCATAACTATTTTAAAACACCATAATGAAACAAATGCTTATTAGGACTCATACTCAATACCTGTCGTTTCTACTCAAAGTATCCATAGAATCTTCTTCCACTGGAAGCAGTGTTTTTAAGGGTAGTTTTGTAAATACATTGTCACAAAAGCATTACGTGAAGATTCTTATTTTATATTATATCTTTTTATTATATATTTTACATGTCATATAGTTAAAGAAAATAATTAGTTAAAAACAAGCACCAGCCCAATTTTGTCAGGCATATCTGAAGCTGATCTTTCCCTAAAGGACTGAATGTTATTTTTCTTGTTTTCCTTTGCACTGTGTAAATTATCAGAAGCATTTATATCATAAAATTTCACATTCCTCTTTTAAATACTTGTATCCTTGCTCTTATTTACTATTTTTCTTGTATCATTTCCATTTTCCTTTCAAATATATAAAAACTAAAAATTTTATTTTTATGTGAAAAAATAATTTTGTGGTGTAACCAGACAAGAACTATGTATAGTCTTCATTTTCTGTTCTTTCTTTTTTCAATTCCTGTAGTCTTCCTTATGAGAACTTTTTTGATTAGGGACTGATTAGGATTGCCATGTATCTGTGCATAGGTTCATATGCTTTAATTTGGCTGAAAAATCGCTAGAAATGCTGCTGAGCATATAACTCATGGGGAAATCCTCCTTCCCCCCCCCCAAAAAAAAAAAAAATCAGTATCTATATTAGTTTGAATACTCCGAATAAAGTTTTACTAATCTGTTAAGGAAAGTGGTATAATTTAAGGAGAAATAAATGTATGAATAGGTTCCAATATACAGTAAGGTAAAATTCAGCCTTATTCATTATGTGAATAAGTAAGCATGTTTGAGCTGTAACTTAAAACAAGATTTTAGCTCCTGTAGGTGTGTCTAAAGCATTTATGTCCATTTCTAATTAGCAATCTATGGTCAGCCTGCTCTAAATATTCCTAGAAATAGTTTCTTGGAGAATTTTCAGCACTGATTTTTATACAGCATGCTGTGTTTATTAAGGACAGCATGGTTTTGAAATTCCACAAGATCCCAGTGCTCTGAGGTGGAGAACTAGGTCTTAATCCAGTCTTTTAAAAGTCTTTGGAGAATTTTTAGTTTTTACATCTAAATGGTTTTCAAGTGCAGGAAGTTCAAGCCATGAGAACAGTGTTCTTTCGGTAACATTTACTTCTTCTGGATACAGAATCTATTTAATCTACAAACACAGGAGACTATAAAGGATGACTCCAAAGATACCTAAAGACTTAACTCTGTTTGGTAAATGCTACACTGTGCTGTCATTTATTGCTCCTAACTTCCTAAACATATTGTCTTCTGTGAAAACTGTACATGTTGGAGGGCTGTTGTACTCTTAGAGATAACATTCATGGTCTTGAGCTTATTGTTGTGACTGTTAGAAGAAATGTATTTGCAAATACATATATTTATGTATATACACATATATATGTATATACGTATGAATATGCAAATATATATGTGCATATATATATTATCAGTTGAATAAATGTTTTACATGAAAGATAGAAATGTAGCCTATTTCATAAATGACTAAAATGTCCTGAGGCTGAAAATAAGTTGGGCTGGGCAGGGAGAAGATAGATAGTCACTGTTTATAGTAGCAGTTATGGAAAAGATTTCTGTGGGTTCACCTATCACAATAAATTAAAAAATTTCTTTGTAAGTTTTCCTAGAGACTGCCTGTCTTCACCACATAGTTCTTCACCACATACTCCTTTTCATCCAAACAAAGGAGCTTTGAGCAGGATGTAAAAGTTCTTCAAATGTTATTCAGTTTAATAAGATGAAGGTCTAGGTTACAACATAGACTCCATTAAAACTCAGGATGGTACATCACGGAGAGGATGTAAGTCAAGTAACTTGTGTGCTGGTTATCCTCCAATTCCTTTTTCATTATTTTCTGTGATGAATAGACAACATCTGTCCTAGAGAATTGGGGAAGAACCTTAGACCTTCTCAGTGCAAATACTCATAGCATCTGCACCTCTCCACACAAAGAAAAAGAAATTAGCTTCTAATTCCTAAATAATACTTGCAATGAGGGCATGGTAGTCTGAGCGATTGGACTTGGCTGGCACTCTTAAGGCACAATTATCAATGTGACAATACTGTGAAAACTGGAAACAACTGGGACACAAACATACAAAGACATACACAAAACTTTTTCCCTCTGTCTTTCTTGGCACTTTCCTGATTTCAGCAATTTCTCCAACCCTCAAAGGAGCAGTGCTCCAACACAATATGTTAGTGTATTTACTAGAAGAGAAGAGCAATTGCTGTGATAACACTTAGCAACTGTGCAGCTTTTTTCTAGGTGTCTGTCAAACTTATGTAAGGATAAATGCCAGTTATGACCATGGAAATGACTGTACAAATAAAATGACAGAATGGTAGTATGATACAAGAATGCTGCTGTCTGGGCTGGGACTGCGGAGGTTACTGCTTGCCTAGCAAGAACTGAACATTTTTGGAAGCTGGAACATGCTCATGCCAAGCAAAGGTTTCATGCTGCTTTTAGGCAATATTATTTTTCTCTTCAAGCAACTTTTTTGTATGATAGCATATTCTGAGTTATAACTATCAGGAGGTAGAATGCATTCTTTTTATGTGCTCAAGTTACAATCTGAATTTGTCATATACTGTGTGAAGCACAATCAAGCAAAAATATTTCTTCTTACTCTTTCTCTATCATAGAGATCCTAGAGCTATGTTCATAGAGAGAACATGTGCAGCTGATCCCTGCTGCTGTGTCCTATTCTGCTCTAAGTCAGGAATGTGATTTCGGCATCACAGCTTAGAAATTTGCTTGCATGTGATCACTCACCTATGTTGCTGCACAAACACACATACCTGCACTTGAAAATATGCAGCATGACCTTCAAAAAAGATATGAAGAGCAAGTGATAAGGCCTGACTTGCCTTTTAAATCCATATCTAAAGTTTTTCCCATTGTCAAATGCTCCAGGAGCAGAGATAATACTTCTGAAGTTCAGAAAAAAAATGTAGAAAAGCACATTCCAGTGTCCTACTTTGTGAAAAAAAAATGGCATTATCTTTCTAAAATAGCTAGTAACTGTGCTGAACACAATTGATCATTTCAAATGGTCTCTTCCTCTTTGGTATTTTTTCCCTCTCAAAACCTCATACTGTATTTTGTTCAAACAATCAACAGTTGAATAAAAATTTGGCAAGTATGTATGTAGGTTTTGTTTCTCCATTTTAGCTCTCTGCATATCTCTCTCTATATATATTACATATATATATATAATAAATTAACAAATGCAGAGATAAGATCAAACAGAAGCCATAATTTTTCTTGTGCATTTCATAGGTAGCAGGGATGTCTAACAGGGTAAGCTGAAATTTTAATTACATCCTATTACTTGAATAGGTGATTTTTTGGCCCCACTGTCAGCAAGTGACTGTACAGGAACACTATGACTTATTACTTTATAAATGGAAGACTCTTGAACTCTGGTCTATAGGCTGCAGCATAAAATCTATTCTAAGAAGGGCAACTGTTCTGATCCCAGTAAATATAGCTTTAAAAAAGGGTTGAAAACCCAGATGACTCAGGAGATTAGTAATAGACTGTAGAGTCTTTTTCACTTCTAAGTCATTAGTTCAAGTGCAGCTATGGCTGGCAGGGTTTGAATCACTATTCTTTGATGGCAGTTAGTGTGTATGAAGAAAATTCTCTCCTTTTTTTTTCTTCCTTTCTGTTTCACAGAGCATCTGTGTTACAAAATCTCCATTATTAAGAAAAATCCAACAGGAGCCCAGTAAACTAAATGGGTGCTCTGTTTCAATCCCTGACAGTGGGTTGGGAAACAAGCTTTCTTAGTTTATTACGAGATTTTCACGCTGAATCTCTGTGTTGAAGGCAGCAGCATGTGGGTGAAAAGGAGACAAATATAGGCAAATCTTTCTTCTCTAGTTTCCTGACTGTAAAATGTGGATAATGCTCCCTTTGTCTCCATTATTTGAATTTCCTATTCCTTTACAGCTTTAACTCATCAAGGCAGAGAACACTTTTCTTGACAGTATAAATGGATCAGAGCAGAGGTTGCTTGTCCATACTTAAAATGTGCATTTTTAATCTATAACTGCTTTTTATCTATATTATTATATAATGCAAACAATGTCTAATGAACAAAATAGATTATATTCTAAATAAACGTATGTAAGCCTCTAAATTAATCTGTGAAAGGAAATAAGTCGCATGACTAGATGCTTACTTTGCACAAATCTGTCTTAACTCTAAGACAGATTTTATGTCTTTAAATGTGTAAAGGAAGAGAAAAAGGTAATATTTTTACCGATTCCCTTGTTTTTTCTTAGATCTGTTGTGTCTTAGACCTGTGTGCATATTTGTACTTACACATGTCTCTGTTTGCCTGTCTTTAATTTTTAGATAACAGAGCCAAAGAGACAAATTTTTAGATTTTAAAAAATCTGTCTGCTTGGATATCTTTTTGGTATTATCTGTGGTGCCTACTTTGTTGATATATAGAATAAGATGAAATAAGATACTGGATCTCATAATTTTTCTGAATGTAGATTTTTAGAAGTATTTATACATATGCATGAAAATAAAAAAAAAGTCTTCTAATATAGGTTGTGGAAATATTTTCAGAAAAAAAAATTAGAAAAAGAACAAAACAGAAAATATGTCAATCAATTGCCTGGCAATAATTTAAAGATTTAGGTAAAGACATGGGGGAGACGAACAATCACTGCAGCAGGTAAGAAAGATCAATGGTCACCCTATATTTAAGCCATTTACAAACTCCTTTATGAAAAACAGCAGCCACCACCAGAAGCACAGACACATAACATGATGTCTGAGTGGGAAGGAAGGAAGGAAGGAAGGAAGGAAGGAAGGAAGGAAGGAAGGAAGGAAGGAAGGAAGGAAGGAAGGAA
>JAWLRI010000157.1:3519210-3555234 GCA_034781795.1 Crypturellus tataupa
AAGCTCCTTGCTCATCCACGCAGGTCTCCTGCCCCCTCTGCCTGACTTCTTATGCACAGGGATGCACTGTTGCTGGGTGTGGAGGAAGTGCTGCTTGAATACCCGCCAGCTCTCTTGAGCCCCCATTCCTTCTAGGGCTCTAGCCCATGGGATTCTTTCGAGGAGGTTTCTGAAGAGGCTAACGTGGGCCCTCCTGAAGTCCATTGTTGCATCTTACAGCCCTGCCTTCTCCTTGTCGGATCCTGAACTCCACCAACTCATGGTCACTGCAGCCAAGGTTATCCCCCACCCTCACATCTCGTACAAGTCCCTCTCTGTTTGTTAGCATGAGGCCCAGTAGCCCACCTCTCCTCGTTGGCTCCTCAACAACCTGCGTCAAAAAGTTATCATCAACTCCCTGCAATAGTGTAGTAAAAAAGGATAACCTTTCAAATAAAGAAGTTAGGATATGCTGACTGACACATATGAAAATAAAAAAGGGAATGATAAAAATCTGCCCTTGGTCTGCCTATGTTCTACCTAGATTCTTTCCCTCTAGTCATGCTTTCCAGTCCAACACCCAGTCCAGTCTAGCATCCTCATGCTGCACCCTCTTACGTAAACCTTCCTTCTGTCAGCTTTGGTGCACAGCGGGTTTTACTATCCTTATTTTGCTATAAGTCCTTCTCACTTCTTTCTCCTCCTCCTGCCTCACTCTTCTACCTGAACAGATGGAGTTTTTACTTTCCTGCAGATATTTCCATCCAGTTTCCAACCAACGAGCAGCAGCTAGCACCATGGCAAACAAATATCTATTTTCCATACATATCACAGAGGGTCTGCGTGGTGGAAAGCAAGAATATGTTTTATAATTTTCCTTTCACTGAATTTCCAAGAATTTATTCAGTACAGTCAAGGCGCAGCTAGTCAGGAGCCCAGTTTCCAAACCTGGTTAGCCACGACAGGCATTAAAAGGGACATTCAGAGAATCTTCTTTTTTTTTTTTTTTTTTTCCCTGGCCTGGTAGAAGACAAAGTAAGAAGGTCTGTAAAGGCCTGTGCTTATATGTCATTCATAGGGTGTTGAGGTATGTTGAAACTTAAAAATACCAGTGGAAATCAGAAGAAAAAATATATGAAATAACTTGTTCACAGTAAAAGATGTTAAAAAAAAATAGAAGATTTTAAAGAGGTGATTCTGATGGTGTGCAGCAGCAGCAAAGCAACAGTAGAAATTTTAGCTTAGTTTTTATGCCTAGTAAGCAAAAATCATGTCCCTTTTTAGGAGGTTACTTAAGACTCTTTTTCTTTAGAAACTACAACACCATTATACCTTAGGTGCAATCCTTCTAGGTGTGGTGAGAAGGCATAAACACTTCTTCCACGCAGTTCAGCTCTTGCCATCTGTTTTCCTTGAAGAGACATCTTCTGACAAAGGGAATGACTTGTATGCTAGGAGGAGTGTAGAGAATATCATTGCCCTACATCCTATTTAAAGATAAAATTAGGCCTGTTTGAACACCCACACCCCCATTCGCTCTGCAGAACCAGGTACAAATTCACTGTTACTAAAAAAAAAAAAAAGAGAGAGAGAGAGAGAGAAAAGGGAAAAAAAAAAGTCTGCACTCTTGCTTCTCTGTGTCCCACACAGATTTTGTCTCTAAAATAGGACAGGCAAAAAGAAAGAGAGAAGAAACAAATACTTCTACACAAAATTAGCGATACTGTGGCCTCAGAACACACAATTTTACAGGGCATACTATATTTCCTGTTCATTCTCTTTCTCCTCCATTTCACCTCTCCGGTGTGTTGTGATCAAACGCAGATATTCTGAAGCGAAAATAACCATTAAAGGCTTCTCACTCTGGGCTAGCCTCTGAGTGCTTCACAAAGCACTTTTTAAAAAAATGAACATGTTCTCTCTCCTTGTGAAACGTAACAGTATATCCAGGCTGTTATATCTGAACAACTATACGACTGGTCAGTGGAAAAGCAAAGATTATAATAAAACAATCTATTTCTTGATCTTAAATTCAAGCAGTTGCACATTAGCTCTTCTTTCTACTCTGAACTGTACCAGAATCACAAATATCTTCTCATTATGAACAAAAATAAAAATGCCTCACTTAACAACTTTTCAATCACCACTGAACAGAATGCTTTCTTTTTTCTTTCTTACTTTTTTTTTTCTCTTTTTTGTTTGTTTGCCTGTTTGTTTCACAAATTTCCTGAATTTTCAGCATGGTACATAAAAGCAACATAAATAGTGGGTGATTGAGACAGTTACGTACATGCCCCTGAGCTCATGCGCGTACACGCACTCACACTCACATTTTTTTTGTATATGTATGTAAATATATATATACTTGCATAAATACACACAGGGATATTTAACAGGTGGAACTGTATATATATATGTATATTTAGCAAACAGAAACAGTCTCTAAAGGAATAATTAGTGAAGAAGGAAACTGGAATTTTACAATGGGAAAGAAATAGGTCAGCTCTGCTGAGATTACCTACTGTACTGACAGCTGGCTGAGTCTGTACATGTGGTAGATGTATAGGCAATAATGATTTATTGGTCTTTCTTTAACTAGAAAGACTAGGTCTTGGTCTAAACTTTAACATTTTAGAAGAAGACACTTTATAATGGTGCCAGAATTGGAATTTCTACCTATTTATTTGTTTTTATGAAATTTAGGGATTCCATTCAGGAAACGAATGTAACATTAAATTAGCATTCCAATTAAAAGCAAAAGGAAAGGTGCTAAACAGCTCCAAATATAATAAAGGCATGGAAGTCAGGAGGAAGACTCTACTGAGGAATTGATGTTACCTAAAAGTTTACATCATTTCAGAAAAAAAAAAAAAAAAAAAAGAAAAGAAATTCAGTTCCGAGTGTGTTTTAACAGCTAATTCCAGAGAGGTAAAAGAATATGGAATATTAAAGGTTACTAAGTTACTCTTAGAAAATTTAATTTAGCCTTGTTTAGACTTTGAAATAAGTACCTTCCAATCTTCTTTTGTAATCTGCTTTTTCATGTGACAGTTGCGACATATATTTCTTCATTCCTACCTGTATGACCTCCATTCAATGAATTCTTACATTTTGATAGCTAATTTATAATGTGATTTGTACTGTCTTATTGTTTGTCCTCGCATCTATCTCAGAGGTAAGAGGTAACTTAAAGAGCACTTGTTTATGATTTTATGCTATGGCTTTAGTAAATTCATTGAATAGAATAAGATTAGGAATATAGACGTTATTTAATCTACTCCATGAAGCTCTACTTTCACTTAGCTTTTGACATTCTAATCCTTCTTAGTCAGCTTAATGCTGAGTTTGTCTACAAACATTTGAAGAAAAACAATGGGCGAAGAGGTTAGAGGGTTTTGAAGAGGCTAAGCATATTTTGCTTATACGTAGCTGTCAGTAGGAGTGGTGATCTCATCACAGGTTATAAAATTTTATCTGAAGAGACTCAGAGGTAAGAAGAGGACATCCAATGCCAGGCAGACTCTCTCATAAGTGTGGTGAAAGGCAGGAAGGCAGGAAGGCGACAAGAAGGGCCTTGCTGGAGCAGCTGCAAAAATGCTCGTCCTGACTCCTCTTGACTCTGGTATACTCCGAGCACTCACTCTGGCTGAGTGTAGGTGTTTCTGTCATGGTCAAAAAGGGAGGCTCAGGATCTGCTTCAGGAGGGCTGAGCTGTCTCTTCCACATCTTCCCCAGCCTTCACATCCTTAGGAATAAATTTGTTGACTTAACTACATTGATTCTGTGTCTTTGCTGACTGCATTAATTATATCATTTTTTAAAATTCCTTCCTGAATCCATCTTGAACCAACTTTTCAAGATTTTGTCCAAAGGAAAGCTAGGAAATAAATAAAAAACTCTTTCTGATCTCATCTTCCAAAACTGGTGCTGTTTCACTCTGCTTCCCACACAGACCTTTGCAGTGCCCTAAATATGCTAAGTCATTTCTGGGTTAGTTTCTTCTCTTCTCACAACTAAATGATCCCTATGGATCACCTTTCTTATTCTATTCTCTTCAGCCTTCTCAGTAAGGCTTTTTTTTTTTTTTTTTCTGATTATGATCCTTTAGATTTTAAAAATTGAAAAGCATATAAATGACCCATTTTCCACACTAACATTCATTTTTTCCCTTTTCCCACTCAACCTTTCCACCCATCTCAGTTTTCACAAGATACACTAATATCCTTTCCTTGTAAAGACTTCAGTTATTATTGTCTTATGTAATTACCACATATATAATGACATTTGCCTTTATCATTTATCGTTAATTTCATACACAGTTTTCATTCCTGAAAGTCATTTTATAGTCTAACATCTCTCTTTAAAGACCCATTGTTCTTTATTTACATTGATTGACTATAGGTCAGTAGGCTATATGAGATTTTTCCTAGAGATGACTGTGGAATAATGTGTCTTTGGAAGGTAATTGATTTAAGTATCAAACACCAAATTTTTATCAGCAATTATGGTGGTGACACTCATTATTTTTCTGGCTGTAACAACATGGTGTGCAATTTTGCATGCCATGTCATACTCACCCAGAGTAACTGGAAGTGACAACTTGCCTGGCCTCAAAGAGATTGTTTTATCTCTCAGTAAAGTGGAAAATAACATGTGTCACCCAATGACAAATCAGGTAACACACCAGAAATGGGCTCTTTTTTTTCCCCCAATTATACAGACTAAAGAAAGTGGTACTACCCACATAATATTTCAAGTATAACAACCAAACTAATTAAAAAAAAAAAAAAAAAGAAATGTAAATCAGAATATTGTTTATAGAATATTGTTTATAGAGCATGGCTTTAAAAAAGTGCAATGGATTAATTTTTGCCACATATATACTGATACTAATATTTTTTAGGCCTCAGAATTATAGGATAAGCAAGAGTATATGGAAAGAGAAGGAATAAGATATAGATGCTAACTGGAGAGGAAATATAGAAAAATAACTTGGAAATAAAATGTTGAAGTGAATTTATCTTACAAATACATGAGTGCAAGAACAAGGCCAGAGACGTTCTCTGCTTTCCTTTATTATTCAAATAATATACTATATTCTGAATCATGGTTCAATTTAAGGTACCTAATGTCCTTTATAATTTTACATAACGAATCACTCATTAATCAATTACTAATGTAAAATGATTTCTAGTGTGAGAATCAGTGCTTAGTTGATGGAATATTTTATTGCAGCTAACAGTAGTAGATAAGGTATGATCAATTGAAAATGCAATAAAAATTAGTAAAGCTGATAGTAGAGCAGTGTATGAAATTTCACAAAGTTTTGGAGCTCATAGTTTCTTGACTTCCATTTATAAACCAAATTTATTTGCATATCTGCTAATATTAAAAGTACATTAAGACCATCAGAAATAAATATGGTGCTTTATTCATGGTTTATCTACTAGTATTAGGGCTCTAGACTTTCAAATTAGACTCTCAGGTATTCTCTATCTATGCTCTGCCTGATCACAAATATTTTGCATTCCCACATTTAACCACTTTCAAAGGATTGTGCTGTCTGACAGGACTTCTTGTAAATTATATATATACACATTTAATTTAATTGTTGGAGTGTTTAGATTTGATTTATTTCATTTTCCATGAACCAGTCTGCTGCAGGCCGTTGCAGTCCAACTATGGGCAGATTTCTATTTTTCTAACAATTATATATTGCTAGCGTTTTATTAAAGATATACTGCTTGTGTGTGTGTCTGTGTGTGTGTGTGTGTGTGTGTGTGTGTGTGAGAACCAGACATTGTTAACATATACAGGTACTATAAAACAGATGCAAACATACCTATAACAATCAGAAAAGTTAGAGACAGGACACTCAGGATGTGTAGCACATCACACTTAAAAATACACAAATATACATATAACTACATTTCAGAAGCAAAGGACTCATTCATGCAACTGAGAACTGTTCCCACCAAAACAAAATTCCAAGAAGTTCCTCTGTTAATTTTTCTTGTGATTAGATGACCTTCTACTCAATAAATGACCCTTTCCTGAAGACTCTGTGCTTTTATGTTAGAGAAAGTTAGTACAAGATTTTAAATAAAGTATAGTAAGGGCTATGAATCTAGCTGACAGCTGAAGAGCACATAGCGGCATCAAGCAAGTACTTAGACACCACAGAGGATATGTAGGCTAGTGATATTTCTGTTACGGAAGAAATATATATGTCCCATAAACCGTTCCTTAAGAGCTCTAATACTACACAGATGTGAGACAAAGAGTACCATCAAATGAATATGAGGGAATTGGTGCAGCCTACGTAATGTAGATTATTGCTTCTGGACAAGAGAATTGAAGGCAAGAAAAAATTCTGGGTCCTCCTTTTTGAAGGTTGCTTGAAGTTCATACCTCAGGAAACGAGAGATGAAAGCAAGCGATCATTGTAATAGCTACATAGAATACTATGCTAGAACACCATACCTTTAGGTGATCTTTGAAAATACTGTATATGTTAGTCAAAAACATAATACTCCATCATAGAGAATTAGAGACTTTGTAATTTTGCTTCAAAGTCATCCTTCTCAGAGAACTTGGGGTTGTAACATATTGTGGCACATTAATCGCAAGAAAATCTTTGCCTTGGTAATCTCAGACCTTCTCCTTTCTCATATTGAACTAAATACTTGTGATATTCTGACCTGAGGAGACAAATGGAAAGTATAAATTTGGAGGCACAAACTTTGTTATGTTATTATGAAATTTTTTTCTAAGTAGATTATCATGTTTAAAAGGAACAAAAGAAGATGCATCTGGTTGGTTGATTGGTTGGTTGGTTTGACATGATTTTGCATGTAGAAAATTAGAACAATCTAGTCTTTCAGAAGAACAAAACTTAGGAATATTACTCCAGTATTTCAGGAGAAAATGCTATATCTTTTCTGAGGCTATGACTATACATATTTCATCTGAGCTGGTCTATGGAAATTTTAGCCATTGCAAATGACACTATAAGTTTGAACCAAGTAAGGATAGTGTAGTCATTCTGTCAGATCCCCAAAAGTAATCCTACTAATGCCTCAGATTACAAATGCAATATATGTATCCCTATGTTTTTATTCTGCTGTGAGCATTTGCAGTCCCCATCTCAGAGAAAACTAGCTAAGCACCTACGTTGTTCTTACGATAGTGAGGTTCACTGCAGAGATCTGCCTTCTGACAATAAAGCGTGGTCTTCAATTCCTTTTCCTGTTCCTTTTCTTATTTTTCTGACATGCTTATAAATTAAAATTAACTCAATATAGCTAGAACCTGGTTCTTATTATGTCCCATTTATACTCTTTTTTTTTTTTTTTTGGAAATACTGGGACGCTTTAGAAGGATGTAAAAAACTGTAAGAGCAATGTAAACTGTTTTGACTCTTTCATTGCATGTTATTTGCATGCATGTTTTTCTACCTGTTTCTTTTCCAGGGCTGCTTTCTATCTAAATTGGAAGGATAGGAGAAAAGAAAGACTGTAATGTACCACTCAGTATTAAACACTTTAAATTCTGCAAGAGGTCATCTCACTCCACTCTGCGCTGAGAGCTCTGATATGGCATACTGCTGCTGAATCTCAGCTAATCCATCACCCACTGGCAGGCTGCACACAGTTAGCATTAAAAGAGAACTTCAGCTGTCAGATTCAGATAAGAATCTATAACTATTTGCTCATTTAATGAAGCTTTATGTATAAGCAACTACTACAAGACATAACTGTACAGACCAACGTTATTTGTCAATGTACAGTAGGGAATACCAACCCAGACTGACCACATCATTAGGTGTTATTGAACTGTTCCAATACTTATATAAAGGTATGCCAAAATACAGAATCACGTACTACACAAAGAGGAGTTTTTTTTTCTTTCCCCCCCCCTGTACGGAGACTGTCTGAATACAACTCTGGTACAGAAAGCCCTACAGAATTGTTGATGCCGGATAACTAAATTACTGCTGTCAAGATTCATGATAATTCTGAATATGAGAAATTAAGATCCTTTTCTTTTTCATTACAATAAGCTAAATATGTGATAGGCGAGCATTATTCATCATACTGATCTGAATTATTAGCTTAGGCGGTTCATAAGAATTAAAATACTGTACTGTGATACAATGATTCAGAGTGATCAAAGATCTTCTGAAGAACTATTAGTTCCCATCTTTGGTGAATAAAAATGTATATTCACTAGGAATGGTATAAATCAAAAGCCCTATAGTCTGATTATATTCCTCAGAAGTTCCTCAGACTGGTGAAAATGTTCCATAAATGGCTTCTGGTGTGAAATTTCAACTCTTTGGAAGTAAAACCTCATTAAAAATCCTCAGAGTAAAGCACACTGAATGAAAAAATTTTACGTGATACCCTGATTGATTCCCAAATTCTAAATGTAACTTGTGTCTGCCATCCTTGATCCTTGTCTTGAGTATAGTGAAATAAGACCTGAAACAAAATGATTTGTATAGGAATTATACCAGTCTCCTTAGATTTGAAGGAGATTACATCTACTTGTTTCTTCAGATAATATTACAACCATCCAGTATTATGGATGAAATGTCAAGTCTTGTGAACCCATCTCAGTGGAAACAACAAAATAAAATTTTTAAAGACAGCTCATTATTTTCATATTTGCTAAAATAGGCTCATTTTAAAAATATTTAAATATACCTTAAGTTTAATCAATGAAAATACCATTTTTAAAAATATCAGAAAGCTTAAATTTTTAATTATTTTCGAAAAAAAAAATATCTAAATCAAAAAAAAAAAAAAAAAAAAAAGAAAAAAAAAGACGAATTAAAAAAAAAAAAAACCCAAGAGCATCACCGTAACAGCAACAATAGTAAAGGCACTTTCTAATTACTGTATTCCACACATATTTGATACATAAGCCAGGATTGATTTCTGGTTAGGGACTCAAAGGTTCTAGTAGTTCAAAGTTCTTCACCCTCCTTCTGCAGCATGACTGCATTCTCAGTGTGAGCTAAAGGAAAGTGTTTCTGGACAGAGCATTTGAATACCTGGTTACTGATCAGTATGGCTTGGTATATCTCTTAACAGAATATGACAGGAGCAAGACTTTCTTACTTGCTCACTCTAATGTGGGAGAAAATATAAATGTAAGATAAGAGTGAAGAAGTCTGTGATGAGGGCAGGGGTTATCTGGATTATGTAAAGAGCATCACAAAGCAGGAACAGCTTGCCACTGAATTTAATGTGGGGGACTTAGTGCTTAAGGAAAAAAAAACTATAGCGGAATTCTTAGCTAAAGAATATTCTTAGGTAAAGAATTCTTAGGTAAATTTACCTAAATTCTTAGGTAAAGAATTCCTCATTAAAAATACTATGAAAAAGATAAAACATAACACACATTTTTATTAAAGCTGAAGACCCAGAAGTCTGAAGAGTTCATATAAATTAAAACACTATTCTGCATATTTGAGGGATGTACTTAATCTAATTTCCATTTTTTTCTTAATGAACAAATTCATTTCATATTTTTTCACTCACACTCACAACAGCATGAAAATTATGAAACTTTTAACTTCAGCTTCACATGAACTTAGATTTTTTTCAACTGCATTTTGAAATTGTTTAGCAACACCATTGTGTTTTATTCTCTCCCTAATACACCAGTAAACAAATAGCTTCCCTAGATAGCCCAGTTCTATTACAGCTTTTGTGAAAATGATGCAGAAATTGCAGCTGTTAGCACAGATATTGTCATGCATGTTGTATAACATTAAATATCATTATAAGAGTTACCGAGGAGAAAAAAAAAATAAAAGCAGTATGATTTAAACTCCTTGGAGCTGCCATCACTTCATGAAAATCATGATGTGTATAGCTAAAGTGGAAAACAATTGTCACAAAGCCCAGTAATTTCACAAGGCTATGCTTATATGAGAATATTAGTCTAGATGGATGTATCAGAGAAGTCACTCTGACACTGCAGAACGAAGATGGACAAAGTCGTAGGATGTCCTTGCCTAAAAATAATAGCACACCTGAGTCTTAGTCCATTACACAATAGTTTTCATAGACTGACTATACTGAAAACAATAATGAAGGAAAGACTTTAGATCTGTTCTACATCTCAAAGAAACAATGCTTCAACCTGATAAATAAAGTATTTATGCACCTTTAAATTGCACTACAATAAAGTTGAAAGTTTTTTGTCGCTATTCTTGCTTGGCAGGTGAGTGACCCTGTCTTTGCCAAGTGACTTGTGTTTGGACATCTTTACCATATGAAGAGACTATGAAATCAATGTTATTGATAATTTAATAGTACATAATAATTTTTATTAACAATAAAAAGGGTTATTAGTTATCAGATTAAACATTAAAAAGATTTACACTGGTAATGCATGTATTTAGTGGCATCACCTGTTTATATCTGCAAATACAGTGGGGAAGTCTCAACTCTTAGTCCTAAAATGGTCCCTTTCCCATCTTGCTGTATTTCCATTTTCTAACTTTTTTTCTTTTTTTTTTTTCTTTTTTTTTTTTTTTTTTTTTTTTTCTGGGAGTTATACTTTTAACTTCACTATATTTCCCTTTAGTTTTGGAGTTACTACCTAAAGCTGACCCAACAGTTCTCATTGTTTTGTTTCTATCTTTCTTTTGTTGCATGGGAAACTTGTCCTAGCTCACTCGCACCTGCAAAGCTCAGCAACAGCTTCTTAAGACATTGCTGAGCGGAGGTGCCACAGCTGCGCTTCAAACAGCTATCCTCTAGGCCGTCACATCTGAGCCCTTGTGTCGTGGGCTCTGGGGGAAAGCAAATGTGGGGAAGCTATCATGTTTCCTGGAATCATTTATACTTTGCAGAAATGTGTTTTATACAGAGGAAAGAGAATGCAATCTGCTCTGTAGATCCATTCCTAGGACAACCTTAGGCTATTTTCCTAGCTGTGTCCCTTTTATCATCAGCTACCTAGCCCACAGCTCTGTCTGTCTGTCTGTCAGTGCAACCTCCTGTGTTATCCAGACTCTGCTCCTTATACCATTTTCTTTCCTAGGAGTCACTGAAACAGACAGCAAGCTCTTCCCCTGCATGTTGAACTGCAAGGCGGCTCTATCTTGCCTCATCTCATACAAGCAAGGTCTCATGTCTAGTATGAGAGTCAGGTGGTAGATATCTTCAATTTCCCTGATACATACAGACTTCTTTACAGTTCACTGCCCATGCCAAAGACCTTTCAGTGTCGGTGTATTTAAATATACTTTCTGGTCCTGCTACTGCTAGCTCAGCTGGCCTTTACATTGCTCTGGGGTTTGGTTCATGAACAGCAATACAGATAACTTCTGGCCTCTCTTCTCTCTTTTGGTTTTAAATAATTCACACACCTACTCTTTCACCCGTTCTTGAATTATGTACTGGCAGTGTGCCTGGTAATTCTTAGGAATCTCTCTACTGCTTTTGCAAGCTTTTGGGTCTTTCTCTGCTTATTATCACCAAAACCACAAATCGTAATGAATTTGGGTTTTATCAACAATCAGAAAAAAGAACAGTCACAATCAACATTTTGAGTACAGACACAGTATTTTCTGCTGTCAATTTTGATATTAACACTTAAGGAAAACATACCCTTTTGGTTTTGTAACCACTAATTATATGCTGAAAGTTTTCAGAAAATTTTACTTTACACAAATATATTCTTTGATTTGATTAAAGTCTCACTTTGTAACAAACGTTCTAAAAAATGCAAGGAGCATCTTCTCTTTCCCCCGTACAAACAATCAAAAAACCCACCAAGCTCAAGAAAAACTCATGGGCTTAAAATAGTTGGCTGTTCTGAAAACAAATGTGTTGATTTGTTTTGTTCTTTTTATCATCAGATGTGTTGTGTGCTATTTCTGAATAAATGGTGCCATAAGAGAAGCATATGTTGTTCTATATCATGCACTGCAGGTGCTGCAGTACAGGCTTGCATAATGTGCCACCTGAAACTCAGAGAAGCAATTTTCTTTAAAAGGCCAGATTGTGGATCCCTAGCTCATGCTGATAAGCACTTACTGACGCAAGCAGTTCTATTAAAGCCACTCCTTTCAAGCAAGTGCTAACTTACACTAGCAACTTTTGTAAGCCAACCCTTAGCTTCTGGTTAATTTTGGCATTGAGTCACATACGGACTCAATCACTTTTTTAAGCTTTTATTCAAATATGTACACTATAGAAGATTTCAGTAATTATTTAGGATTTTAAATCTCTGTTCCTCACTGGACAGCTCATTAGATTAGACCCTCTATGTCTCCTAAAATTTAGATCATATGTAATAAATGTTTGAAAAGATAACTTCTTATAATAATGCTGATTTTTATTGATAAAGGTTAGTATTAGTGTTAGATAAGTATTTGTTTGGGTAGATGTTAGGATAGAAGACTTACAGGTATTTGCCATATACTGGAGAGGGCAGAGCCCATGACAGATGATGACTCTTTCTAACAGAGTATATTCGTAAGAAACTTACAGTTGATTTTTCATCTAGGCATGTAGAAGGGATTTCTATTATAAAAAATTGCACTGCTTTATGTATGGAATGAGGAACTACAGATTTCTTTTTCCTGCACTGCTGGTGATAAACTGTTTTAATCTGCACAGAAGTTATTGTTGTTTACCTCCTAGCATGATCTTCTGGCTTTCAGAAGCTGACTTCCTTGGGACAGAGACCATTGCAGATTTACTTGGTGCATCACGTGTTTTCTGCCAATATGAGAAAAAGAACATTCTAACAATACTATTGGGGTACTTGGCTTTGTAAATCTTCTTCCACCAGCTGTGTGAACAATGGTGGATAAAACTAATACAAACTTAGACTGAATTAGTATTTTAGGTCTCAGCTGCCTACATTTGCAGATGTGGAGGCTGCTGCTAACAGCATAAAGCAAATGCACAAAATCAGCACCAAGATACAGTGATTGTAAAGTCAAATGAGGTGAAGATGGGGGTCCAGTTGGTAGGGCTTTAGATAACACAAGCATTACAGAGGAAATACTGCAAAATTCTTCTAGACTTCTCCAGCTTCTGATGGAAGACTACAAACAATATAATTATTATGGGGAGAAAATTCAATAAAAAATGATGCTGCAGTCCAAGTCATATGCATTATTATAAACAACTCTGTATGATTTCTTGGCTGATAATTGCAAGGCTGGTGAATTCAGCTAGCTTTTGACAGGAAAATGTAAGTGCGAGGGCTTTTTCTTTTTCAATGTCACAAAAGGATTGATTCACAGTATAGGGTAAAATAGGGTAAAAGTATGGAGCTTCTGAGATTTTGATAGGATGTGTTTTAGTAGAAACTTGTGTCAACTCTCATACACTTGTGAGTTCCACAGATGTTTACAAAACAACTTATAGGCATGCATCAGTGTAAGTGTATGTGTGTGTGTATAAAGTATACTGTGTTTAAATATATAAATATCTACCATATACACATATATCTACCCCATATATATATATATAGACACATAAATATCTATAAATATACATATATATATATAAATATATATATAATAATTATGTATGAAAGTTGCAGTATTTAAGTAAGTGAACTGTGGCTATGAGCTGAGTTGAACCACAAGCAAACACTAAAATTAGTAACTGCACACTCATTGCCTAGGGCAACATTTTGCCGGTGGGTGATGTGATAAAAACAGACACATACTATTCTAATTTTCCATTCTTAATCTAAATTTTGTCTACTAAATAAAATAGGGATGTCATCATCAATATCATCTCTGCTACTATATTTTCTTCCACAGCAGATGCACCATTATTTCTCTACTTTTTGGCTTCATCTTTCTGCTTGTTATATAATTTGACTCTGTGCGAACTTTTGCATCTAAAGTCTGATTTAGGTGATGCAACATTGTGAAATCTGGTGATAACAAATTTACTGTGTCCCATAGGCAGTTTGAATTTTTATTCCCCACTGTCTTCTAACGTAGACCCTTTCTTTGTCCTTTGAATCCCTTTTTTATACTTCTGTATCTTTTGGATCAAGCACCCCCTTTTTAAAGAGAAGTTTCAGCTTTTTTTTTTTTAATAATTATTTTAATTTGGGGCCAAATACTCTATTTATTCAGAATAACTTTGCACTTCTTATTTCTATATTAGAAATTCAGAGAGCTCTTGCTACTCTTGAGGGAAAAAAAAAAAATCTGTCATAATTTGAATGTAGCACTGTTGTAGGTGTGTGTGGCAGCACAGCCTGAAATCTGACTCTGATTGTCAGGGGCTGTGAATTACGGAGGGTGGACAGCTCCAATCTGCAGCATACACCCAAATCTGCTTTCTGTGGAAACAAGGGCCCTTGAAAGAAATCAGTACACACGCTGATTTTGCTCTGACGTGAATTAAGATGTGACCACCAACTCATTTGCATCTGAAGCGACTAAGTGCAATCAGGTTTTACGCTTTACATATCGAAGCCACAGTGACACTTTACATATAGCAAAATGGCATTTTGGGGACTCTGGGAGGCCAGAGGTAGCCAAAGATATTAACACCCTAAGATCTGACATGGCCCAATTTCTCCACAAGGTATCTGAAGATTCCAGGGAAATGCAGGAACTTGGCTCTAAAGCAAATTTGGAAGTACAGGTCACTTGGTATATTAAACAAATGAAAAAACAGTACCACCACTTCCTTTCTGAAGAAAATGTAAATCTTGAGAAAAAATCTATAAAGTTTTATATCAGCTGTAAACAGCAGCAGTGAACTGCTATGCCATTTTTGTATAAACTACAGGTATACTACTCTGTGGGTAGGAGCTGAATACCCCCATTTTTGTCAGGTAGGGCTGAATGCAGCCGCCTGGCAGTACTGAGGTGAATGCGGATCCCTGTAGTAGTGGGTTGAGTTATTTCCTGTAGGCATGCAAACACACACACACACCACATACATTTGCAAAACATATCTACACATATGCGTGTATACCCACATCCATTCCACAGCAGTGAAGAACCCACACACTTCACCTACTCACCCATGAGTCTGGACTATGGGGCTAGTGGGGTCCTCATGTTGTGAGGCTGGCAGTTCCCACGGTACAATTTAGGAAGAGGGAAGAGGCTTGGGATCTCCCCATGGGCCACAGAATGGGTCGTGTATGGGATGAGACCTCTCCTGGCATGGTGTGAGGTCCTCACCATCCACAGCTTCTCTGCACTCCCATACAGGGGTAGACATTGCTTCTGTATCCTAAATCTAACAGCTTGTCCATGACAGGCTAGAAATATTCAATGTATGTTGTCTCCCTGTGCAATAATATTTAATTTAAATGCAAAGTGCTTTGTGTTTCCAAGCTCAAAATAACATTTGAAGATAGTATACTGGGAGTTCTACAATAAGGCTGCACTGCATTCGGCTTCATTTAGAATAGCAGAGAATGCTTGTCATCTGTATGGCAAGATGTTCTGGGATTATGATTAAATATGCTACAGAAAGGGAAGGATGACTTTTGGGATTATGATTAAATATGTTATAAGAAAGGAAAATGACTTTCATTTGGTAGTATTGGAGTGTAATGACTTGACTTCTGACTCTATTCATCTTTAAAAAATACATATTTTAAGAAGAGTATGTCCAAATAATTAATAAAAAGCAGTCTTTATTTTGAGATTTGTTGAAGTCAACATACAGACAGGAACTCATTTGAGATTAGTTGCCACAATTCAGTTAGTTAGGTTTCTCTCCTAAAATTTTGGTTGTTATTTTGAAGATTCTACTAGTACTATTATTTCACAGTACTACATTAAAACTAACATAATTAATTCAAAGGAGTTTTCCTTCCAGATACTCCTGTGTAGGTGGCTGATATTTACTATCTGACCCCTTTGCAGAAGTCAAAAGCCCGCATGAAATCCAAAAAGATCCCTCAACATATGCTTGTGGTGTTAGTTACCGCACTCTGCCAGTGGCAGGAGGTTCTTTTTGGTTCTACTGAAGGACAGTTCCCAGATCAATGCAAGGCACCTAGCCTACCTCCCAGTATTCTTAAGCATCATGTGCTCTGTGTCTTTATGCTTCCTCTAATCTTATTTAAGTTAATAGAGGAGTTATGCTCAGTTCCCCTCCCTGAAAATATATTTGCAAATGCATATTCCCTACACTCTTTCCTCTTTCCTCCAACACTTATTCAAGGAACAGCCTCTTAGTGTTGTGGAGGATTGTGTGATACATCAAAATTCAGTTTTTGAGAAACCTGTTTAACCTTGCAATTAAGACAGACTGTGTTGGTGTATTTCTATGATTAAACAGAATCAGATCCTATGAGCATAAACACCTTCCTCTCCAAAAATGTCAGCACATTAGCCTGATTAATACTGTTGGAACTTAAGATACTACTGACATCACTCATCTAAAAATTCTGAGAAAACAGAGACATTTTTAGTATGAGATGCTTAGCAGATGCATAAACCAAACTGGGACTAGTATGCAAATACTCTTGCTGAACTGATTTCTAACAAAATCAACTCATTATCTAGCTTTGATAGACCAGGCTGCAGAAGAAGTCATTTGATGCTCAGAAATATTTCTCAATAGTTAACTTTTTGGACTGTAGTTACATTTCACAGTGAGGAGATAATTATTTTTTTTTCTTTACTAATTGCTTGAAGAGGAATACAGATTTGCAAAGATGGATGATAAAATTAATCCTTGTAAACAATCAATCTAAACTCAGCTAAGCACCAAATGTACAGCAACCATAATATATTATTTCAGGAGTATTCTTCCATCTCTTTTATGTACAATCATTTGGAAAGAGTTTATGGTGTGTGTTCTTTTTCGGTGGAAGCCAAGGCATTTATCATGACAAGAAGACAGATATGATAAAAACAGCAATAACCAATAAATGATTACACCTTCAGCCAATTCTCCTATAGCCCATTAAGTTTAAATGCTGAAAAAATTATAGATTTAACACAAACATCAGTTTTGCACACAACCTTTTTAGCTACTTATGTTAACTACACTTTCAGTTTAGCCATGGTTGTTTCTTTCAATATAGTTCAGCTTGTAAAGGATATGGTTTATGTATTCTCGTCTGGAGCTGATAATGAAATCATTAGTAGGCGTCACAGTCATATATTTCTGAGGAAATTTCATTGTACTCTGTGCCTGAAGACTCATGTTTTTATATATACACATGCATGCAAAGCCAAGCAGGAGGGTTAAAAGTGGCTATGGTTGGTATAGAACTATTTTTGGATCCTCATTTGAAATAAAAATCTGACAGAAAAGCATATTCAAGCTGGAAAATTTTAGATGTGGCTTAGTATAGCACCAAAGCTTTCAAAGGTACTTTTACACTTATGCCAATGCATAAAATGCTGTGAAAAATACTGTGAATTCCCAGCAAATGCTGTAAATGCCATGCACAATTGTTTAAGAATTTGTACTAAAGTCTTTTGCTAATAACTTTGTGTATTAAGGTTTTATAAGTTATCGTTTTATCAATATCAAAGGTTATTCATTAAAATACTCTCCCAGATGGAATTTCTTGCATCATAATTTTAACTTTCATGCCTTCAGGAAAAAAAAAAAAAACACTCTCTATTGGTTCAGTTTTATTGTGACAGTGGAAATCACCTTATCAGGAGGAGTTTTGGTGTTTGTGTCCTACATACGTCTTTTCTTATTTATATCCTTTGAATGTAAACATACTTCCAGCTGAGTATTCTCCAAGTATATCTACCTAAACTCTTTTCTCTTCTCTTCTTAAATTACTTTAGATTAGCAATTTTATCTTGGCTAAACATACTATGCGTGACAATTAAATATTTATGAAACAGGAGTTGTTAGCTGTAGAAGTTCATTCTGTCTTGTCATTTCTCACCCATAAATTATACCTCAGGTTTCTTACTAAAGTGACCCTAAATGATAACTTGTCTAACCTTCTCTCAACAGAAGACCAGACTTTTTGGTACTTGATGCAGAAAATATCATAATAACAGTCAAAGAATCATATATGGAGAACAATGGAAATTTCTATAAAGGAAAAGTGACATTTCTGGAAATGTTAGGAAATTAAGAGGAAAATTTCATTAAGAAATTGCATTTATATTCATAAAATGTCTGACAGATGTAGCTAGCTCTAATAAACTACTGTTTGCATATATCAGAGTCTTTTTTTCTTTTCCATTTTTATTTCCTTAGCAGGCCTTTGCAGTTTCAAACATTGTGAGGTGGAGGAATAGGAAAACCACTGTTTTTCATGCTGTAGTTCATGGGTGTAAGTAATATACTACAAGTTTCCATAAGGAAACTTTAGGACCAGTTTAAGATAAATACACAAAAGGCATAGTTGTCTTTTAAATCAAAACTGCATGCCAGTTTACTGCCACTGTGAGACACCAGTTGTAGTCTAGTGGCAACTACAAAGGCTTGCTGACCAAAGGATTTCTGCAATAATTGGGGTACTTGATATGTGCAGGATAGAAGGGAGTAAGGAAATGAACTATACCAGAAAAGAAAGAAAAGAGCTAGCTAAATCCTATCATAGACATCTGAGAAGTAACTAGAGCAGGATGCACTTGTATCATCATCCTTCAGATGTTTCTGTGAAGAAAATGACACAGTTCTGATGCAATCGGTGAGATTATTTTTTGTTTCTTCTACCTTTGGAAAAATCAACTAGCCATAAAATATGAATGAATTTCACAGAAATTGAATAACTCTCATGGGGAAAGACATTTTTTGCAGTGAACTAATCTCATAATGTGAGATATGCCACTAGACCTACTAATATTTTTTATAAACTCCTAAAGTTCTCACAGCGGAAGGTATTTGTGTGCTTTCTAATAAATATTTTTCATCCTGCTTTAAAAAGCCTAGACATTACAAAAGAAACAATAAGACAACTTCTAATGACTCAGAAAATATGTTATTTTGAGATTATGTTGAAAGGGGAAGATCTTGCCACAATATACAGAAAACTAACTTAATTCTCCTAAATCTCAGAATCTACATTTTCTATATTCACAAATGAAAGAGGTGTTTGGAGTCCCTCCGTAGTCCATACAGAGAAATATGCACTGCAAGGAAGTGATCCATCTGTGCTAGATAGCTAAATTAGGATTAAATGAATTGCAGTCTTGAAGTACCTGTTTGTTTTTATTGAAAATAAATGGAGTCCAGACCACTAACAGGATACCTCTGTGTAAATCAGGGTGTGTGAAATGCCCATTTCTCTCTGTTGATTATGAAGGATGACCTATTTGGTTACGTGCCTTCTTCAGAAATTTCAAAATTTAAGCTATTATAAAGATAAAAGGTATGAAGTATAAGTAGAAATGATTTATTTTGTTGGAAACAACACATTGCCAAAAACACTAAGCAGAGTATTCACTTCAGTAGACTAGAATTTAAAAATCTCTGGGGAAAACAGAAAAACAAGACCCACAAAAGAAAAGCACAGACTTTCATTCCATAAATATACCTAGTTATGTAAATCTGTACAAAATGCAAATTTATTACTGTTATCCAGCTTTGGATTTTATGAAGGAAGAAATTACAGTTTTTACATAATTATTGTCCTAGTAGATAGGACATTCAAGGTATTGGGAATTCTTCAAGACTGTTTGCTTAGTATAATTTCAGGGTTTTTACTTTATTCAGTTGCTAAGAAAAGTCTTCAGGGGGAGAAGAGATGAAAGGAAAGCCATTTATTAGATGTTTTAAGCAAAGGTCTTTAAAAAAGGAGAATCAAAAGAGCTGAGAAATGAAGAGAGTCAAAGAATGAAGAGAAAAAACTAGGAATCATGAAGAAGCAATGTTTTTCAGCTTCCTAAATTATACGTTTTGGGGCAAACACAAAGGTTTCTTGTGTGTTTGCACAAACTAGGCATAACAGGAACCTTCTCTTATTGGTGCCTTTAGGTGCTATAATGACATAAAAAGAATAATAAAGTGCACACCACATCTCTTATCATCCTTTTCCTCACTGATGTCATCTTTCTTTTTCTTCTCATTTTCAGATTGAAGAAAAAATCTGCTACTGAGTGACACCTTCTGATCTACTACGTACAAGCCTAGAGGGACTTGTTCACTCAAGCTCGCTGGTGACATAAACAGCATGCTGCAGCTCATATATTTTTTCCAATTCAAAAAGTGCCTGAACACCTAGTTCTCAGTTGACTTTCAACACGATGTATAAAAGTGGATAGTTTCACATGGCTTTTATCCTTTATTTCATCACATTTCAGATGAGGGACAAAAAATTCAATCTGTATGTCTTTGCAGGTTTTCCCCAGAATTTATTCTACAACCATTCCTTCATGTTAATAATGTTTTGTGTTTGTGCTCTCTTACAAATTGTATAAACAAATTACTTTTGTTTTGGATCTTTCTGCATAGAAAATTTAAATCATTTGAAGTAAAGCACAGCAGATGAATGTCCAGGTTTGATTTCTTCAAAATCTCCATGAAAACTAAGCTCATTAATTGGAAAAAAAAAATGATTCAGCTCTGCCGAACTTTTGATGTAGCACCTGTTCTTGTTAAATTGAAAGTAATTTAATAAAAATGATCCAATCATTTTTCCACCTCCTGTTCACTCTTTTGTCTCTCCCCACAAAGGCACAATTCACAGGAAATATGTACTATCTACTTGTCAGAGAAACTTTTTTTTTTCCTTTTCCTTCCACTGTAGCCTGCAAGTCATTAAAATGCATAGTATTTGAGCCTTTTTGATCATACAAGCTGTGTCCCATTGTCAACAAACTTAAAATGCACAGTCATTTATTTTAGAAAGAGAAATCAGATACTGGAAGGGGGTTCAGCAGTCCATTTCCACTTCCTGAAAACAAGGAGCAAGGCAAGAAAGGAGTATGACTTATAGGTATATTTTTTTCCTGGGAACACTCTTATGCAGTTTACAAGAAAATACTTTACCTAACCTCAAATTTAACAAGTTAGTCTCAGGTTTAAAATCCTAATAGTGTAGAAATTTGAAGTCTTTTACAAGAATATTCCTACTTCTTGCTAAAAATCTGAGAAAATAACAAAACAAACAAAAACAGCACACACACTTTTTTCCAGTTCACTTCAGTTTACTTGTTCTGAAATCTCCAATAGTAAAACTTGCAATTTTATTAGAAAAAAATTTGATAGGAACAAATTATTTTAAAATATATTACCATGAGGCAAACACTGGATATTTTTCAATAACAATAGTTCATCTCTCATTAGTTAAACAAATACAGACAAAAAAAAAATAAATAAAAAAAAACAACAACAAAAACCCAGCGTGGTAGACATTTAAAAACCAAAATGATTTTTTTCAAACTATTAAAAACTTAAATTACTTCTTTCCTTAATAGTTAAGATCCTATAATATCCTAATCTCCATATATACAAAGAAATCTTATGTGTTTGTTGCCATTTTACATTTCTTTCACTAGAAAAAGGATCCTAAACTACAAGAGAAATAAACTAAGAAACCACATATCTCTCACATTATTTTAAAGAATGACTGGTAGCTTGTTAAAAGTGAATTTGCTTTTACATAAAATGAAAGCCAATCTGCTGAAAATTCTGCAAAGAAAGCATTTTATCTTGGTCATGTACTTTGGGTCTGTCCATAATTAAACTATCTTAGAATTTCTTGGAGTAATCCGTTCTCAAGAGATTTCTTCTTAAAATCGGAAGAGAAAGATGAAAGCATTTTCAACTTGTTCAGAGATGTTGTAATGTGAAAATGCTTGTCAATAAGTAATTTTCTTTTGTTTTGTTTTTTAATCCAAGCAGATTTCATGCTTGTATTAAAGCGATGAGCATTTTCCCTGGAGTGAGGTGAAGGGAATAGGGAAGGAAGGAGAGATGGAATAGAAAATACTTTCTTTTGAAAGGGTAGGATGCATGGCAAAAACAAAACAAAACCTTGTCTACAATTTTTTGTCTACAAAACCTGGCTACAATTTTTGTATCTCAGGATGCTCAGGTTTGGAATGAGAATTCTTAATTTAAACTGATATTCTCTCAGAGAACACACAGTACACTCAGGCAAGTGCAAGGGTGCACCCGGCACAGAGGAGCACTCTGGCATACATCAGGACCTTCTTACAGACATTAGTCAGACCATCTAAAGAATCTTAGTGCCAGATATTGACCTGCATTTTTTGCAGTTTCAGTAAAACTCAAACCCTTCAGACAATAAAATCTATGATTAATTCAGTTTATATGGCCCAATAGCATCATGTTTTCTACAGAAATAGACATTTGACCATTGAAAGGACCCATTCTCCTTGTTTCTTTATAGAGTATTTAAACTTTTGAAACGAACAAACTATGGCCATGTGGTGAGGCAATCAATGAAGCAAGAAGTTGTGGCCATCTGATGAAATTATTCAGAAGTTTTAAAAACATACATTTTGGAACAAAATAAATACTTTAGCACAAGAGAACTGTTACTGAAGTGTACAGTAAAATTACCTCATGTGGTCCATGATAAATTTCCAAAGCAATAATCACTTGATATGAAAGTTTGTCTACTTCTTCTTTGCCTCAGGAGCTAAACTGTTTGGGAAAATAATGCCCTCGGTCTCCCCCTTGCAAAAACAAAAAAATAAAATGTCCTATCTACCAAATTAAAGATATTTTGGTACTTTTGTCAAGGGTAAAAACCTTATGACTTTTTTTAAGTTAGTAGTTTGTAAACTGGGTCAAATACCAAAGGAGTTGGAAGCACAAAATTGAACTTTTTGAAACTGGACCATCCTGAAATGTTACAAAGATCGCTTTCGTTTTGTTTAAAAATGTAAATGAAAATCACTGTTTTTCTCTCCGTACTGGAAATTTTGATCAGATGTTAAGGAGTTGTTTTCTTTCATGGTCGACTCAGGTAGAAAGTTTCTCATTTACTCAATTGGTTTCTTTTCTGGAATATGGAAATTTATGACTTCATCTTTTGGTGAGGTGATATACAGACAGTTTCTTAATATGACAGATTTTGATATACAGAACAATCAGGGCAAGGAAATATCATGATGTATCTTAATATGTATTTTGATATAACTTTTGGTAATTTTCAGTTCTTAGGTATCTCACATTTGCTTGAATTACTGTTTTATAGTACACAGAGATTAATTTTCACAGCAAGTACTAGCAGGGGAAGAAAGCACTTGTGCTCTAATGAGTCTAAATCTTCTGCCAGGCCAGCTCTAATTGATCTTAGTCTTTAGGAGAAGTCTTTTTGTTAATGACCCCTTCAAGCAGCTTAATAGACATGAGAAAATTTACCTTGTAGTCTTTCAGGTATGAGTTCATGATGGAGACTTAATGAAAGACTTTCTACTATGTTTCTCTTCCGACTTTATCACAAGCTTAACACACCTTTAAAGTTAACAAGGTGTCTAATAATATGCAGCCTACTGCTTTGTTTAGCATCATTTAATTCATTTAATTGGTAGGGTTTTTTTTGAGAGATATTGATCTTCGAGCTCACAGAGAAAATCAGTATTTCTTCTGGCAGTAGCTGTGGCCTGTAAGTGCTACTGTCCCAGCAGCTGGCCTGTAGAAAGATATATTGATATTAATTTCTGTGACTAATGCTTCCTGTTTTTCCAAACTCAGGTAAATTGGGTCTATTAAAAAGTGAGAAAGCTTCTTAAAAAAAAAAAAATCAAAAAGTATCTGAAATCCAGCAAAAGGGAAGTCAATAAAATATTTAAATCTCCCTAGCCTACATCTTAAGACTGTAGATAGATTAAACAACTAGGAGGATTTGTGTATTTTTTTATCCCCTCCCTACATTTAAGAGAAAAGATCATATGACCAAAGAAAAGACAGTGTTTGACCTGTGAATAGGTCTGAGAGGGCTGCCAGGCAATACTCATGGGAGATTCTGTTCTGTAAATGTGAAATGTTTTGGTTCCTCCTTTCCTCCTATGGAAGGGACAAAATGCTTGGAAAAACATAATTAGCTGTTCTTATTCTACTCTAACCATTTTCCTGGGGACAATAGTAATAATAATTAATAATAATAATAGTAAATCTGCTTTGCTTCCTGCTACTGCATTATCAGGTTTCTAAGCACAGACAAGAATCTCCGCTAGGTCCAAAATTTAGGATTCACACTTCCATAGCTACCTATTACTTAGACAGATATATAAGTAGTGGAACTATGTATAAAGAGTGTCTTATTACCTACCCAGTTAAGACTGACCAAAGTGTAATCTAAATCTAAGTCTGTTCTGAAATCTAAATGTGCCAAGAGTAAAAGTATTAATCCTAGATGCCAAGCACTTAAATGTGAACAAAGTTCCATATGCTCTAGCTATATAAGAACAAACACACAAAAAACAGAATGAAGATAAAAGGAACTTAAAGTAAGATGTAATATATGATTCCTGTATTGTATTATACATATATATATGTATAATGATTTTGGCAATATTTCTTTCATGAGTATTATGGATGGATTTTTTTAACTTCAAGTCTGATATTTGACTAAAAGACCTGAAAAGAGGAAAATGTGAGGGTCTTAATGAGCAGTTCAGGCTTGATTATTTATTTATTTATTATTTATTTATTTTTTTTAATCTCACACAATCTAGAAGGGAACCAGAATAGGCTTATGTGTGAAAAGGATGTGCAGATAGCTGAGGATATTGTGGCAATGTGGGAAGAAAGGTTTCTCTATTAAATAAACAAGTATTGGAAAACTTGTTTGAGAAAAAAAAGAGAAAAAAAGGGGAGGAGGCAGGGTAAGGCAAACAAAACTTGGAAATGAAAGAAACTAGAACCCAAGAGTGTGCAAGAGTATATGGCATATACTCGGTTATTTGGGTATACAGTCTCACACTCAGCAGAATGTAAGGAATTTCTAAGCAGTTTTTACCAAAGGTTTCATGACTGTGTATGCAACAACTGTACTGACTTACACCAAGACCAGATCACAAAATGAATGAAAATGAAATATAAGGCTACACATATCAGTCTTGATTTCCTTATGAATTTCACCTGTCCTTGTTTTACTGTACCATGAAAAGATATCTGGAGATATCTTTTTTAGTTGCAAAACAAAACAAATTCCAATAAAAATGATAACTCAGATATCATGGAAATTGATATTTGTGTCCTTGTAAAGACAGGTAGCTTCTCTATGCAGTAGCCATCAAAATGAATAATGAAAATAATTAAATTTGAGCATCAAAACTGTGATGATGGCAGCATGTGTGTATGTATATTGCATGTTTGTGTAAGTGCGTATAACTGTACATGAATACATATAGTCAGTAGATATGTATCTATACGTATACCTTTCTCCCTAACAAGAACTTGTTTAATGAACAATAAACAAGAACTTGTCTAACGAAAAGAGAAAACAATAAAGGTAATTGATTTTTATAAACATCTAAGTTAGGATATGGAAGTTAGTATGCCAAGGAAACAAATTTAATCTTATTTTTCATTCTAAATTAAATAACTGTAGAGAGGGTTATTCAATTAAAGACAGCTCTGTATAATACTATGTTACTCCAGCCTTTCTACAACCTGTTCTACAGTGCTATTTGTCTTTCCCAGTTTTGCTGCTTCTGTTCTGTCGCTTTATAAACTTTCGTTAATGGACAAACGAATAACTATCAGACTACAGTTCTCCATCTACACCATTCAGCATGTCAGATCCAATTTTATTCAAACATATTACTGCTAAAGCCGTCATAAAACAGCTAGTCCTGTGCACAAAGTATTAATAATAAAACCACCTAAGAAGAGATATGCAGGATGTGTTTTCATATGTAAACATCATATATTTAAATGTGTCCCGTTACACAGGGTAATGGGATGTTCTTATCAAAGATATTAAATGCAGCTTAAATTGTAAGTCTTAAATTAATTCTTTTTCCTTCATCTAGTGCAGTGAAAAAGTGCATGGACCTATTAACATAGTATAGCACATAGAGATTTTATACATAATTTCTATTACGTTCAGTCTACTTAGAGTTTACATATTTATTTTCATTTCCAAAAGCAATGCAAAATCCATGTCATATTTTAGGAATAGGCAGTCTGAACACTGCTTCTGTGTCCTTCTGAAGCAAACAGGAGTTTTGCCATCGCATTCAGCAGTACCATTACCGTACACCAGAGAATTAATTTGCTATGAAACTGATTCTCATGAATCAACACAGCAGCTGGTGATTTCCATATTTGGAACATTTATGGAGCTCTTGGCCTTATAGATCCCTTTTTAAAAAGGAATATGGGAAGCATGTGTACAATTTTGTAAGATGATTTTGGCAAATGAAATTTTGTGGCCCCATCTATGCAGCTCTGAAGCAACATGAGCTCTGTAGAAACTGGAAACACTCCATTCCTGGCAAGGTGATTTTGGAGATGCTACAAGATTGACTCCAAGATTATGCTAAAAGTTAGGGAAACCTTTTGTGCTGTTATTAAATGAACAAAAAGAATAAAAGATTTTTGTAAGTAGAATATCATCTACAGTAGTTCCTTCACTGCAGAAGCGTGAAGTCTTTCTTCTTCTTCCTTTAGAATTTATTTAGTTATTTTTATAAGTTTGTGTACTGGTTTTGTTTTTAAAAAAGCTCCATACTATGCATTTTTTGTTGCTTCACTGTTGTCAATATGTGTTTATTTTCAGTTCCCACTGCAAGGGTGGGAAGATCTTAAAGGCATCAAAAGCTCTGACAAAAAGAAGCTGCTGATGGCAGTTTACCCTTGTAGCTTGACAGAGCATAATACCTTGAAATTGCTTTTGTCCTCTGAAAGGTTCTCTCCTCATTTACAAGGAGACTTACTTTCAGCTATAGTCACTGTATAACAGCCACATGGCTGAGATCTTAGGTCTCCTTACTTCTCCCTCCCCTTCAAATCGTTATGAGGAAAGTTATTGCATTGACTGTTGCAGTCAACTCAAGCACCAACCATGGAATAAATTAGATGACAATCTTGCCATACCTTTAGAACTAGTTCACGGTGGGGTCTATGGTGAAATCCCATCACGTCTTTGAATGCAGCACTGTGTTTGAAACAGCGCTCATCTAATCTAATCCAGGTTAAATATTAACACTGAAAGCAAATGACAACCAGGACAATCTTAATTATCATTGTGGGGTGTATCGTAGGACTAACGCAATTATACAAGTGTCCCATATTATTAAGACTAAATAACATTAATACTTTTGTATGATTAAGGGTGAATAATAATTATATTAATCATTCCTTTTTATGTTTAACGAGAGAAGAAGTCACTTTATTTAAAAAGGCAGTCAGAGACTTTCTTTTATGTTAGACTTTGCTGCTATAAACCTACAACATTTGCATAGACACTGTACATGAATACTTTAACTATAAAATGTGAACAGTGCATGATTTAGGAATCCTACATAATTAGTATAACATTTCAAATCCTTCTAACTTTAAGTTCTGCATATGCATACATTAGCATGAGTTAATGTTAAATTATTGTTTAGACAAGACTAAATGAAAGATAGGAAAAATTCAAATATTAATAAAGACACAATAACATATTATATTTGCTTATATTAGCTTCCAACAGAAATAAATGATACATAACCAACAGGAATTATTGAAATATTTGGATTCCCACAGTTAGAGGAAAGACAATTAATGGAAAGACAGTGGGATCTATGTAGTTTGAAAAAACACAGTCAAAATTGTCTATGTTGGAATATTTGTTAAAATACATTTTTTTCAATTGTTTGTGTTTTTAACATGGGCTTGAGACCTTTTCTCCCTACTTCAGGTTATGGTTGTACATGAAGCGAGTTAGATTTACTTATTAGCTAACAAATTAGCCAAGAATATGTGTTATACACACCTATTTATAAAAATCGTCAGCTCTTTAAGTGATAGGTTTCAAGTGATAATGGCTTGATAATCCTATTCTTGTCTTAATTTTAGATGGAAGATAGTTATGCCCAAAACAAAGTGTTTCAAAAGAAGTGGAAAAATCTCACAACCATGCAGGCTTTTCAACAGTAGATATGGAACCCTTCCAAAGACTGTTGTAAGGAGATAACTCCTTGCACCATATACCTTCCCGATATTTTGTCATATTGCACTCAGTTTTCATTTAATTTGCAATAATTTCATAACTAAAAAAAACCCACAAGGTAAAGTTTTTTAAGATTATAATTTCATTTTGTTTATCATATTAAGTGTTATATTTAAAGGCATTCAGGCTGATATGACAGCTTTCGATGTGACCAACACTTTATGTTTTAGATAATAATTGCCAAATATTAAAAAAAATCTGAACTAAATTTCAATTTAGTGTCAACTCACCCCAACAGAAAATCTGTTATCCAGTATGAATAACTAATAAATCAAAATTAATCTGGAATAGAAGCAATAAATAAATCTCTAAAGTAGTAACTGTGAATCTGCTGAAATAACACAAATTATCCTAAAGTTTTGTACACTGAAATAGTATGCTGAGAAACCAGAGCTTCGAGGTTATTGCATATAAATAGTGTGGGACCCTGAAAAGTAAGTACAAAACAACAGCAGAGGACTTGAAAATGCAAGCAGAGGCACAAATACCAAAACCTACAGGACTATACGCATGAATCACAAGTGAGTTATTACTGATCATTAAAGCAAAGCAATCTGGCAGCAGGGTAGAACCGGTTTTAAATATAGCAAAGAGAACAAAGAATAAGTGTCCATCACGTGTAAAACCATGTTCAGTAAATTTGTGTGTAAGGCGGAATCAACAGACGAACTCATAATTTTTCCTCTTCACCTTCCCCTTACTCTTTCTGAAAAATCATTATGCTTTTCACATTATGATCCAGCAGAGAAATTGAAAGGTAGGAATGAACTGAAATAATTGGATAATGTGAACCATAAGTCCTGGTATCATTGTTACTGAACTAATTATTCTTTTATTGGACTGTTAAGACTATAATTACATTAACAATAAATTCTTAGCTTCTCACATAAGGTATGTTTCTTTAATCCATATAAATTGAACAGTTGATACCCTTGCCTTTGAGGATTAGCTACTAAAATTTAACTACCACAATAGGAGGACAGTGTAGGCAACCTAGATGGTAAGTCTGAATGCAACAGAGAAGTATGAGATTTCATCTTCTTGCTGCATTTTTTGGTTATTCAAGCAAATTATGACCTGTTCTGTTTTGCAGAGTGGACTTAGAGCATATGTCTGCAATCTTTTCAGATGAAAATAGACCAAAAGATGTGTTCCAAGAGTATGTATACATAATGAACGCTGACCATTGCAAAGAATTCAATACGTGAGTTCACATGATGTTTAAAATACTCAAAACCAGCATGATATAGACATGGTATTCTCCCTTGTACTTCTATTCTGCTTAACAAAAATCACTTTAAAATACAATGGCAATGAAAAGATTCATAAACATTTGGACTTTCAGAATTACCTTTTTAATCCCTCAGTAATCTGAAAAATAAATGATTAAGGAGAACAAAAACTAAGTAATTATTTTCCCTATCCTGCTTCCTTTCCCTCCAAGTATTTACTGTTTTCCCAAAAAAACCCTCAAAAATAAGAAAACTTCACTTTTTAAAAGTGGTTTGGAATGCTGTTCAGTTCTTCTGATTGAGTAAGCCTGTTCTCACTATCATTATATGAACATTGATTTATCTTTCATGAGACACTTGGTAAAATATTTCTAGTCTATTTCTTACTTGCCAAGCTTACTTATATATTGTACTGTAAATTTCCACTGGAGAAATAGAAAAAAATATTTATTTGCAAACAGAATATATCTCCAAAAATTCATCTTATACTTAAAGATGTGCTTAAAAAAGATTTTCATTCTTTTAAACCCACAAACTCTATGTTGGAATGACTTATCTTTGGTAAAATTGGATGACATTCTAAAAACCTTTATAAATTTTAGGAAGTGGTTATTATAGAAGGTTTAATGTCCATGTTGATGTGTTTAAATTGAATACCAGAGGTCTTGCATACAATTAGTAATAATTATCATAAGATTTCATATATGATGATAACAAGAAGCATACACAGACTTAATAAAATTCATTAACTGTAAAGAGTAATCTTTCTTTATTTTCTGTCTTTCCAACGACATGTACTTTATATATTTGAAAAAGCATCTTCCGTGATATTTTTTAATCATGTAGAAGGTTGATGATCATTTTTATATATAAAATATAAGCACCTTATGGGAAAATGTAGGGAGGATAAAGCCAAACTCTTCTCAGTGGTGGCCAGTGATAAGACAAGGGGTAGTGGGTGCAAGTTAACACACTTAGGAGGGAGAACTTCTTTCCTGTGAGGGTGCCAGAGCCCTGGCACAGGCTGCCCAGAGAGGCTCCTTGTGGAGTCTCCTTCTCTGGAGATCTTCCCAACCCGCCTGGATGCCGCCTGTGCCCCGTGCTCTGGGTGTCCCTGCTGGAGCAGGGGGCTGGACTCTAGATGATTTCTAGAGGTCCCTGCCAACCTCAACCATTCTGTGCTTCTGTGATTCTGTAATAAAATATACACACCTGCAAACCACCAAACCTGTCAATTAGGATATTGGAAAATGAAATGCCCCTAAGGCAGTAGCTTGATTTAAAATAGAGTATGACAAACAGTCTGTAATGTGAAGCATGGAGGGCTCTCAGTAATAAGGTATCATTTATAGATTAATACACAGGTACAGGAAGTGTAATTTAAATGGAATCCCTTTCACAAGAAAACAAATGCTCAGAACAAAAGTAAAGGGATTAGAATGACAATTTTAGTGCCTAGATTTTCCTGCTATCTATTCAAATTTTGACACTGTTGTTGTACATTTTTTTTTCTCAGAGAACTTAAATGACGAGAAAAGGAAGAGGCTCTTTCTGAGACTTGTGCTAAACAGACTGCATAAAATTTTGTGTCAGTGTGTTAGCCCAAAACTGAACAAAATGTTATTTTAAATATGTATTGTGATGGGCTGGATGAAGCAGAAGACTGAATTTTTAAAACCTCTATCTTTTCAAACCTTAATTACCAATGTAAGTTGAAGATAGACCAGGAGTAAACATAGGTGAGACCTCCCATTAACGTAGCTGAAATGTGCTGCAGCTTTCAGTCTTTTTCAAGCGTCTGTATCACATGATTCTCTGTAAAAATTGGCACCATAGCCTAGATCATTGCAACAGAGAAGATTGTAACATGAACATCGTTTCTGAAATAACAAAAACTTGATATGAAATAGACATGGGCTAATAGTTTTCCTTCCCTTCCAAGACAGTTTGCCCATTCTGCTGGTTCCAGAACTATTCCAACAGCCCCTGTTATAGATCTTGTTCAGTGATGCAGAAATAGCTCAAAGAAAATAACATAGAATTGCATTATTAGTCACTTTATTGCTTGGAGACAATCAGTTTTTAATGTAGTTACGGTCAACTTCAGGTTATAGTCTTATATACTCTGTACGTAATTATGACAGATATGCACAAAGTTTGGCTTTTATGAGACTTTTGATCATCCCATTGATGTTCTGAGACAGAGAACCAAATTCATCACTCTTGCCTCTTTTTTTCATCTTTTTATTTTATTTTCTATTTTTTTTATCTTTACAGCGTTGTCTTAGAAGTTTAAAATCATAATTATCACCTCATAGTTGCTCCTTTTCTTTGCAGACAAGCAGCATCATAGTTATTTTTCTCAGTTGTGTATTCTGATTACGGGTTGTTGGGATACATGAAATGTGTTCTCTATTTTATACTTATTTATACACTAATTTAACAGAAACACAAATTGATCATATTCATACCAAGAGTCACTACTTATATTTTAAATCCAGCAATTTATCAGTGAGGTAACAAAAATATTTGTGTAAGTTAATGCTCAATGGTAAATCATATAGCAGACGACTGCAGGGATATAGGTGTGTCAAAGCTAATTCCCTTCTGCAAGGGGTAGGCCACATGTGCTGGGCATAAGGAAATCTGAACTACTGATAGATCATAGACAGATGCATAATGTCGATTAACACTACCCCACTCAGTAAAAAGTGAGGCACGTGATGGTAAGCCACCTTTGCAAAAATCTTGAATCTGGATTGTTTTATATTGACCTTGTGTGCTGCTGTGCTTGGGCTGCCCTCTGAGGACATCCTCCTCTGTTACCACCACTGATGGTGCAGTGCTCTGGTTAGTGCTCTGTAAGGAGAACCAAAGGGAGACCTTTCCCACCTCTTCTGACCTGCATTCAAAGAAGTAGATGGTTTTTTTTCTGATTGTCATCTCTGCTGTGCTGTGATTTGAAATCTGGCTATAGAAAAAAAGTCATTTTGCACCTCTTTGTATGGCCTGTTCAGTCATTCTGAACATCCAGAAAGAAATACGTTAATTTGCACTAAAACTTATTTTTTTTCCTTCCACTCATGCTTCTTGCTGGAACCAGTTTCATTAAGTAAAATAAAACATAGCAAGCACTAATTTCCTTGACAGGGAGTCCATCAACTAATCACAGTGTCCTTGGCTAGAATGATAGCATGCTTTTAAAAATATATTTTAGTTTATATTTTATGATGGTTTATATTTTTAGATTATATTTTTATTGTCTTAAGATTATTTCTGTTTGAATAAAACAGGAAAATAAAGACACAGTTTGGTCAGAGAAATATATATGCTTCAACTAACCACTGTTTACTGTGTAAAATACATACACACACCGTACACATATATATATATGTGTATATATTTATATATATAAAAATAAATGTGTGTGCATTTAAAATACATATGTAATCCTTCATGTGTATATAGAACATGTGTATGGATGGTGTGTGTGCATGCATGTAAGTATATTTCTCATGGATGTCGTTGACATGAAAATGCAGATTTTTCCCCTAACATGAATAAGATTAAAATGTTTCAGTCTTTATAGCTTTTGATACCAGCAATGTGAAGATTTCATTTTGGATTAGATAGAAGATCTAATAATGTATAACTCAGTTCAATCGGAATTGATGCTAGTCTAAAGTTTCTCTCCTATTGTAAAGATAATATATACCATTCTAACAAATTATTTCAACACCAGTAACAAAATATCCATAGCTTTACATCCATATATGAAGACGACTATATTCATAGCTATCCACCTTTCTGGAACTCTGCCAGGGATAGTGACTCCACCATTTCTCTAGGCCCCCTATCCCAGCGCTTGACCACTCCTTCCCTGCAGAAATTCTTCCTAATGAACCTCCTCTGGAGCACCTTGAGTCCATTTCCTCTTGTCCTATCAGTAGTTATTTTGGAGAGGAGATCACCCCCCCGCCTCATTACAGCCACCTTTCAGGTACTTGTAGAGCACAATAAGGTCTCCCCTGAGCCTTCTCTTCTCCAGAGTAAATAGCCCCAGCTCCTTCCGACATCCCTCATAAAGCCTGTTCTCCAACCCCTTCACCAACTCAGTTGCCCTTCTATGGACATGCTCCAGCATCTCAATGTCTTTCTTACAATGAGGGGACCAAAACTGAACACAGTATTCAAGGTGAGGCCTCTGCAGTACTGAGTATAGAGGAACGATCCCTTTGCTAGTCCTGCTGGCTACACTGTTCCTGATACAAGCCAGGCCGCCATTGTCCTTCTTGGCCACGTGGGCACACTGCTGGCTCATGTTCCTGGTGGCAAAGAACACAAAAAAGGTAAAGGGTTCAATATCTTCTTCATATACATCTTTACTTGTAGAGCTAGCCCTCATTAATCTTGGCCCCTTGAGACCAAGGTCAGAAAGGAGAAGGTCAGAAAGAAAGGAAAGTCCTCCTTTGGTGGAGAGGGACTTGATAAGAGAAAAGTTCAACAAAGTGGATATACCCAAGTCCATGAGTCTGTACAGCTGAGGGATCTGATTGATTTAATTGCAAGGCCATCCTTAATCATTTTTAGTCATGACAAGTGCCGGAAACTTATTAAGAATTTAATCAAATAACACTACAGTCTTCAAAGAGGTCAAGAAGGAGGACCTGGAGAACTGCAGATCCAACTGTCACAGCTCGATCCCTGAGTCAATGACAGCGCAAATCTTCCTGGAAACGATTTCCAAACATATGGAGAACAATAATATCCTCAAGATGGAATGGATTTATGGAAATCATACCTTACTAGCCTCATGTGATGAGATGACTGGCTTTGTGGATGAAGTAGAGTTGTCGATGTTGTTTATCTTAACTTTAGAAGACTTTTAACACTGCCACCCATAGCATCCTCACAGACAAGCTGATAAAGTATGTACTGGATAAACTGTCTCTGAGCTGTACTGAAAACTGGCTTTAGGGCTGAGAGGACTATGGTCAGCATCACAGCTGAAGATCAGGAAAGTGATATCCCTTTGTAGTGGACACTGGATTTATTATTTTCATCTCAAGGACCTAAAGGATGGGTAGGAATTCATTCTCAGCAAATTTTCAGGTGATAAAAAACAAAACCAAAAGAAGTCATTGATACACTGGAAGAAGGAAGTTTTCTTCTATTTAAAAGTCAGAATTTTATTTTATTTATTTATTGCCTTAAAAGTGGTTGAACAGCAGATTGCCCATAGAGGTGTGGAGTCTCCACTCTTGGAGATGCAACTGTGTTAAGTACCAAGGCAGGCTGGAAAGACCCCAGTACTCCAGCACAGTGACTGTACTGTGCATTTGCTAGCATTCAGGATGTTTCTTGGGGAAACATCTTCATAAATATGTAAGCTGATATGTGAGCATGGAATGATATTGCTGTTTTACAGATCATTAGGGTTCCCTAGTGGAAAGTATGGAGAGCAGAACAGATATCCAGTTAATTTAAACTCTCCAAACAAAAGGTCTCCTAAAATTAAATAATATAAATAAATAAATAAATATTTGTTCATTTACCTCTGATTATATTATTTATTATGCTAAAGAAATTAATTTGTAGCCAGTATAAGATGGAACTTCCTGTCTTTCGGAAGGGAAGTTATGTTATTTTAAAATGTCTGAGAATATGGCCTGATATCCTATAGTTTTTGTTTTTTTTTCAGACTTTTATTTTCATTTCTTTTCTCTTTCATTTTTGATTTATTACTGTTATGTACATTATTTTAAAAACACTATGAATGCTAGGTCACCCTTTTGAGGTACTTAAGGTTTGAGAGCTCAGACTAAGCTCTCATTTGATTCCTGAAAACTAAATTTTATTACTAAATAATATTATACTACTTGAAAATTATGGGCAGAAGAAAGAGTCCAGAAAGTATCCAGAAAAGAGATAATGGGTGATAGCTAGTAAGCCAATACTCCTCAAAGGAATAGATGATATCTATTGATGTGACAGTCTACTGCTGTCAGTGTTTTGGCTACTACTGTAGCCTCTCAGAAATTGAGACTGATAAATTGTCATAAAAGGTCAAATCCATAGTGAGGAAAAGCAGTAATGTGGGTATCATCCCACAGTACTCCTTATAACAGTACTATTTTCATCTATTTTTGTTAGCAATCCCAGGTAGTTTAACTATTAGCACAGTGTTGTTAGACCTTAGCTGTGGGTATTCTTGAGTACAAAGAGAGATTCCAATATTAATACAAAATCTTATTGCATTTATTTAATATTAGTATATTGATTGCATATAGTTAAAACTACCTATGCAACTATGTTTACTATATTTTTATAGATATATAACTTCTTCTATGCTATTCCACTTCACAATTTGTGAGAGATGGTTGATATGAGTCTTCAGTTTCAAGTTATAAATGCTTTACAAATGCCAGAACCAAGTGGGCAAAAGTTAAAAAGAGTCAGTGAAACAGATTTACCATTAAACAGAATACTTCTCCCTTTATATAATGGTACAAATTTGAAACAGGCATGATCTTCTTCTCAAGAAAACTGTCTCCATGACATACTCTGTGACAAATTCCACACTTCCATTACAGGAAGAACACAGCCTGAGTAAAAGTGCATTTAGATGTTCTGTAACCTATTTTCTCAGCAGGCATTTAAAAGATAGAAACAGTAGTCTGAATAGATTATCAGAGCTATATATTGACATTGAAAGGTCTTA
>JAWLRI010000157.1:3576895-3597001 GCA_034781795.1 Crypturellus tataupa
CTGCTGTAATGCCGAAACTTCTGTTAGACCCTAGGTTTTCTCTCAAGTTTCCCCTTTTCCAGGCCATTCTTCCACAAATATGCACGTATCTCTCCCTCAGCTTCAGAAACTGTGTTTGTCTCCTCAAAGATTTTTAAAGGTTCATGCCAGAGTACTGAAAAACAATGGCAGAGCTGAGCATCAAAACAGGGAAAGCAGATGTCAGAGTTTGCTGCTGCCATGGAATGATATAGGAAATGACTCTCTCAGGTAATCTTTCTCTCTCTCTCTCTCTTTAATTATATATATATTAGAATTTTATATATATTTATATTAGTAAATGTCCAATCCTCTATATATTAATATTAGAAGATGTCTTAGCAGTCTTCACAGAAGTTAAGACCTGAGCCTGAATGGATTCAAATGTTCACAGGAAATGTGGAAAAAATATAGTGATGGTAGCAATTTAAGACTGCATATTAGCTGCAGAATTCAAGAATTTCCTGACCTTTTGACAGATCTAAAAAGGCTGATGGAGGCCTGGAGCATACAATGTGTGCGCAAAATAATGTTCAGTATATATCCACTGGCATGATTTATTTAAAGATAAATGTAATAAAACCAGTAACAGACAAAGCCTGAAAACACAGCAAATATGAAAAGAATGGACTGTTATCTTTATTTATTTAATGCTGGTCAAAAATGGAAACAGCAGAAGAGCTGATAGCTTTCTGACCATAACTCCCTTTGCTGCAACACTGGTCCTTTCAGTGTCTATTGCTTTGTTTCTTTACCAGGTGGGCTCTGATATTCCAAAGCTCTTCCAGTCATAAGGTTTATTTTCCTAACCCTCTGTTAAACCCCACACGAACCTGAGCAAATATCTCTGTCCAACCATCTCATCATACTAAATGTCTGTATAAATTCATCAACTAACTAGCAAATCTGGGCTGAAGGGTTATAGGTCCTGCAATGATATAATATATTTAAAAGAACTCTTGTAAATCAGAAACTATCATCACATTATTCTCCTTTTCTAAGACCTGTTCTTCCAGAATGAAGGACTGTCCTAGTAGGACAATTTGAGTACAACCAAGGAAAGAAAAAGCTTCCTAGCTACAGAAACATACTGAAGTTAACACTTTTTCCTTATATGTGCCCAGAATAACAAAGAACATTAATGATAACTATGTTTTCCATTCATATCCATTCCCTGGTGAAGGGAATGTGGAAATGTACTGACCTTGCATTCTATTACTAGTTAGTAATCTTGAAACTCGTATTCATATTTCCAAAGTGTAGCACATACAGTGTGGTTCTCTCAGCCTTCTTTTTCGTTCATCTTTCAGTATTTCCTCTTTCATAAATTGAATGTTATTCACTTTACTCACATGACATGTGCAGCTGAGAGATTTTGTGAAGCTTATTTCTTGATTTTTATGGCTTGCTTTACATAGGTACTCAGCTATTTACATGATCATACCCACTTTTTTTCACATGATATATTCATAATTATGACCTACTCTTTTATAATTAACCCATTTTTTTTACCTAGATTTGGTAAAATTTGATTTTTACCTAGATTTTCCAGCGTACTTGGAAAGATCCTATTAGGAAACACGTAAGAAAGTCTTAACTTTAAACAAGACTTGTTATTATCTAATACATGTGTGTGTATATACACACACACACACACACACATATATATGTATATATAACCTCCTCTTATAAGAAACAAATGATTCTTCAGAACTTGTTGCTGTAATCCTGTCCTCCATATGTTTGTTACAACAGATTAAAACTCACTGATCTTGGGTACTGGTGAACTGGTTCTCCTAATACTTAATCATACATGTCAATTCTATTCCAGACATTGTTGGATGTCAAGAAAGTTAATAAACACTTCTATTTTCTGTACTTCCTCAAACATTTCACGGAATATATTCCCTCCATCTTCTGCATACAAGTATTGATATGACACAGAAACGATACTGGAGTTATCTGTTTGGTCTATTGTATTACTGTCAAAAGTTCAGATCATTTAAATTTTATTAGTTAAGAGGAACCAGCTAACTTCTCTGAACAACTTTGAACATCTCAGTTGAGATTCTTGCATATTACCCGTGGACAAAAGACCCTACTTGTGTCTTTCATGTCTTGCTGAGCTATACTGCTGCATTACAATCCTACTATGTGATTCTTAGTAGGAATACTCTTTTTATACTCAGTTTACTCTTTTTACCCATAATCTGCTCCTGTCCAGCTACCTTAGATCTTCTCAGTTTGTGATGAATCAGCCACATCATGCCATTTTAAGACCTTTTTCTTACTTCCCTCGTACACATAAACTTTCTCATCAGTAGCCCTCGATCTCACTGTGCAGGCCCTATGTATAGCTGATGCTGTGAACCACCTCACTTACTTAGAAATTCTAGTCCCTCAAGGAACATGGAATAGTGTGGATGTAATGATAAGGGAATGGGCGAAATTCACTGTTAGCTGTCAAGGAGGATTTCCACCATCAGCATTAACCATATAATATAGTGGCAGTGGAGGGCAATGAATGTGGAGAGAAGTGAGAGCAATCAGCAAGCTTTCATTCAGTGAGATGGAAGAGCTTGTCAAAGACACAAACAACTAATCAGTTGCCAGCACTGATTGATGCACCAGCCTGCATTCAAATCTATCATCGTGACCAAGTAATGCCTACCGTTTACCCAGTGGATGGATAAACTAGAGGTAATATATGGCATCTAAGCAAATAGATCATTAATTCCGCTTAATATGTGGGGGCTAAAGTTTAAATCTTTTTCTGAACAGCAATCTCTCCCTTCAGGAAAAAAAAATCTGCTGTGGTTGACTAGGCAATAAAGATTATTTTTCTTTTTACAAGTTACAAATTTGCTGCATTAGATTTTATTTCTGCCTACACTTCACAATTGTGACTTAGTATTAAATCTATCAGGAAATTTATTTACATGTTAATTAAAAAGGTTAAAGAAGATAAGAAGAGATATGCTAGTGTAGACAGAAGACTGCTGCTCTGCATTCCGTCTTTGTGCTTTACACTGTTATGTTTGCGCTTACTGCTCCCCAAACTCACCTTGACACACTTTTACCCTTGACTTTTTATTTCTTTTTTTTTTCTGACCATGAGATGAAAAATTTTAATGCAGAGAGAGAGTTAATTGGGTTTTATTATTACTTGACTTCTTCCTAATTGCAGGGCACGCCAGGGAAAGACTTTTAAATGGTTTGTAGGTTCCACATTTTTCACCAATACTCATCAAAGAGAGTAGCTTTTGGCACATGCTTTTGTAGAGTGATAATTCAGGGAATAATTAAAGGAAATATTGAGGTCTGCATTGATGTAAATTAGAACTGATTTAGAATTGGACAATAGGTAATAAGCAATCTGTAGCTTTCCAGGCAGAATAAGATTTGCTTTTTAACTTCCTTTACTCATCAGTAGGGTAGAAGGCAGGGGTTAATAAATATGAAACAGGGTCTGGGTTTGCTATATCAACTATAATAAAATAAATATGTAGTTTATGAAGTGGAAACATTTAGAAACACAATTTCTAGGATTTTGAAGTTTATTCATATACTCTGGATTGTTTCAAACATTGCCATTAACCTCTCTTCAGTAAGGTCCTGTTAATAAAAAATTAATTGTTCCATTCATTATTTTTATCTTCTGGAATAATAAATTATTAATATTAGGGAACTACAATAAGCATAAATATTTATATATTCCATTTTGCTTAATATACTTCATCCTTAGGATTATAAAAAAGATCAAACATACTATTAAAGTATTTGACTAAAACACAGGCCTGCTGAAATTATAACTATAAAAGTATACAGGTAGAGAAGTTGAGGTTGCAAAAAAAAAAGGCGTTTTTTTCTTAACTATCAGAATTTTACTCTTAAAGAATAATCCCTGTACGATTTCAAGAGATCTTTCAACCTAAACCCAAATAGGTAAAACTGGAAATAAAAATGCAAAAACTTCAGTCATTCCAAATATTCTCAAAGTCAAGTGTAAGTGCATAAAAGTCAAGTGAAATCTTGACTAGTAACAGGATCTTGATCATCTGAACATCAATTCCTAAGAGATTATAATAATCATTACGAAAGTTTAATTTACAATTAGAAAAAGTTTTGCCTTTTGCCTGAGAATGTTGAGAATGCCTGAGAATGTGTCCAACATTAGTATTATACCAGAAGTGCTGATGGAAAACATTCCTTTCTTTCCCAGTGACTGTCTCAGTAATCTATCTATATGAAAGCTGTAAAACCATAAATTTTTATTAACTGGTGTGATAGCATATCAACTACACATCACTGGGAAAACTTTATGCAAGAATTGTAAAATTTGAATCTTTTAGTCTTCATTCTTATTTCAAGAAGACTTGTTTAACTATAATGGCTTAAAAGGACCCATTTTAAAATACATCCAGTAGCTCTCAGCTTCAAGAACTGAAAAGTTTTTGCTTTACAAAACATTAATCTCTGGGTTTGTTCAAAACAAGCTATTCTCTTTAAGATGAATATTTTGTGTCATAAATAGACTATTTGCTATCTAAAAGTTCTGAGCATCAGGGTATGTTATAGATGCTTTGTAATAACTTCTGAATAGGCTTAAAAATATTTGCAAAGAAAAGTAAAATGCAATGCAATGAAAAAATACAATAAACCTATCTCTGTTCCTTAATACAAAACTTTGGTTTTCTAATATTTCTTTCATAACTTCCTTGAGAGCTGTAAAAACTAAATAATCAACTCAAGTTCAACAAAATAGACCCAAGAGGAGTGAAATATAATTCTGGTCTGAAAAATTGTACTGAACAGGTAGCAGTTTTTAATGGTGTTTATTGTTTTTGATCATCATTTTGCAACAGCTGTTAATGTTACTTTACAATCTTATGCCTAAACCTCAAACTGCAATCTCAGTTATAGGGAAAATATAAGAACTGTAACAATTTTTCTTTCCATTTATGAGAATGCTTACCCTGACACAAGCTTGATTAAACTATATCATTTTAGTGAAGATCAGAGGCTAATGGAAAGGTTATTTTTATGCATATACACTCTCTCTATATAAACTTATTCTTCTCTGGCTGCTTTAATATTTGGACCTACTAGTCTTAGTAGATTTCTGAGCACATTGTGTGGTATTTTTTTTACCATCATATATCAGACAGAATCATTTGCATAGTACTTAAATGCCAGAGTTGTTCAGGAAATAAGCACAGCTTAAAAAAAATCACCTCCTTTTAAGTTTTAATTTTTTTTTTGAATTTTAAGTAGTGCCTAAGTAGAAGGGATAACAATCCTTGGGAGACATGTAACAATGAGAGTGATGGATCAAAAAAAAAAAATGCTGTCTAATGGGATCTGTCATATACCTATCCACGTCCGTGCATCAGGTAGTTTAATATATAACCACTTTCTACAATAATGGATCTGTACTAAGAGGATACCACCATAGGTCTCTAACCTCTGTAAATTAAACTTGAAGCTGTTAAGAACTGGGAGGGAAATATATTTCCATTAAGGTTTATGTTCTCTCCAGGAGAGTTTCTGAAATTTCTAGAAATCTAAAAAGATAAATGCACGTAAAAGTAGGCAGTGGCTTCAAATCTTTCTCTCAGAAACTGTGATCCTTTCATTGATAAGAAAGTTTTTCATTGATAAGAAAGTTTTTAACATTTCAGGTAATTTGTAGATGAACTAGGTATTTGATATATGAAAAAAAAATGAGTACCCAACCTTCAAGGTTCAGTATGTCAGATAAATGTTGCTAACATTGAAATCAACACACTGTGGACACAGCTCCAAACTGTATTCCCACTTTTCCACACAGTCGACTGAATTTTGTTCCATGAACAACTCCGTTGAGGTCACTGTAATTGCTGATAAAATAAGATACTATTGCACATAAGAATGTGCACTAGTATGTTACACTCAGTGTAGTTGCAATACTAGTCTTTTTTTTGCATAGGAAATCCAACCGCAATCATTTACAATATTTCAGATCTCTAAGGTATGTCTTGAAATTCCTAAGTTTTTATTCTTCTTGAACTTTGCTTACATTTTAGCACAGTTTTTGTTTGGAAGTACTTGTTGCATAGGTAGCTCAAATTATTGAATATCTGAAAGTATGCATCCCTTTTTAAAGCATATTCAGATCAGTACGCTCAAAAAAAAAGAAATATAACTTAATGTGTTAGATATATACAACTGGTAATTTTCAAAATTAATACAGCAATTGCTATTATTTCATTTATTTGATTTCTTAGAATGTTGGTGTCATTTACTTCTAGAAAGATGTCATCCGTTAGAATGATTACATGTTTGCAGTAAGAATTTGTGGATGATTTCTCTATAAATAATTCTTTGAAAAAAATATTTAAAATCTGGTTTGCATTTTAAAGCCTTCCAAGAACTAATTCTTACTCATAGCTAAGAGAAGATGGAAGTGCATTTCCATTAAGTCAGTGTTAGTAAGTCACGGAACAAATTAAACTTATCAAGATGAGCCTTTCAATTACAGCAGAATAACCACTTCTGCTTACTTTCACTCTGGACAGCACAGTCTCCTCAGAAATGATGATGTGAGAAGCTCTTACTTCTGTTTTGATAAGAAATTGACCAAGTTATAATACTTCCAGCTGCTGACCTACCTCTTTTCTCCAGTATTACTATCCTAAATACTCAGATAATGATGTTTTTTTTCTTCACAATAATTTATATAGATGTTTTTATGTGCCAGAAGCATGTGTTAGACTAAGTTACCTGTAATGTTCAAGTATATTTAATATATCTGGAGGAAAAGAAAACAAAAGGAAGAAAAAGAACTGCAAAACACATTGTAGTCTAAATGTTCACTTTTTTTTTCCAATTAAAAACAATATATTATACGCTTCAAAAATACTTAGACTATAAAGGGCCTAGGATACTCTTGAAAAAGAGACTTGGACATATTGCTCCGGCCTAGAATTAAACATTATAAAAAGCTCTTCAGGCATCTGTAGTAGCCAAAACAGAGTGACACCCAAAAAAAGTTGAATTATTTTCAGTGTCTAAGTGAGTATCTTACTTCTTAGAGATATTTCTAATGTCCTTTCAGAGCAGTATAATATGTTGGAAAAAACACCTTTTGAAATACCTCCATTTTGTACCATCAGAAGTCAAATGCTACTTAAACAAAGGAATTGTTTGCCAGAAGAAAGAGCACCTTGGCCAAAAGCTGTGAACTTTGTACTTTCCCACAAGCACTCTGACCAAATTTAGCATCTGAGAACTGCTCATCGTATCCTGTGGGTTTTTACTGCTGTGCAGTAACTACCTAAGCACAATTTTCCTCCCATGGATGTGTTATAATTGATCTAAATGGAAACAGAGGAAGGTCACATACTATATAGTTTTTTCTTAGGAACACTAGGCCTGATTCCTCTTCTCATTATTCGCAGCTAAGGTCACGGCTATTGTTTCTTTGAGAAATGAGATATAGAATTGATTCCTTTTGACCAAATAGATATTAGCTATCTTTTTTTGCTAATGCACTAAAATTCTTTGAATATTGGGTCTCTGTTAAAATTACAATTATTATTATTATGAGCCATTATACCTGTTTTTCTGATTTATAAGAATTATGAAGTTCTTATATTATAGTTTGACTTCTGCCTAGATTAAGTAAAGCTGTGGCCCTATATAGCAGTAAGGTGATCTTTTCTAAATTAGAAATGCAGCCGCTTAGGGAAAGAATGACAAAGGCTTTTACGAGAATTTCACAGACCCTTTTTAAACACAGAAGGGAAGAAAACGGTCAACAAAATTTTAGGAAAGCAAAAAGTTTTAAATTTGGGGTTTGAATAAAAAGCAAGAGATTTAGTATAGTTATGAGGCTAGGTTCTTTCAGCTTTGTGGATATAGAATGTATACATTAGGAAAAGTGAGAAGTGACATTTTATGGTAATTGCTTTCTTTTTTCCCCTGTAATATTTTGAGGATATTTGAGATTTTTTGTTTTAATTGCATCTCTTAACATTAGTAGTTGTACTTAAATCCATGCATCTTTTTCTTCCAATACTGCAGTCCCATAACTATGATGATTCAGTGACATCCACCCTCCCTAAGCTGTCCAGGATCCCAAATACTGCCCAGTTCTTGAATATTCTTGCACCCTTGGAGATGCTATTCTTTATCAAACTAGTACTTAAAGCATTCCTGTGGACACAGCACAGATATTAGAAAAGGTCTATCACAGTCGCTGGTGTGAGATCTCAGAAAATAATAAGCTGCATGAGAGGGTGGACTCAGCAATGCTTCTTTAGCTTTCTTAGCCAGGATTCATCAGCTTGTCACTCTTCCTCCCCTGTTCTCTTTTTTCTTACCAGCAAAACATCACAGACAGGTTCATGGTTCCTTAGATAATTCTTTTATATGATATTGCCCTCTTTCTAAAGACAAACAGGATATCACCTGGGATATGTATGGCACCAAGATAATTATTTTCAAATATTTATACAAATATGCAGCTTTTTCTTATAACACCTCTCTAAGATGTCTTTTTCCTAAGGAATAAAAGTCCTCATGAAACATGTGTTACACTGCAGGTCACTGAGAAAAGACATAAATTTGCGATGATATATGGAAAATACAGTAATATACCATACCTGTGATCTACTTTATTTTCTCCTTCTGCAGAACCTATAAGAGAAACAAATAAAGGTGGAGAAGGCATACACTACCTAACAAATACAGCAGGCACAGAATGACCCTTAAGCTTTTACAGGCATTCTTAATTATCACTTGCCCTAACTGCAAAAGTAAGCAACCTCTGCCTCTTGAGAGACTTGACAGAGGTAGTTAACCTTTTTCCTGCCTATTAAGCAGTTCTCTGCATCTGACCAGTTTAGGACCCCAGTGGCAAAAACTTGGAAGCATAGTCCTTTTTTTTTTTTTTTTTTTTTTTTTTTCTGACTCACTGATCCTCATGTGAAAACCGGTATCGTGCAGCTGGCTTTGTTAGGACTGCAGAATGGAGGGGATATCTGCTATTTTTCCCCAAAGCTGAATAAATAAGTAAATAAAAATAAACCTCTCAGTCTGCAAACTAATCAAAATATAAACCTAAAAGACCTCTTCAGGGTCTAAAAGCTCCTAGACTGATTGGTTTGCTTTTTACTGTGGGACTAGTGACATTTTGTCAAAGAATATGCAATGGTTAGTTTCTTTCAAAACCGCTTCAGCGTTTTGCTGAGAGTTGCCAAAAAGCAACAGGTGCATGAGCATTCATTAGTCTACAGGGTGCAGTTAATTATTTGTAGTTTGACAATATCCATTTTTAACTGAACATTTCATGCCTCATATTTTCACACTTGCTCTTGTTGAAATGCTTCCCTTATTCATGTCAAAAGGTGACAGAACTCTGCCCTGCAATGATTTGGCAGGCACAGTTAATTTTCCATGGTTTCATCATTTGTGAGTGGTGCTTAACATTGCTTTACATACCATTAGACAGCCGAACGTTATTTGTAAAACTGTGGGTTGACATTCTCCACATAGCGATGGGACAGGTACAACTCTAGCTGCAGAAATTGCAATCTGCCCCCATCTCTTCCCCCATCCAAATAATTTAGTGTCAGCGATTACCTTTCTGATTAGAGCTCCTAACTTTAGCCAAATCCTGGATTAAGACTGACAAAAAATATATTAGCCAAATAGAGATAATGACAATGCTTTTCTGTTGTGAGCACCTGCCCACAAAGAAGTCCCCGTCAAGGCATTTAACATTGGCCACTAAGGATTTATAAGTTGTTGATGACATTTTGCTACTGCCAGTTTACACTGGATGCAAACCATAAAGACTGTGTAAAGATATGCTGTCTTCTCTCCCATGGCAAGAAACCAGGTTTAGAAGACTTAAGGACTCTACTACATGTGTCATTTTGAGTGCAGGCTGACTTTTCTGCAATTTGTAAAATCCGGCAGTACTACCAATTTTTCTGTCCATTCGGTTCGTGGACTCCTAATCAGAGACAGTGTTGCTTGCTGAGGAGTTCCAGCCTGGAACTTGAGTCTGATATGTGCTATAATAATATAAGCAATTAGCAGGGCTTCTAAAAATAGTACTAATCAGCTACTCAGTTATGGCTAGATTGTGTCGCTTCCCTTATGCCTACCAGGAGTATGTGGCTGTTTTCCTTCCCAAGTAATTGGATTGACTTAAACAGGACCACCTGTGGGATAATTATTCTGCCTACGAATCACAAAACCTAGGCTTTGCTTATCACTGAATATTACAGAGCATCAAAAATGGGTGTGTATGTAACTGTATGTACATATATGTATGTGTGTATGTGTTTACACACAAAAAACATTTTGGGAAAAGGTTTTGTAGTGTTCCATAATTTTCAGTAACAACTGAAGCTTTGTATTTTTATATATATATGTGCATATGCATATTGGTATGTGCTAATGTATATGTGTGAACACACACACAATACTGATGTAGTTTAGCAAATGCTTTCAGCCATTTTTAAACATAGTGTTCTTCATGTTTTATATAGTGCTGCATTAGTGTGTCTTAATGACGAGTATCACCGCTTCGTGCCAAAACTTGTTGTTATGAATGATGCTACTAATTATACTAATACTATGAACAACCTAAAGGAGCATTTATACCATCAAATGTTACTTTTGATACTCATAAAGGAAACTTTGAGGAAAAAAAAAAACGCTTAATTCATTCAAGAGGTGTTCCTTGCAATTCCAAAATAATTATACTAGTTGGCAAGCTGTGGTACTATCTACTCTCATCTTTCAGTTTCATTACAGATCAGATACCAGCAATTGATAGGTGAGCGATCTGTCAGCAAGCTTCCCTTCATACTGCGTTTCAGGATACATTATAACAATTCATGTGATGAAATGCTGCTTTCTACCATATGCTGACATATCACAATGCAAGATGGTGAGGTGTCATAACCGACGCATTGCGATGTGATCTGCCACCCATGAAATGGGATGCTTCAGAAAAACAACATGTCAGTTCTAGAATAAACCCTGACTTCTACAGGTACTGAATCCAGCAGACTGTGTAAAATGCTTTAAAGTTATCCATAGACTGCTCAGTTCTTCTGTCAATATAAAACTACAGAGCTAATTTTAGCTTCATATTGGAAAGAGAGCAGTTCACCTTACAGCACTGCAGCACTACACTAGCAAGATTTTATTTTAGCCGCTATAGTAAACTCTGACTTTTAACTTTAATAAGGTTATATATGAAGACATGCAGTTACCTCCCAGTATACACAATTTCTCTAAAGCTATGGAAGGATGGCAAAAGTCCTAGTGTTTATTAAGTTATGCCACAAATCAAGTCTACTGAAATAGTAATAATGTATTCTATTAGTGAAGATAAAATATATAAGCAACATAATGCCATTTTTTCAGCATAAACATAGCCAGATTTCCACTGTACTCATCTAGCGTGATTCTGAGTCAGCACTTACTGCACAGGGAGTGAAAATGAAGGCTAAACTAATTGATAAGCTATAAGGAACCACTATTGTTGAATTTTCCTAGCTTTAATGGTCTGATTGCAGAAGAACGGCCCATCTACACTTGGTTTATGTGACTATTCAGTGTTAGGAGGATAAAGACATTCTGGAAGAACTGTTGTCCCTCTTTAAGAATAAAATCACTTGTATGCTTGCTGGGATGCAACTTCATAGGTTAGTGACAGGGTTAGCGATTCTCTCAGGCCTGCTCTTCCCCGAGGTCATTGCTATGAATTAATTGTTGATATTGTTGATCTGTATTGTTTGTTGCCTTTTTTTTTTTTTAATGGATGCATCAACAAAATAATTGCAAACAGAGATTATAGATTTAAAAGCAAGCAAGCAAACAAACAAATAAACAAACAAAAAATGAACAACGGTAAAATCCTAAATCTGGAAGACAACAGAAGCAATTTGCTTACTAATTAACTCCTTCTTTTGCCTTTCTATAGTCCCCAAATAAAGGATCCTCCCTGCCCCCTCAATATTCTTTGGCATGAATTTTTCATATTTTTTATTTCTCACACTCCCTGTGAATAATCAAATATGGTTAATGTGATGCAGTCATTAATTTATCATAGATATACCTGCATTGTCATTTAAGAGACCATAATCATTTAAGAGATCATAATTTCCTTATAAGGTTTCTCAGTTCTTTCCTCTGGCCAGACTTAAAGCATGAGAACTACATGACAAGACATGACAACTACATAACAAAATCTCTAAATTCATTATAATTTATCATCTGTTTACTTTCTACTATTAACTTTACCACAAATGTTTATTATCACTTTTGCCAATGCTGCAATAATTTTATATGTATATATCATTTATAGTTATAAAATTTACTCCTTGTTTCTTGTTCCTAGTATATGGTCACCCATGAAATAATGCTTAGAAACCATTTGATTTTTAATTGTTTATTCCCTTGAATTAACTTTTAAGAGAAAATCTAGACAGATAATTGCAAAGAGAGGCAAACTGCTCTTCATCCAAGTTGCAGCAGAGATGTAAATCCCAGACATGTACAGATATATTGTTAACATTTAGAATTTAATATTTTCTTCAAAAACTCGTCCAGATGTTGGAGAGAAATACAGATATTATAGAGGAGTTATTTCTCAGTGACCTTCCTGATATTCCTATCACTGATACCAACTAGGATATTTACAGATCTTGTCTTGGTGATGTGAGGCTGTTACTAAGCCTAACATCAGCAATGCATGAGATAATAGAGTTTAAAACTAATTACAAAACTACCTCCAAAGCAACAAAAAAGTGAACAATAAAGCTCTTAATATATGAGTTTGCAGTGGCTGTAGCTGTGATAAAACTCTGTCAGCAGAAATAGCCTTGCTAAAAGAGCGTACTGTGCTGACAAAAATATAAACACATTTACCTGCAAATTCCCCCAAAATTGTAAAGTGATGTTTTATTCCAGGGAATTCTGGTGGGAAGCAGAAGAATTATAAAATGAATAAGAAATGCCATTGAAAATCGCTTGTGTTCTATGAGCTTCCACCTGTGACTACTGTCCTTCACTCTTCACTTCATTTTTGACAGATGATAGCGCAGAATTTCCACTCACAGGAAAGACCAGAAGTGCCATGAGAAGGCAAAATATAAAACTGATCTTCCAGTAGCTGCTGCAGGCTCTGGCAGTCAGCAAACCATTGTATCAAAGACTTTGTCACATTCATAAATGTTGAGGTGTACAGGCAAACGGCCTATGCTGACAAGATAGCAGTGTGATAACCTGCAAGATATGCCTGATATCACAGAAGAAGTAATGTTCCAGTAGATGGACAACTAGCTACACTTGTAAGATAATGGTGTGAGAAACTGTTGAATCTCCTAATTCTAAGATAAAAGGGAGTAGCAACTAAATGGTTCACTGTCTACTTTGCTATCAAGATAACAAAAGAAAGGTTAACAGCAAAGGGTAGTAAAAATAAACTAAAGGTAGTAAAGGCAGTAAAAAAATGTAGTGAAAATAAACAGGGATGAATTATTCTGGGGGGAAGTGGTGGACGTGGTAAAGGTGAAGAAATTGGAAAGGTCAGAAAAGGGCAAAAAAAGAGAATCCAAGGAGTCTCAAAAATTTTGATCAATGCTGGTGGAAGGTTAAGTCTACTTTAAAGTTGTGTTATACTGTTTGGAACCTTCTTAGCCTATGCATACCACATGCTAGGAGACAGCTGGTTTTGCTGGTTTAAAGAACTGTGTTGTGTTCTTAGAAGAAAACTAGTAAGAACATTTTAAGAAATTGCACCAGACATAGGAAAAGAACAAGTAAAGAAAACACAGTCAACAGGAAGATGGTGATGTCATTTCACAGGTTAAATAATACACAGTTTAAGGTGTTTAGTAAAAAACCTTCAGTGTTTCTTTTCAGTTCCAGTTTTGAAAAGGAGTTATGCATCTACTTTTTCAAACAATTATTTGAAAGACTATGACAAGGACACATAGTTGTAGGCAGTTTGTGCTGTTTAACTTTGATTTAATCTGCAATAGGATATTTTCTAGGCTGGGGATCAGGAAGTTGCTGGCAGCATCTATAATATGGTTTTGCTTTTAATTATGCCAAAGCCAGTAGCACTGAAGATGATAGATTTTTTTGTTGTTGTTTATGGATTATACATTGAAATAAATAAATAATGAAAAAATATGACAGATCCGGAAATGGGAGAAAATAAGTGTTTTTTTGTTTTTTAGCAGCACACAAGTAGACACCCAAAACGTTTTGGAAAATAGTTGCCTGGGGAAAAAAAAAACAGAAAATTTGCCTTTTTATGATTCAGATGATATATTTGTCTGTATATAAAAGCATGATGAGGATATATCATTTCCTTATTTCAGAACTTGCTAGATCTGACCACTGAAATGTAGAAATCTGATTGTATTGTGTTAAGAAGTTCTCTGCTTATCCATTTGTAGTTAAGATTATACGATATGTTGTCCAGACAAACTCTCCTAATCTATCATTCTTCTCATGGCTGTATACTAAAGGCATAAATTATCCTTTATATTTCCTCCCTATACAATCAAATACTCAGTCAGAAATAATGTCCAGTGTAGATATTAAATGATAATATTTTATGAGATCATCCTCATAAGAGGTGAGATCAAGCTGAAAATGATTGGTTTCAGGAAATGCTAATGTTCCTCTCCTCTCTCCCAAGAACACCCACATGGCAGAAGAAATTTGTATGCTGGAGGATCTTCTCCATATAGGAATTGCTAGCATATTGAGCAAACCTCAAATAATTAAGATAGACAGAAAGTGGGAAAGGAGGAAAGTTTTCCTACATAAGTTTTGGGGTTCTGTGTTGTTTTGTTTGTTTTTAATATAGTTACTATCATTCCTGTCATTTAGATTTGAAGTGTAGATATTTATGTTCTGCCTTGGTTACAGGATAGAATCCAGTAAATCCCAGACGATATATATATCTTCTCAGTACAAAATTTCATCATAAAATACTTCCAGAATGAAACACATAGCGAAAAGCAGATTTACCTAACAGACTCAGTATGTTGATGCTGCTGATTACTACCTCTTTAATTCAAAACAACTGAAATTAACAAGAGTGATAGATGGCTTTAACTCCTTATTTCTGAATTGGGCAGGTCATTTATAATAATGGCCAAAAATATTTTTACCGCTATATATGATTTTAAATCTTATTATCCCTTTAAAACATTTTAATTATTATTTTAAAATATTTCACAAAGCATTTTAAAATATCAATTTAATCTTTATGGAGGGAAGAAATATCTGTCATAGAATATTGATTTTTGAATCTGTAACGTCATAAAAGAACAAATGTCTTTAATCTATCCTATTTACAACTATATTTTGAGGCTTCTCAGGTTATATACATTGCAACATGAATCACAAACTAGCAAGACAATTCTTGGACACTTACAAAGCAATAAGAGACCAGACAGGATATATGAACACATTTATTCCTTCCTCAAAGCAGAAAAAAATACAGCATCATCATCAACAAAGAAACATTTCAAGTAACCGATAGTCTTTTAATAACATAGTGCTGCTCTGGAATAGTATAAAGAAAGAATAGTAAAGACTTTATGACCATTTCCTGTGAGGGTCCTAAATTTCTTGGAACCTTGAATGTATTTAGAAGGAGGCTTTGGACAAAATGTGGCAATAATCAGATGGATATGTAAAGCTGAGTGCAATTACAATTACAGGAAGCAATAATCAAGTCCGATGCAGATCTAGGCCTATAAGAGCATGATATTTTCTGAACTGTGGTTTATTACATGCCCAGGAACACTTTGATTAATATAAGTTTACTTAAAATAATGTCTATCTTGAATTTTTAATTAGAAATTTGCTTAGAGTACGTCAACAACTTCCTTTCTTAGTGGACAGCATGAGGAACTGGAGACAACAGTGGTCAGAGATTAACACCACTGGTTAGAGGTGAGTCATAGCTAAGATGCTCAATAGATTTCAGCTTCTTTGTGCCACAGAAATTTTGAATTCTGACTGCATAACTCAGAACTGCTCCCTCTGCTTGTCAACCTCCCATTTCCAAATGGGAATCATAAGCAGGATAAGCTACACTAACGTGTTCTCTGTGGAAGAAAATCGTTAAAGAAGAGGATACACAAGGAACAGTTCGCTAGCTCCCTGACAGTTCACACCTCACCCAGTGGGACACCACAAAGGGGAAAAGGGGCAAGAGAACTGCTCCAGCTCTGTCACTCCTATGTGGATAATAATCAGGTGATTAACAATATGGTGATATATTCAGGAAGGAGGTAATTTCACCTCCTTTTCCACAATAGCATTTACAAAAACTACTCAGAACATTTGCAGAAGATGTCCCTCAAGAAATCCATCTTTTTATCATCCCAAATTGTTGCTGTTTTGAAATTTTTGAAATTTCACCTGTGAAAAGGCAAAAGGAAAAATATTCCATGCTGTAATATTACCGGATGACCTTCAATGAATCATTAAAAAAAGTTACTGTTAACAAACTAAGCTTAAATAGTTAGCAAATGAGGCATTTAAATGACCCACAAAGTGTTTCCAGTATTAAGACTTTCTTTGCTTTAGTATATGAAAAACATTATGGAGCCCTAAATACGAATATTCTAAAATAGGATAGTACTATTCTTGGCATGATGGTGATGATAATCTAAGACAATGGTTTGCCCTTTCATTAGTGGCCTCAGACCTTTGTACTTCTTTGTTCACATACTTCAGCAATTACTGTTAAACTTTAGTATAGGCCTTCTTCACCTTTTCAAATGCCACCTCCATTTTTCAATCCTCTTTCATAAATTTACTCTTCTGTTTCCATTTAATACTTGTTTATATTAACAAGCTAGTTAACAGGCAGGCTTATGCTAGCCTGCAGAAATTCTGTATTGCTCTATTAAAATATTATAATAAATATTTTGTTTTCTATTACAACAGTAATACACAGTAAACAGTAAATCAAAAAAAAAATCCTGTTTTTCAAGACACCGAAGAGAGAGATAGTAAGCAATATAATTTTGAACCATTTACAATCAAAGTCCTCAAAACCAGATTTTAAGTCATCCAAAGTACTCTTGGTAACAGAGCTGAGCATGTATTTTTAGGACTATGATCTTAAGTAACAAATGCAGACATAAGCTTGGAAGAAAATTGCAGATGGAAAAGTTAGGTAAAGAAAAGCGTGTCCCTGAATTTAGCAAAGACAAGGAGAGGTATTAATCCCAGATCATTAAGGTGCTCATGAATTCATGAGCTATAACAACAGGTCCTTTTATCTATATATAATGAAAATTGCTCCCTAATCTTCTATAAAGACTTTTAAAACCTCCAGAAAGCATCCTTTTAATATAAGGTATCTGACCATGGAACTACCGAATATAATGGGTCAGCATAATTTCGTCTCATCTTAAATAGCTTCTCTCATATTGCTAAGTAACCTCTGACTAGTTAATAAGAATTGTTTTTATTTTCATTTCCCTTCCTCTTCCTTTTTCTCCTTTCCCTTTCATATTTCCTTTTCTCTTCCTTTCTTTCTGCTCCCTCCCCTTCCTCTTTCCCTTTTCCTTTCTCTTATCCCTTTCCTTCCTCTTCCTCTTCCTCTTTGCCTTTGGCTTTCATCTCGCCTTTCCCTTTCATCTTCTCCTTCATTTTTTCGTTATCCTTTTCATTATCTATTTATTTTTTTTCCTTTTTGTTTTTAATTTTGTTGTCTCATTCTCTCTCTGTTTGTTTGTTTGTTTGCTCTTACTTTTTCAAGTTCATCTACATTCTTTTCACTATAAGAGGAATATCAGGCAGAATAGGAGTGCAATCCAACAGGATTTCCCACAGGGAGACTTTTATCTATTCTTCTCTTAAAGTAAAAAAAGCAAACCTAAGAAAACAAAGCATTACTGTGGAACCAAGTACTATATGCAGTTATTTATCTTGTGGGTTTTACTCTTCTGCTGCATTAGCTGTGTCCTCTGATGTAATGTGTCTGACTATTTGCTTGGAAAGCGCTCCAGCTGCTGACTTCTACAAATCTTCCAATCTCCCATGTGGTTTTCTTTGGTTAATAATACTCCATAAGTACTTAAAGTGACATTTTGATTTGTTACAAAAGGGAAGACTGAACAGTGCTTGACCTCCCACAGTACTGTAGATCATCCTTGATTTAAAGTAGTAGTCTAAATTTTCCACATTAGCCTGTAGCACAACATTTTTTAATCTGCCAGTAAAAAAGAATTCTTTCAAAGGACTCTTCTTTTCAGAAACAACTTTAAGAATACAGATATAAGTGTGCCATTAAAAATTGCCAATTTTCAAATACATTATAAATCCAGATACTGTACTAAAGTACACAGGGAAAAAAAAATGTTACTCCTAGAATTTTAATCGAGACCATTGATCATCTTATCAGATATATTTATGCTGTGTTTAAACTATAACTAAAAAATGAAAACTAAAATTAAAGGACAGATCTTCAAGTTTGAGAGAACATTATTAAACATTTTTTCTCTGTGATAAAGACATTGATATTTTAAAATATCCTTTGACAAACCTCCAAAGCCAACTCAGTAGAGCCAAATGCTATTATAAAGCTGCAGGGTATTTTGTTTGTTTCTGTTTCCAATGACACAGAGATGCCAATTTTTTGCAGAAATGCCTATCAGGAGGCACACTCAGAAAGGAACATGCTATATGGATGGTGCTCCTGTGAGATCTTAGAGTAATTTAACGAGCATATGTCTCTGAAGTGCCTTAGTGGACAAAATTCTTGCTTCTCAGTTAATATGCTTTGTTTTGGCAGATTTTGTCTCTAAGACCCTCAAAGAACATTTATATCATTCTAGAAGCATACAGCAGAATGTCAATTATCATTGACCATAGAGAAGGAATTCAGAAAACACCCTTCCCTTTTATAAAGGTGTTTACTTAAGATTACTGAAGCAATGCTCTCCTGTCCCCAAACAATGTAACATCACTGCTAGCACAAATGACTTAGCAGCAAGATTCAGTCAATCATTTTCAAGACTTAATTGCCATACTGTGGTCACATAGATTCAGCAAGGTTGAAGCTAATGATCACTCTGGTTCTCATCTAGCACATTGAATTATATCTGTTGAAGAAAGGTAAGTCTGAAATTTAAGGGTGCTTCATGCAACCCCATTATCTTTACCATTTCAGCTAATTAATCATTTTTTTATTGTACCCCCAGCTTTTATCAGAAGGCCAAAGGCACCATGAGTGCAGACAAATATTTAAATAGTAAGGACTGCATCCACAATTAATTATGGATGCAGAACAGCATCTGAGGAATTCAGGTCTGCAATGAAAATATGAATCCTAGGGTAAATGTCTGTCTGAGAACATTGAACAGTAGTTAGACAGTTTTCAACTGCGGTTTACTGTGCTAATTCATTGTTTGTTCACTGATGTTTTGTGCTTCCCTCTCTTTTTGACATATTCACCAACTTTCCTTCATTTCTAATTTAGACTGAAAGTTCTTTTTGGTAAGAGCATTTTAATTTCATTGGTAGTGATCTTGGAGCTTCCAGGGAGTTTGCATCCTTTTCTCTGGCCAAATTCTACCATTTTGGCTGCTTGAAATTCCTCTATGTGATTTCAGCTGAGCAAGGCTGTGGGCATGTATCTGCTTCCAATTACAGCCGTGCCAATGTAAGAAGCTACTGACCAAGTAGTCTAATATTAGTGTCTCAGACCTGCCAGCTGCGAAGCTGAGTTTACATGGATTTCAAAGAGAAACCAATCCACTCACCAATGCTCTGAAAGAAAAAAAAAAAAAAAAGTTCTTGACAGCTTGACTCTCTTGAACGGAAGATAATTTGAGATCACCTGCAGAAGCGTTTATGGTAGACGGGAGCATCCTGTTACTTTGACATCTGTAGGGAAGAAGGTACATAGTCATAGAGCAGCTGGAATGACTTATATTCTCTTTATATAACAATGGCTACTCTTTTTTGTTATTTTATTTTATTTTATTTTATTTTATTTTATTTTATTTTATTTTATTTTATTTTATTTTATTTTATTTT